>JACGCM010002630.1:600000-1017699 GCA_014058105.1 Kingdonia uniflora
TGGAAGAGAAAAGAGTTACCAATCTGCCTCCTGCGTTTGCTCCTCCTACAAAGAAGGTGACTCGACAAAACCCTTCAGAGAAACAAGGGAAAGGAGAGGTTGTCAATGCTGTGACCAAGAGTACTCTTGACACTTGACCAGTAAAGGCGGCTTTTGTGCCCCTGCAAAAGGTGGCGGGGTTGAAGAAGGGTACTCTCGATTCTCTGAAATAAAAGCTTGCTAAAAATTTGGTGGACTCGGAGGAAGAGACAAATCAAACCATTGCGACCTTTTCTTCTGGAATGATGTCCATGAAGCAGGACTTCGTTAACTGCTTGCCCAGAGCAGAGAGCATCTCATCTTTCTTTGTTAATGAGCATCGAATGATGAATCAGGTGTGGAACCTTAACGCATTATCTCAATTTCTAAATTTGGTTCCGCCGTCGAGATCTCATGGTTTTATTATAATGTAGATCAAAAACCTGTTTCTCGATGGGAAATCTTAGCCAATGAAGTCTTGGTATATGAAAATATCAAGAAGAAGTTAGTGAGGGAGAAAGAGGATCTTGAGGCCAAGCTCTCCAAAGTTAAAAATAATACGGTGAAGTCGAAGGATGTGGTGCTCAGTGATGCAAAGAAGAATTGGGAAGCAGAGAAGAGGAAGGAGCTTGAGAAGCTAAAGGCGAATATTGTTATGGAGAGGGAAGGGGTGTTGACACTTCAGAAGTCAAACTTTGAAGCTGACGTTTGAGAACAGAGACTGACTGTGAGGGAAGAGAGCTTGAGAAGAATTGGGAAGCAGAGAAGAGGAAGGAGCTTGAGAAGCTAAAGGCGAATATTGTTATGGAGAGGGAAGAGGTGTTGACACTTCAGAAGTCAAACTTTGAAGCTGACGTTTGAGAACAGAGACTGACTGTGAGGAAGTCGATGGAAGCAGAGAAGGCTGGGGCTCTTGCCAACACTGAGAAAGAAAATATTAAAGCTGTTGCGAAGGTAGATGTGGTTGGCATCGACTCCTTAAGGCGTATAAAGACAAAAAAAAATTGGGTTATTCGACTTAATAGAGGAGAGAAAAATATTTTACAAGGGGATTGCCGTGCCTGTTAGTGTCAAGTTTCTAGACTCAAATGATGAAGAAGAACTAACTGAAGATGTTGCTTCTGCTCTAGTCTTACCTGACATTGCTAAGAAGGCTGGAGAGGAGGTTCTTGATGAGCTCACTCCTGGTCTTCCAATAAAGAATGTTGACCTAGTCAAACCATCAGAGAAGTAGAGAATGTTTTACTCATATGCTTTATCAAAAAATTTAAAGTTTTGTAGGAATATTCATGTAAAAGTTGTACAATTAGTCAATGGGATCTGTTGATATTGGTTTTTATTTTGAAAGGATTAATGCTTGACTTGTTATAATTTTTTTCGATGCTTAATATATAAGTAGAATTTGGTACTTGATATATGTATATGTTATCCATTGATGGGATGTCATTTGTGAATGAAGGGATTGAGATTGATAACAGAACAAGTTATGGCTTGTTTTTTTGAGAATGATGTTTAGATATGCAGCCCAATTATGGGATATTTGTTTTGATTGATGAGATTGAGATAACATAACCAGTTTATGGCTTGTCGAGCTGATAATGATGTTCATATATGTTTCCCCTTTATGGTATATTTGTTGTCGAATGATTATGACTTAGATTTATCATGAACATAGCAAGTTCTGTCAAGATTGATAGTCATAAAAATATATGATTTATTGATAAATGAAATGAAAGAAAATTGTTGTTATGATAGAGAATAGATTACAACTCCTATCTGTAGAGCATTTTCAAATGGGTTGTATTTTATGGGTACTCTAATTGTACTTCGGCTCCAGTCATTAACCAGTATGTGTCATTTTCAGTTTTGTCACTTGCGATCCAAGGACCTTCCCAATTTTTGGATAACTTTATAGAATTTTTTGGTTGAGTGCTATCTTGTATTCGTCGAAGTACGAGATCGCCGATGTCGAACGTTCGCTTCCCCACCTTTTTGTTGTACGCTTTTCTGAGAGTGTCGTGATATCGCCCCAAGTTTGTGGTGGCATGATCTCTAGTTTCTTCGATCCAATTGAGGTTACAAAAAAGTCCAAGCTTGTTTTATTCATCTATTATCAGCCTTCTAGCAGTTGAAAGGTCGAGGTCTAAAGTAATGACTATTTCTGTTCTGAGGGCTATCATGAATGGTGTGCAACCTATAAATGTTTGAGGTGTGGCCCGATATGTCCATAAGATACTGAGTAGCTCCTCGAGCCACCTTCTTTTCTTTTCATCTAACCGCTTTCATAACCCCAACTTGATGTTCTTATTAATGGCTTCCGCCTGGCCATTTCCCTGGGGGTAGTAAGGTGTTAATGTAGTCAGCTGTATTTTGTATTTGGGGAGGAATTTGTAGACTTTGTTACTGATAAATTACTTGCCATTATCTGATCTTATCATGTGTGGACATCCAAACCTTTTGATGATGTATTCCCATATAAACTTAATTACTTCATTCTTGTTAGTGCGACAAAGGGGAATAGGCTCAACCTATTTAGTGAAATAATCGGTGGCCACAAGTACAAATCTTTTGTTAGTTGATATATGGTAGAATGGACAAATGATGTCGATTACCCATCTTTTGAATGACCATAGTACATTACTGATATGAAGGTTGAGGGCCAGCGTTTTTATGCCTGGAGCTTGGATTTTGCATTTATAGCACTTTCAAACAAAATCCTCGTAGTCTTGCCTTAACTTTGGCCAGTACAAACCTTGAGTGAATGCTTTTTGAGTTAGTGATCGTCCTGAGACATGTACTACAAAGATTACTTCATATAATTCCTGAATTTTGACTTGTTCCTGTTTATGCCAAATACATTTGATAAGTGGACCTCCGCCGATTATGCAGTACAGTACTCCTCCTTGCACTTTGAATCGTTGATACCTTGCTATAAAGAGATCAATCTTCTTCCTTGTTCTATGAGAAAATGTTGGAGTTAAAGTATGTAAGGAATGGTTTTCTCCAGTCTTCAGGATTGTCATATTCGGTAATTTGGATTTGCATCGCATATTTTGTATCGAGGCTTGAATGTTAGATCACTTCGATGTCCAATATTCTTTTCTTAGTATCTTAGAGCATTGTGGCTATGTGCGCTAGTGCATCGACATATCTGTTTTTAGCTCTTGGAAAGTAAGATATTGTAGCCCTCCCAAACTTCTTTATTTTTTCTTCAACCAGAGCAGCATAGTCAACTATTTTTCCTGATGTTTTGAATGTTTTATTATAGTGGTTATCCACTAGTAATGAACCTACATAAACTGTAATGTCTTCAGCCCCGAGTGCTACTACGAGGTAAAGGTCATGTAAAATTTCTTCATACTCTGCTTCATTGTTCGCCGCATAGAATTTGAGTTTGATAGCTTTTTCAATTCTGGGGTTAAAAAGTGTTACTAGAACAATACCAATCCCTGATCCTCAAGGCCCTAAGGATCCATCTGTAAATAGGTTCATCATATACTTTTAGACTAGGCGCCTGGTTCTGCAACAAAGTCATCGGCTAAAACTTCTTTGAGTTCCTCCCATTTTGGGTCTTCGACGGGAAAATTTGTTAAGAAGTCGGCCAGTGTTTGTCCCTTAATTTAGATTTAGGGCTTAAAAGAAATGTCAAATTCTCCAAGGAATACGAACCAATGTTGCACCATTCAGGATTTCTATTTCTTTGAAAGGACTAGCTTGAGGGGGAATGTGGTAATGACTTTGACAGGATGTGCCTGGAAATAAGATCGATTTTTTGGGAACTGAAAATCAAAGCTAGTAGTTGTTTTTTAGTTGTTGTATTTTTTTTTCTGCAGGTATTAGAGTTTTGCTGATGAAGTAGATTGGTTTTTCCACCCCATTATCTTCTCGAATGTGAATAGAACTAATTGAATCTTCTGTTGTCAAAAAATATATTGTTAAAACTTCATCATCAACAATAGAACTCATTATTGTAGGACGTCCCAAGTATCTCTTGAGGTCTTGCAAACCAAATTTGCATTCTACGGTCCATAAGATTTTGTTGGGTTGCTTCCTAGTTATTGGTGCTAGGTTCCCACAAAGGAGGAGGTAAAGAAGTTTGTATCGATTAGATGACTTTGAAATAAATCTGTGAAAAGCGGCAACTTTTCCAATGAGCTTTTGGATGTCATTTTTTGTTAGAAGAGATGGCATGGCCATGATTGCCTTGATTTTCTCTAGATCAATTTCTATCACTCGTTTGCTTACCAAATGGTCTAAGAATTTGATGAATACTACCCCGAACTAGCATTGAAGATAATTTCATTCGATAAGTACGAAGGATATTGAAGATGGTTTGTAGATTGTTGCAATGATCCTCTCATTTTAGGCTCTTGCAGATCATGTCATTTATGTATACCTCAATGATTTTGCTCAAGTAGCCTTTAAACATTTTGCTCACAAGTCGTTGATATGTTGCTCTTACATTTTTTAATCCAAAAGGCATGACTGTATAACAGTAAAGACCCATTTTTATTACAAATATGGCTCTTTCTTGATCTTCCTCCGTAATTGGAACCTGATTATAGCTTGAAGCCACATTCATCATTGACAAAAGATTGTGTAGTGCTACCGAGTCAAGAAGTTAAGGGATCAAAGGTATAGGGAAGTTATCCTTGGGTATGAACTTGTTGGGTTCCGTAAAATCCATACAGACCTTGATTTTTCCATTCTTTTTTGGGATAGCTACAATATTCGAGACCCATTTTGGATATTTAGCTCCTCGGATAACCCCAACTTGAAGTTTTTAATCAATAATTTTATGAACTGCTTCTCGCAGTCTGGGTGATAGGTTATGTCACTTTCGTACTATAACATTGCTGTCAAGGACTAGGTTAAGCTTGTGGCCTGTGATGGAGGGGTCAAATCCTAACATCTCTTGAAAAACCATGCGAAGACGTCGACGTCTCTTTTCTAAAGTTGCAGGAGTGTTTCTTTTTCTTCTAGTAAGAGTTTAGGGACAATAAAAGTATTTCTTCTAGGTCCATCAAGTTTAATGGATTCGACGGTTTAAATATTATGTTGCTCAAATGTTAGGAGAGGTTTTTTTGATAATTGTTATGCTTTCAGAAGTTTTGATGCATGAGCATTCGAGGTGGTATTTTCGCGCATCCCTACAACGACCTTACTTCCTTTGATTTCATAAACCCCGTGATAAGTTGGAAAACCCAAAGCCAAATGATATGTTGAAGGTACCGCCTTAAGTGAGTGGATCCAGTATCTTGCTAAGATTCTTAGGTATTTAGATTCAGTATTGATTACGATAAATTTGACAAAAATCATTTCTAGCCCTGCTTGAACAGGCAATGTGATTTCTCCTAAAGCACATTCCTTAAAACCATTAAAGCTTGTGATAGTTATTGTCGAAGCTTTGATTGAGTCTTTAAGGCTAAGGACGTTGACTGCCCTCTTAAATAATACGTCAGCCGCACTACCTGTGTCTATGAGGAGTGTATGTTGGTAGTCCTGGCCTACCTTGTGCATTATAACCAGTTGGTCATCGTGGGGGAATTTCACATGACTGGTATCACAGTTCTCAAAAGAAATGCGATATGGGTGTTTTGCTTTACTGAAGCTGGGTAGAAGTTAGATAGATTTCTTGGAAGAAGTTATCTTGTAGCATGATGTAATCCTGCCATCCTTCTTTTCTTTCTTTCCTTTTTCAATCTCGATCATGTACAGATGACGAGCCTGGCCATGTCCATGCTCGCCTTCTTCTTTTTTTCTTCTTTGAGGAACTTCTAAACGTTGGTGACGTATTCGTGAAGCCTTCCTGCCAAAACAATTCATTGAAAAATACGTATGAGGGGATAATAGTTATCAGTCTCATGGCTGTGTACATTATAATACTACCATAAAGGTTTATTTGGGACATTATGAATCACCCGAGCATCTTGAAAGAACTCGTCTTCCTTTAAGATGGGTAAGATGTTAGACAGTGTGGTAGTCATCGGTGGTAGGAGTGGTATTGGCCTATCCTTTTTCCCGTACTTTCCTTTGAGATTATTGTTGGGTCGCCCACATCGTTTGCTGATACCATTACTTACCTATTTCGATTGTAGTGGTAAAATAGCATCGCTGGAATGAATGATGGAAGAGTTTTTCATTTTATCTATATTTGGCCTCTCAAGCTAAGCTTGATATAATTATTAACCACATCTATCATTTTCGTTACTACATTTGGCTTATAAAGTGTCAGTTCATCCCGAACTTTAGATTTGATGTGGAGTGCAGAAGTGAATGCTGGTACTACGATCTTTGGATCCAAGTTTCTAATTTTTCTTGTTTATTGTAGAAATTGTTTATAAAAATTTGCAAGGGTTTCCTTTGTACCTTGCTCGTAAAAGAAAATAGAATCGACGGTAATTTTATGTTCCTTAACATATGTATAATTTGATTTGAACAACTGCTATAGCTGAGCAAAGCTAGTTATCGATCATTCGAAAATGGTATGAAACCATCTGAGAGGTTCTTCTTTGAGGCTTATGTCAAACAAGCATCATAGCATGTGAATGAGTTTTGAGTGAAGTCCAACTGCTGCTTTGAAGTGTCTGACATGGGTTAACGGGTCGGTGAGGCCTGCATACTGATGGAACTTTAACATGTGGAAGTTCTCTGGAATAGGCATGCTCTCGAGGTGAGAGAAAATATCATTCGTCTTGATCTTGTCTACGGAAGATCTTCGACTTGGGTTATTAAAGTTACTGGCCTAAATCGGGTTATTCAAGTCATTCAAGGTAACAAACTTGGGGATTACTTGAAGTGTTACAATAACATGAGGGTTAAAGTCTCAGTGCCCTTCGGGGACCAACATTTCTCTTACGGTGATATCTCAGATGAGATGGGGTCTGATACCGAGGTCTTCGACTACCCTGAGTGGTCGATGCTGATGATGTGAGTTCAAAGTGTCATGACACTCTGTCTGGATTCTTAGAACGCGATCTCAAATTTTGATGTCCTTCCTCTCTTGGTGATCCATTTTTCCCTTGAGATGCTCTCGATCGGTGATCACTTCGGGTCTGGATGGGCGACCCCTAACGAGTGGTGAATTAATCATGATGTCTGCGCAGACTTTCCATCTCCTTTTTATAAATCCGGCTTTGTTATTCCAAAGCTTTCCATATCTCATCTCTTTGAATTAAAGGGATTAAGCGTGAAATTTCTAATCTTCGAGCCGTTTAAATCTGTCAGATTCCATCTATTTTTTGAGTTTAAAAATAACATTTTGTAAATTGACGGTTTTCGGCAGAATGGTAGTTGAAATGTCCTCGTTGTTCCTCTGGGTACTGAAGGTACTTATGATGTTCATGTTGGTCATGGTAGTAATTGCTATGGAGGAGATTTGATAGAGAAAAGGTAGGTTTCCCCCCGTCGATATCGATTTTACGTAGAAACTCAGTTAAGCCAAAGAAAAACCACGACCTCGAGAAGTTTCTAGATGTAAAATCCACTAAGATGCTAATCTATTACATATGTAGAGAAATTACTATAAAGGGTGTGCAGAAAAGAAAAAAAATCCCCTCCCTACTATTGTATACTCTATCTGTATTTATAGTCAGATACAGGCAATTACAAAATATAATGTTTTTCCTATTACTAATGGGTATATTTGACCAAGTATAATGGCTACTGTAGATAGCCGAGCTCTGTAGTTGTAGATTGGAGTGTTCTCAACTTACGGAAGGGCACACGATCAAACACCTTTGACATACCTTTGATAGTTCATCTTATTGAATCTGGGGAATATGTTACGGCATGATTAGCGGGAGGTAGAGCCATTTAAATGTCCACATTGGGTTTACTATTAGATTCACTCCATGTATGTTTTATCATATTTTTAGTGATGGGCATTCTGAGGTACATATATTTTTTCAATATTAGTGCTTTGGTTACTTCTACCAATCCCACCTCATTCAAAAAATTAATATTGGAAAACTGCCTATTGAGGCAATAGTCATTTCACACAAATGTGAATTTCCTTTTTTTATAGCAAACTTAAGACCATAATTAAAATGTTCATGGATTTACCAAAGATGGCCTTTATCGATTGAAGCCCCAACTTAGCTATAATATTTAGTTGTACATATGCATGTGCCAATTTCACATGAAAATTGATTACAATAAATTCCTCTATTGATCTCTAGATCTCTTTTGCATTGGCTAGCCTTGCCTTCTTAAAGGTTACAAGTTTTCTAGTTATAACCTAAAATAAAATGCCCTTCAAATGACTTACAAATATGATAAGTTGCGCCTTTGTTCGAATAGAACAATTCTCTTTTCGAACAGAACACTCAGAACTGAGTATATTTGAGTAAACTTTTTGTAGTGCATATCATCTCACAATTACTATTTATGCTTGAAGACTTAAACTCCTTTGTTAATTCTTGTGATTGTGGTATATAAATGTTTAAGTATTTGTGTGCATGTTTGTGTGGTTTGAAGTTGCAAGTTTTACTATCTTTGAAAATTTAGGGTAGTAGTGATATGTTGCAGGCTTTGCTATCTTTTTGCATCTTTTATAGTTGCAGGTATTACTATCTTTGAAAATGTAGGCTAGTAATACTTGCTTTTATTTAGTATAGTATGGTTTTACGTTTTACAGTTGCAGGTATTAATATTATGCATTTTTCATATTTAATACAATAATTTGGCAGGTTTAAACTGGATGGGGAGAATGCTTATGTTGAAGGTATTATAGGATTGTCACTTTGGTTGGTTTAAAGGTATCCATCTAGGCCAAATTATATTGAACTTAGACATTAGAAGAAATAAGGTATGTAGTACTAAAAAGAGAAGTTCTTTATTACAAAACTCACTTAGTGCACATATTACATTCATTATATTCATCCAAGTCTTGTTTTTCCTTTAAACTCTCTACAAAACTCACTTAGAGACATTATCACAAAACCTTCACATTTGGTTCATCAGCTTTAGCAATAAGCCTTCATAGTATCCCTAAGCCAACAAAAGTACTTACATTCAATGTTAATGCATTTAAGAAACTTTTGCCCTTTGGCTGCTTCAGTTCTAAAAGTGCAGAGATTTATTGGGGCCCCACAACCTTCTCTTTCACAATTTGTAGTTCTCAATGGGCATTCTTTCCACAAATGACCAAATGCCCCACATCCGAAGCATCCTCCTTTGAAAGAGGACTCTGAAACCTCCTCCTCTGAACATTTAGACTCATTCACTGCATCAAAAAGCTACTAGAACCCCTTACATTCACAACATTGACACCTTAGAAATTTGTTGTTAGAGTTTGTGTTAGTATGTGAAGTCCTCAATTTAGTTATCCCACTGCATCCAGGCTTCCTGCAAGTACTATATATCCAAGGGCAACTGGAAGTTTGATGCAATTTTGGGCAAAAGTGACAATTCTAGACCTGTAGAAATAAGATTTATATATTTAGTATTTATCCTCATATAGCTTTCAGAACTTTTTTTTTACCCCCCAAACTTCAGTTGGAAGCTTTAATGGCAGAACTAAAAAAAACCATAAAAACTTCATTTAAACTCATAAAGAGATATTACCTTGTCAGAGGATCCTCTACCCATGTCTTCAGGTTTCAGATTGATTAGTTGAGGTAAAATTAAGGAAAGATTGATGAATGTTTAGTTAGGTCTTCAAATACCGCATATATGAGTGAGAAAAGGAACACAAGTTTGAGAAAGGGAAGCCAACGGCTAGTTTTTTGAAGAAGAAAAATTAGTTATTATCCTAGTCTGCTTGGATCACCAAATTTGGTCCATGATAGGGTACTTTAGGTATTAGGAAATATCTCTTCTGGACAAAGAAAGTCAAAAGGAGTCAAAGAAAATCCATGCTTAAGTGGGGGGGGTAAGCACGAAATCGACCTATCATATCTATATTACATTAATGGTGTTTTTGCTCAGGGACAAGTTTGCCCATGAGAGAGAAGGTTTATCTAAGAGACAAAGATGGGCTAAGATAGAGCTTAAAGCCCTCGAAATTGTACTCCAATCTAGATGAGTGGAGGAGATTCAATCATGCTATGGGTAGTTTTAAAGCTTTTCTTAGAACATGAGGGCATTTTAGTCATCAAAAAGTCCATACAAAAGAAATTTTCTCCTTATCGCGATTCTCTCTTCTCATCATCTGTTTCTCTTTCAAAAACCGCTTACCCTCAAATGCCTCTCCCTTAAAGATCAGAGATTCTCCCTCATTTTCTCTCACCATGTCTCCCTCTCCCATCACTCTCAAAGATTAGCGTATCTCTCTCTCTCTATCTCTCTCTCTCTTTCTCATTAGTGGGCTTCAATTTGGATTTCTTTGATTTTGTGATTCTGAGAGTGATATTAATGAGCTTATCTACGAAGAGAACGACCTCACTAAGGTTGTCAAGAATTTCAAGAAGCTCTCCGAATCAAAATTCATTCGTTCTAGGCACGGTGGCAGAAATAATACTTACGAGCTCACAATGCGTCGTCTCGCCTCAGTGAAATAGTTCTTGGCTATTGAAGAAATACTCGAGGAACAGAAGAAGTATAATAATATACTCAAAGAAGGTTTCACTATCTGAATCATTTCCCTTTATGGGAAAGCATGTATAGTTTATCATACTTTTAAGATGCTTAAACAATTACCTGAGTTAAAATGTGACCGCACGATAAAGTCTGTAAATGTGTTACTTAGTGCTTATGTAGATTCTAAGAAGTACGACAAAAGTCGAACCTCGATTTTGTGAACTAATGATGGAGTTTAAGCTTACACCGGATAAATATTCGTATACTATTATCATTGGGACAATTTTTTAAAGGGGTAATTTTAATGAGGCGATTGGGATGTTAGATGAAATAGAGAAGAATGGGGTGGAACCGGGTGTGATTACTTATGGTATTATTTTGAATGGGCTGTATAATAAGTGTGAGTTGTTTTCGGAGGGTAAGGAGATTTGGTCAAGGATGGAAATGGGTGGTGTTGCAACTGATATACAATGTTATACGATAGATATAGTACATGAAAACATTTGGGTATGAGTAGTGATTTAGTTTTCATCGAGGGAGATGGATAGGTTTAAATGTAATTTGATTCGTCCATGAGCATTGATCTTACTGGTAGCGCCAAAGGCGTATCGACATTGTTACCATGGTGAGCCACGGGTAGTACTAGTCTATATTACATTACACAATGGTATTTTTCAAATAGACCAGTCTGCCATTGTCTCAAAAACTAAGAGGGGTTAGGATTTGATGTTCTTTTGTGGAGATTTGTTGAAAAGAGCAAGATGGACGACCGAGATCTGTTAAGGAGAAACATATTTAAGGGCAGTTTAGACAAAACACATAAAAATGTACTTTAGTCTTAGCACATCTCACTCACTTATCAAATTATCTCGACTTTATCTCTCCTAATTCGTCTATCTCTTCAGCAACTCTCTCATCAACTCTTCAGGATTTTTAAAAGTGCCTCTCCTTCCAAACCTCAGCATTTGTTTTATTTCTCCAAGCTTTGCGACTCTTTCCGAAGACCAAGACTCTTTTCCAAAGTGGCAACAATGGCAGAATATTTTTGGAACAACCCCCTTCTCTGTCTTTCTCTCTCTCTCTTTTTTTGGTAAATCACCGCTCCGACACAAAATTTTCTATCCCCGATCTCTCCCTGCCATCAGGTAAGTCATCTGATCTCTTTTTATCTCTGTCGCATTTTGAATTTGGGTGTGTTGAATTGGGTTCAACTTTCTTTACTAAATTCCATTTCTCCATTCTCTGTACGCAATACTTTTCCTTCTTAGATTTGGGGAATTACAAAGTATGTTGATGGGTGGTACTTATTCATTGAAGAATTGAGATTAGGATCTCATATGAAGATCAATTTAAATGTCAGGTTAATTTCAAAAGATTCTAATGTTCTATCTAATTAGTTCGATTTGATGATTATCCAATTGTCAAGCAGATTTGGATTATCTGTGATTCGTGTGCTTTTATCTACTTAGTATGATTTGATGGAAATTTATAGCCAATAATTGGTCCATCTTTTCAGAGATCCGATGTTATTACCTCGATTGAGTCATCTACAAGTTTCTTCTCTGATTTACTGTGAGTAAAATTCGTGCTCCAAGTGATTTTACTTAAATTCGTAATTTGAGTGGTAAGTTAATATATAAATTTTTATTTTCTGATTACATTGGACTGTGGAGTAAAAATCAAATTTTTGATTTTGGTATCCTTGTCAGCAATTCCATCAAACTGCTAGGTTCCCTATCCTCTATGGACTATGGCATTCACAACTATAAATTTATGGTGTATTTTGAAGATTTAAAATTTCTTTGGGCTTTATCATAAGATTATTTTTATGTTGAGTGGTTGAAGCATAACATTAACTGGTGAAAAATTACGGCCAACCAAAGTATTAACAAATAAAGGTACTACAATGCCACAACCAGTTCATAGATGAAGTCATTGAATAGGTCTTCTCTCTACTGAGTTCACTATCAAGTAAAAGATAGTAAATATGTTGTGCTACAAGATTATTTTAGTTAATTAATTTTCACTCATCTAGAGATGTCTTCTCAGAAACCTAAAAATTGGTAAGTAAACTAATCTATGCAATTGACAAATCATTTGTAGCATTCAAGGGGTTTTTGACATAAATCGAAGACAGATTATGTTATGCTTGAATATACTAAAATTTGTTATATTTTAAGCCTCAAACTTACATTAGCAACGAGGTAATCTTTACTTGAGTTAAGGAACCTTGTATTCACATTTATATAGTAATTGATTATTTTAATTTTCCATAATTTGTTTACTACAAATGCCTTATGTCGTTCTTTATTTTTTGAACTATCAAGTCAATGGTGAGGGTAAACCAAACTCTATCCACAACTTCATAACCATTGGTAGAGGTAAAGAATATGCACATAAGGGGCCAAAATTCAGAGTATAAGAAGAAATAGGGATCAAGGTTGAGTTTTACAGTTTCCAATTTTCTTTTCAGATTTAATTGTCTCCCATCTTAGTTATTGAAAGGTGTTGGTCTACTACAAGATATGGAAATATGGAAGAAAATGAAGTAATGATATATGTAAA
Organism: Kingdonia uniflora; assembly: GCA_014058105.1. Lineage (NCBI taxonomy): Eukaryota > Viridiplantae > Streptophyta > Magnoliopsida > Ranunculales > Circaeasteraceae > Kingdonia > Kingdonia uniflora. The sequence continues at coordinate 613,105 of JACGCM010002630.1, forward strand.
TTTAGTACAATTTTTTATAGAGAATTATGTTTCAGTGTCCTTTGGGCTTTGGCTATTATGTAAAGTGTAGCATGATATATGAAAGGGATGTAATTTGTGTTCTAATATATTTCCTGATAAATTACTAATTTCATAATCCAAAAATGTACAAAAAAAATTATGTTTACAGATTTTGATGATCTTTGATGTACCAATCTATGGTTATTGGAGTTATAAATGACTTTGTTCTCCTTAAGTTCGAGATACTCCTAATGTATGGTTATTGGAGTTACAGATGACTATGTGTGGTTATTAGCGTTAAAAATGGTGTTATAGATTAGTTTGCTTCATTACTTTCTATAAGATTATTTGGTCATTTTGTCCCAAATATTTGAAACTGTAGTACATTTAGATTTGGTTGTTAGTATGCTTACCCATTCAGTACATGAGTTTTAGCGCCGAAGGCATGTTAATGAACCATTTTGTAGCCCTGAAGACGCGTCGACAGAATCATCATGGTGGGCCACAGGTAGTAACGCTTGATGTGCATTAACTTAAGAATGAAAATGGCATGCCTTTTGCCATTGAGCTGATTTCCTCAATTTTATTTTCAGATCCCAAAATATATAATCTAATGTATCTTTTTATCTCCCGCTTATTTCCCCCACTAAGTTTTCCCCCATTTTCGGTTCTATTAGAAAGTTTTGGCAGCTCACAGAGCTTCAAAGGTCAATGCTTTTGTTACTCATGGCGTGTTTCCTAAGAGGTCATGGGAGCGATTTATTCGCATCAATGGTGGTAAGTAAAAGAACTTTAAATTTCATAAGTGTCATTTTGCCATCTTTTGGTTTCAATATATTTGATTTCTTCTTTTTCCTCCTTCAAAAGGCTCATCAAAAAAGCATTTACCTACTTTTGGAGATAGAGATGACTATTTGTGGTTATTAGCATTAAAAATGGTGTTATAGATTAGTTTGCTTCATTACTTTCTATAAGATTATTTGGTCATTTTTTCCCAAATATTTGAAACTGTAGTACATTTAGATTTAGTCATTAGTATGCTTACCCATTCAGTACATGAGTTTTAGCACCGAAGGTGCGTTAATGAACAATTTTGCGGCGCCAAAGGTGCCTCGACGGAATCATCATGGCAAGCCACGGGTAGTACTAGTATATATTATCCAAGAATGGTGTTTTTCATATAGACAAGTTTGCCCACAAGAGAAAGACAAAGAGGGGCTGAGATTTAATGTTATTTCTTTGATATTGATTTTACAGGGCAAGATGGACGGACTAGATTTGTTTACTTATTATTGGAGTAAGGGTACTTTAGACAAAATACATAAAAGGATAATTTAGTCTTAACTTGCAACATCACAACTCTCTTTCTCGTCACCTCTCTCACATTCCCAAAGTAGTTATCTCTTCCAAAACTCCTCGATACCTTTCCTCACGAAATCTACCGTCCCCAATCTCCCTTGCCATTTATCGACCACTCTCTCCTTCGTTGTTTTCTACTTTTTCTTTTTACTGTCCTTTTCTTCTCCATAATAAAACGGATTGATTGTACCATAGTTCCTTCTCAGTTCGATTTTAGTATGAAATTTTAGGGAGAAAGGCTAGATTTGGGAAAAATCCCCCATTTTCATCCAATCTTTCTCTGCCAAAAACCTTAAAAGATCCCACATTCTCAAGTAAATCTTCGCTCTCTCTATCTCTCTCTCTCTAATGCAATCCACGATTGCGACACTATAAACTTGAGGCATATCTTATTTATAGTGAAGTTTACATTTTATACATTGAAGTTTTGTGCTTTTGTGAAATTCAGACAACTCGCAAATTCACATTTATATTTTACATAATGAATGTTTCATTGATCATACTAATGCTCTTATTTATTTATTTTGATAAGGCAACTCAGACTTCCACTTGGATCTTCAATGTCGTATTTGAGAATACAAAAATCAAGCGTCTCTTCATCAGGTAAAGGTCACTCTAATCTTCTTACCTTTTCTTTTGATTTTTATTTACTGCATATTTAAAATAACATTTATAGATTGGTTGATATGGGCATTGAGTTTGTTATAACAATAGATTTCTGATGGGTTCTGAAAATATTATGTTTCCTTCATGAACGGATCTCTTACTCCTACTTGACTTTCTAAAACAATAAAATCCTAAAGTAAATTGGAAACAAGTCAACTGCACCATAATATTAGAAATAAAATGTTTATCAAAAGTGGTGATGTATGCAAAAAAAGGGAGGGGGATGCCTCTGGATACGTGTTACCCGTCCTAAAGTAATGATGTTTTGATTGTTTTGCATTATCCTCTGCTATTAATGATGAGATCTTTATTGTTCTGTATAATCCCCTGTTACCACACAATGTGTGTTTGTACTTCAATAACATTCCCTTCCTATGATGTTGTTGTTGCTGTTGGAGTATAGTTTGAGTATAGTTGGTGTTGCTGTTAGATGTCAGGTAAATCATACATTGCTTCGTTTAATTTTTTCCTGATAGATTATTAAGACTCTTTCTTCTATTTTTATCAAATGCGATAGTATTAGCACTGAAGGTGCGTTAATGGAGAACTATGTAGTGCCAAAGGCGCGTGGACGTAATCAACGTGGCCTGTGAACTTGATCTTATTTATCCATAATGCTCTTAGTTTTTAAGTGCCCGTGATGCTTCGTCCCATTTCTCCCTGGATTTTTTTTACTCTCTTTGTATCTCCTCATCATGTTGCAATATGATTACAAAGTAATTCTTAATCATGATTGTTTCATCAAATCATGGTTTTGTTATGTAATTCTGAAGTTAGTGGGCATTATAATGGAGGCTTTGGATGGCTATAGCTTAGATGAGAGACAAAATGTCGTTAACATTTAGAGAGTACGCATTTGAATATGCTCTCACTTTGTTGTTGCTTAGCCTTTAAAGGTCCTGAATTCTCAAATTTGATGGAGTTGTGGATGCACAAATTGGTATATATCTTCTACTTGATATTTTTCTCTCTCTTTAACTTCTCATTTTTCCTAAAAAAATTTTCTAAATTTAGTTTGATTCCTTTTTTTCTCTATTTGAGCATTTTTTTTTCCTTTGGTCAGCGACCAGCTTGGAAGAAGAACACCTTCTGTAAGTACTACTCAACTTCAAATCTATGATATATATAAAGTAAATTTTGATACTGATGCAGACACTTACAATAGACTTGAGCTCTGTGATAAGAGCGAAGGACCTTACAATACAAAATAGTCAGTTTATGCATTTTATCATTACTGACATTAACTCTGTATGTTTGGCTAATGTTAATATTTCAGGATTCACATCACATCGTTCTCCAAAACTGCTGAATATGAGCAAGTTTTCCTTGAAACCCCGTTATCTTATTTCATGAATAGTTCTTTTGTTATTCATTTTGTAAACAGTGGTATAACTCATACTTGGTTTATGCATTTGTATGGTTTACAGGGGATAATTTGTGTCTATCATGAATGGGAGATCAGGCATCATGATGAAGAACATCTACTGCGGACCAGGTCATGGGATCATGTATACTTGATAACATGTGCTTCTAGAGTTTGTATTAAAGATTAAGAATATGGTTGTTGCCTATTACAACAATTTCAAGCCATTTATGTAAAATATGTTATCCTGATTACGGTCTTATATGTATAAAACAATGTTTATTCTCAAGAGAGTAGTGTGGTTTTAGTTCTATGTTCCATCTATTCTAGGAAAACTGCTTGGTGATTATAATTACATATGTTACCCAGACAAATCTCTACAGATTTTAACTTTTTATCACGTCAACATGGCCTCTTTGCCTATTTAAATGGTGTGGCAATTACAATTTATTTGCCCCCTCTGTTAGAGTTATATTATTAGTGTGTTCAAGAACTACTAGAATACTTATCATAAATAGTATTACCCTTTTTAGTACTTATTTTCATTTTAAATTAAAAAACTGCTTATATGTGTTCCTGAATAATTTCTTTAGCGGTTGTTGTTAATACTTAAAGAATAGTTACTAGTATTGGTGGCTTACAACTCTTACCAAATGGTCTCAGCAACTACATGATAGCGTCCCACATACTATTAGTTGTCAGGTAAATAATATATTATTTTATCTCAATAGTTTTAGTGCCAAAGGCACGTTACTGGAAAATTATATAGCGCCGAAGGCGCGTCGACGTTCTTGCCGTAGCGAGCTACGAGTAGTACTAGTTTATCTGAATTTTGTAATAAAACGTTTATCTATCATATTGTCATTGTGCTCACGTTCGTACCATTTATGATTTGCTTGGAGAAGGTTAGCTGCATCATGGCATGCATTTTAGTTTCGACACTATCAATATCAAGTATAGTATAAATGGAAGCTGTCTGATAGCCAAGCGATTAATCCTAGGAGTGCTAACAAATCTAGTTTAAACTCTTCTTCCATTTTCCCCTCCACTTGATAGAGATTGCTTCGACTTTATGGAAGTCGGAGAGGAAGACAGCGTTTCATGGTAAATTGTATGAATAGCTTCAAATCTTGTTAATATCTAAGTTTCCAAATCAGTTCACGATAAAGAAGATGCCGAATTAATAGAAGAAATAAGTTATGGGTGATAGAAATTTGACCAGAGGAACTTTGCAATTTTGAGGGAAAAAAACGGAGAAGAAATACTTGTCAAAATAAAGTTGAGGCATGCTAAAGCACTGTCCTTAGACATTTAAATCCCCGCCCTCATGGAGATGCTTTAGCAAAGCTGGATTACCATCCCCAGGATTCAACAACTAGATTTTACCCGTACAAGCATTGTACAGTAAAATCTTGAACTCTATAGCGTATCCCTTTTGCAAAAATCAATGCCCAATTCGATGATTAAAAAAAAGTAGCTGATGGTAGATGAACAAGATAGTGATATTCAGGTTTTCTTATAAAAGATAAAAGATGGAAAAATCCTTTCTGGACAGTAGATGAGAAGGTTATAAAGTAGTAAACAATATGGAGAAACTACTTAATGGGTTTTAGAGTATAAGTATGTAGAGAGAAAGATATATATATCAGCTTGTTGTTGTGTGTTTGTAATTCTTAAAAGTCTTCAATAAATAGGGATGAAGTCCCATCTCAGAAGTTAGATGTGGGCAGAAAAAATAGCAACTCCCTAAGGAAGTTGAGAAGAAATATGGAAAGTGGAGCATAGCGTCTCAATTAGTTTAGAGTTCAACGGATAGTACTTTCCTCCTATTAAGGTTTAAAGAGTTTCATCCTAAGTCAACTCCAATAACCACATAGTTTCATTCGCAACAAAATACTAACAATCCCTCACATGAATGAAACGAAAAAATGAAAAACAAAATCAAAAAGGGCAAGTAGAAATGTGATGCATCAACAAGGTGTCTTTTGGACTTGAACCTTTCCTAGTGAATATTATCTATCGGATTTACTAGTTAACTAGTGAATATAGTCTTGAACTATTCAACTTTATATTGTAATCCTTGTCAATAAATTACACACACAACTTCTCTATAACACTATCAAGTTCTATCAATTGTGTTCATTTTGGTCGTGAGCTATATCCTAGTATCATAAGCACTCTAGTAAAGAATTAACCTAAATTCTCATAGGAAGCGGCCACATCTCCACATTCACTTAGGTGAATCCATCAAAAATGCCCTGTTGGATCCCGTCTAGTATCCCAGACCATAGATTCATTAAGAGACAAACTCATCCTACATGCATATAGGTAGCACTAGCACACCATAGGGATGGGAGGAGACAAAACTCCAAATATAGTGCAAATCACATATTACTACAACTAAGTTATCCCATTGAACCTAGATTTTGAGATCTCCATTTACATATGATGGGTTACCGTCGCAGTGATTTATATCAATTCGGCTTTAAGCCTACCCCCCTTGATGTATGAAGGATAATATCTCGGGATAATCCTTTAGTTAGTGGATCTGCCTAAGTTATCATTTGATCTCACTGTAGGAGCACGCTCCTGCTAACCACGAGCTTTCAGGTCGTTAGACGACCTCCCCACCAATAGACGAGCACATCCTAGGGGAAGCTCAACTAACAACCTACTAGCCAAGACGAAAGCACGAGACCCTAAAGTCGTTGAAACGACCTCCCACCCCCCACCCCCCGAATTAATGAGCACGTCTTAGGGGAAACTCTCTCAATGAGCCACGGCAAGCAATAGTAGTCATGCCTACATGGTTAAGTAAAGCCTAAGATCCCGGAGGGATATCTTAGGAGTTACATACGTCACGTGAGCCTGGGCACTTCTAGGTCAGATACCCCCCCCCCCCCCCCCCTATAAATAGGGGGATAAGGTGACCTAAGAAATGGACCTTTTTGGAGAACCTTCTCTTCCATTAGAAAAAACCAAGCTGTTCAAGAGGAAGAGAAGAAAGAGACCAAGAAAGAATCGAGTGGTGCCTTCCTCCGGCGAGACGTGTCAAGCCCAAAACTACTAATCACTCATTATCATCCCTACAAAAATCTCAGAGACTATAATTGGTGTCGTCTACATTCACGCTAGTAAACCTTTACCATGTCGTGCAAAGATGGAGGTTTTTATGTGAAATCAAACACATGAGCAAGCGATAGTACAGATGCATGTGGCGCTTCTCCAACAACAAGAACAAATGCTTGCAAAGGAAGACAAAATACGACAACTCCAAATAGCTAACGACGAGATGAGAGACAATCTTCCTACCAGACATCAAGTACTAACCGCCTCCCCGGCTACATCCAAAACCGTGGGCGACTCCACGCCACACGAGGAGGCGCCTAACAACCAACATATAGAAACTCGTCCCCATTTACCACCGTTGTACGGACCTGCCTACGAGCCCCACACCACCCTGGTTTATAACCCATATCCATTACCATGAGGGACAGCAATACAACTCGTGGTCCATCGACCTCTACCACCACGGGCTCCAAATCAACATGCGGGCGGACCATGACCGACCCACCAACTTAGCCACAACAGCCTACCACCACTTGGCAGGTATGCCCAACAGTATCATGGTCTGCCCCCCGCGCACCCACGACGCATCTAGGGGCCTCATACAATAACTATCACCCGAACCATCTATGACATTAACAGTACAGTCCTGACAGCCCATCCTACCCGCCTGGGTATGACCATAGGCAACACAACAAAGGCACCCCACCTACTACAAGAGGTTTAACGACCGATACTAAGGAACACCCTAGTTCGAACAACTATATCATCAATATGAGAACAGCTACTACGACGAGCCGTCCATTCGAGGAAGACGAGTACCACAAAGGGACATAGGCAAAAGTGACCACATACCCCTCACGACCGCCTCAGTGGAGGTGTTAATCCAAAATATGCAAAATAATGACCTGGCCAAAAGGTTAATGAAGGAGACCTTGTGTCGGATACATAGCGCCCTATTCACAAATAGACCCCTTCACTGGGAGCTAAGACCCAGACCAACACATCTTGAAGTTTCAATATAACATTGACCTGCAGCACCAAACTGATGAGCACATGTGTTGGCTGTTCCAATCGACCTTGTCAGATGGGGTTTGGCCTGGTTTCAAAGCCTTGAAGCCAACTCAATATCTACTTTCGAGCAGCTCTCCCTGGTATTCATAAAAAAGTACATGCACAACCAATAATCTAAGAAGTAACTCGCAGAGCTCTTCTCTCTCAAGCAGCAGGTTGGATAAATAATTGATTCCTTCCTAACAAGATTCATGAATAAGCTGACACTCATTGAGAGGGTAGATGCCCTAACGGCCTGCTTAACTTTCATGGGCACCTGCCTACCTGGTACAAAGCTACAGAAGGCCTTGCATATAAAGTGACCCGAGACGCTCGAAAGTCTGTATGAAAAAGTCCAAAAATGCCAAAATGTAGAAGCAAACAATCATGCATCTGCCTCTTAAATGTTTGCTCCTCTCAACACAGCCTCTGCCCTATAGCTAGTAGCGCGTCCAGGACTACCCAGACACCCGAGAGAGATGCTCAAAAGTTAGCGCAGGTATGATGAGGGCAGGAATAAAAGGAGAGTAAACAAAGACCCTCGTGATAAGGTGGAACCTCCCTTCTAAGACGGTAAACCAAAGGTCGCTCGTTTAGAACGATACTTGCCCAGCGAGCTCACTATTACACGAGCGGACCTTCTCGTTATTGCAAAGAAAGATCCAGATTATAAAAAACCTCACCGGAAAAACGACTAACCCAGATGCCAATATTGTGCTCATAGTGAGATCCACGACCATGAAACTGAGGCGTGTTAGGACCTAATCAACATGACTGACACATGGTTTAGGAAAGGACTCTATACTCAATACTTAAGCAACCGATCTCAGCAATAAATATCCAACTGTACAGGCTACTCGTTGAACCAGCATCCATAGTACAAGTACAGGGCCATATGGCAGTCTGTGAGATGATCTTGGGAGATACCAACGGGGTTTAATCCCATAAGGCCATATCCAGCTCCATGAGATAGTGTTACCGGACCAGAGACGTATCAAGGGCAAGCCATCTACTTTACCGACAATACCATGGGGTCGGTATCCCATCCACATGAGGATGCCCTCGTCATTAAGATCATGATCGGAGGAGTCTTGATTAAACGCATGTTGGTCAACTCGGGAAATGGAGCAAACATCCTATACCATGACGCTCTCAAAAATATGAACATGCAAGATTGTACTATGCCCTCCTAAACTAAAATATCAGACTTCAACAGGTCTACCGAGCGATCCGTGGGTGAACTTGTGACTCAGGTACAAGTCAGACCAGTCGTTATATCGATAACCTTTGTCATCGTCAACTGCCCCTCGATCTACTACAACAGCATCCTCGGACGAGAATGGATTCATGCAATGAGAGTTGCTCCATCTTCCTACCACCAGTAATTCCTTTCCTAAGAAAATTTGGTGCGTACCAAATACGAGGCTTCCAGGTCGCTGATCGCATTTGTTATGCCAATACCTTAAAAAACTTGGCCACTCTTAAGGCCTCAAAAAGAAGGGGGGAAATGTACAAGTAGGAGCATAACATCGAAAAGGGAATGAGCCCATGGCGGTGGACTCGTCCCTCGCTCCTGCTAACTCAAGCAACATGCAAATTTATACAAAGCACACCTTTGACCAAAATGATATAATTATAAATACATTTAGCAGAGAGTAGGCACCACCTCTCATTGAGTCGGTCAATAATATTAATCTCGATAGCCCTACGAGAACTACGTTTATTGGCTCACTATTGACAGGAAATGAATGCTTAGACCTGGTAGCCCTCCTCCAACGATACAAGTATGTTCTTGCTTGGTCGTTTGACAAAATGTTGGGCATCGATCCTGACATTGCCAGTCACCGTCTGCAAGTTAACACGAAGGCAACCCCTATTAAGCAAAAGCCACGATGAGCAACCACGTGGCTCCGAGCATAAATAAATGACAAAATCTAGAAGTTACTCAAAGCAGGGTTTATCAAACCCATAAGTTGCCTCCGTTGAATAGAAAACGTGGTGACGGTCCCCAAGAAGAATGGCAAAACACTAGTCTGCATTGACTTTACTTACCTCAACAAAAATTGCCCAAAAGACAGTTTCCCTATGTCTCTCATCACAAGGCTAGTATACTCTACAGCCAGCCATGAGCGCATGTCCTTTATGGACAGATACTCAGGGTGCAACCAAATTCCTCTAGCTGTCGAAGACCAAGAATACACTTCCTTTACCACAGAACTGAGTCTATATTGTTATACTGTGATGCCCTACGGCCTAAAAAATGTAGGTTCCACATACCAACGGCTAGTCATGACAATGTTTGAAGATCAGTTGGGTAAAATAGTGGAAATGAATATCGATGACATGCTCGTTAAAATTAGGCTACAAGACAACCATCTAGCTAACCTGGAGACCGTGTTCACCAAACTAAGTTACTACAAAATGAGATTAAACCCCGAGAAGTGCAATTTTGGTGTCTCTTCGAGGAAGTTCCTTGGGAACTTGGTCACTAAACGAGGGATAGAGGCCAACCTTGACCAGATCCGAGCCTTAGCATGTATGTCATCTTCTCGAATACTAAAGTAGGTTCAGACTCTCATCAGGAAGATTGCCACCCTCGGTTTCTTTATTTATAAAGCCTCATATAAATGTCGACCACTATTTTAATGTATCCAGAAAGATAAGAAGTGTCAGTGGAACGAAGAGTGCGAATCAGCCTTCTAGGAAATGTTATGATACTTGGCCACACCCCCAATCCTCAGTATACCAACAAATAATGTACTCCTGGGGTTATATTTAGGCAACACGGATGACCCAATAAGTACAGTCCTCATCCAAACAGATTCCAAAATAGAAAAACCAATATATTTCATTAGTAAAACTCTCTTGGGGACTGAATTACGGTATTTTACAGTTGAAAAGAAAGCGCTCCCTTTGGTATATGCATCTCGAAAACTCTAACCATACTTCCAAGCGCATAAGAATTAAGGTTATAACCACCCAGCTCCTATGAAGGTCTTTGCAAAGAAGACAAGGCCCATCGAATGGCCAAATCGGCGATAATCCTCAGAGAGTTTGACATTCGGCTTGAGCAATGGGTAGCCATTAAGGGATATGTCGTGGTAGACCTCCTCGCCGACCTCCCCTTCGCGACAACAACTAGGTCAACGAAGATGATAGTAACCAAGCCACCCCTTTCGAGGATAGTGAGGCCTTATACACAAAGGGCTAACTCCGTTACATGGACATCATAGTTAATGCGGGCGGTTCAGGCCTAGGAATAGTCCTAGTAACATCATTCGACGAGAAGATCAAAAAAGCCATATGCGTCAACTTTTCACTTAGTAACAACGAAGCGGAATACGAGGTACTATTGTCTAGAATAGATTCAGCGTTGGCACTAGGCATGAAAGAAATTTCCATCTTTACTGACTCGCAGCTAGTTGTTAACCAGTATAACAGAATGTTTGAGGCTAATAAGAAAATGGCTGAGTACATGGAGATCCTAAAATAACTACTAAAAAAGTTTAAGAAGGTCAACCTCGAGCACATTCACCGAGGTGGGAACAGGCATTCGGACGCCCTCGCCCATTTAGTAAGAATAATTGGCGACCGACTCAGGGTTATCCAGCTAGAAGTCTTCGACCAACCGAGCATACTCGAGCACACAACATAAGCCATACAAATTGACAGTGCACCCGCCAGCGGGGAAGCGAATTTGAGACGTCCATTGCTCGATTTCCTAGGTGAACTCTACATCATCCCAGCGGATAGGTCAGCCGCATAGATTATCCGTAATTGATGGACGTGTAAAAATACCAATTTTACCCTACTTATTTATGATTTCTAGACTTTATTTTATTGCTAAAAAAAATAATTATTAATTTATTATTGTTTCAGGTTATGTAAGATAAGGGTGTACAAAAAGTTGATTTTGAGTGTTAAAGCTACAACTATTGGAGAAGACCACCTATCTAAGCTATGACTCAAAGCATCTCTAATAGAAAATAAATCTCAATAGAGAATCAAGATAATATTTGACATATTGAAGATATTTTATTATAACTAGGAAGATTAAGCCATAAAATACATAGTTAATCAAAGGCTTATAGAGCTCGAACCTGGAGTACAGGAACACGCTCATTAAGACCCTTGATAATGGCTATGTTTGCCTGGAGGAAGTGCGTTCCCTAGCATAACTAGTGTGAAAAGGTGATTCTAAGTGGTTTGCCCTACCTTCCAGCATTGAACTATTGCTAAAGCGATCAAAAACAACTAAACATGTGAACCGATCTACTATCTAGAATAGGAGCAGCCGAACCCTGAGATCGGGTTTACAACTTGACCTTAACTAAGGCCCATCTAAAAAGATTAAACTGAGGCATTACCTCACATAATTGGCACCTGATTGACATAGAATTAACATTCAAGGTATTCAACAATTGGAATACCCCAATTCCTAGGTGGGGTCGATTACTAAACGGAGGAAAAACCCGACCTTTGGTTTACGATTGTTGTGTTTATTTTTGTGCACCTCATTCTTGCCTAATAATCATTGTGCACACTTTTAGTAGTTTATGAAAGAATGGTTTTGAGTGCCTGAATGTCGTCTTAAGAGGCTTCAAGAATCTGACCTGATTAATATTCTGATACACTTTGAGTTAGGCAGGTCAGCCCATCAGGAGATTCTAATCTCCATTGATACTAGAGATTAAGCAAACTAGACCTGTGGGAAACTCTTTCCTTTTGAGGGAGAGTTAGAAACCTTTGTGTTCCACGTATCTCCTTTGAGACTCGATCAAAGTCTAATTTCTTCGTTCAATCCATTTAGTTTTCCACCCCAATTATTTGAAATGGGAGATGTCCATGACAATGAGAATAACAATGCAAATGGTCCAGAACCCGCCCACTCAAGAATCATATGTTTCCTAAAATGACAAATCGTGCTTCATACATTGTTTAACCCCCTACCACTGGGAAATTCAAACTGAAAAATATGTTCATCAATTCATTGCCAAAATTATCGGGAGAGAAGAATGAGAATCCATATGCCCATGTACGGGATTTTGACGATTTAATGTTCTTCCATTGGTATAAGAGTAATAACGAAATGGAGGCCATGAAACTCGTTTTATTTTTATTTTCATTTCTAAGAAAGGCTAAGAGCTGGCTTCAAGCTCTATGGCCTAAATTCATCACGAGTTTTGAGATTCTTACTGAAACCTTTTACAAGAAGTTTTTCTCTCTTGAAAAAATTGAGACCCTCCGTAGGGCCATTCTTAGGATTACCAAACTTGATGGAGAAGACCTAAAGGATTATCTAGATAAATATAAGGGGTTGGTCCTACAATGCCCTCATTATGGTATCGACTCATGGGTCCTAACTAAAAATCTTTATAATAGATTAGATGTTAAAGCCAAGAAAATTGTAGAATCCTTTTGCTTAAGGAAATTTATTGATAAGGATGATGTAGAGGACTTTGACTTCTTAGAAGAGATGGCTAAAAAATTACAAACCAGGGGAACCATGAGAGAAAAAGATATACAAGAAAAGGGAGGTAATGCCTTTGGAGTTGGATCCAAGTCCCAGTCAAACCCTACATTGATGACAATCATGCAAAAACTATAATCTTTAGAAATCGCGAATAGCAAGATGTCTACTAAAGCACCCATTTTTCATGCCGAAATGTCGGCATGTGCAGTGTGTAATAACCCAAAACATTTTGTTCAAGACTGTCTATTTATTCATGGAATTAGGGAGGCAAAGAAGGAGCACGTAAATGTTTTTTATCAAAAACCTTATGCACTGCCCTACAGTCAACCTTTCAATCAAGGGAGTTCTTCAGGAAGGAAAAACTTATTTTCGAACAGTACTAGCAATTCATATGGTAGATTTTATCATCAGGAGAGCCCCATAGGAGGATAGTCGTACCAACCCAATCTAAATCAATTTGGTTCCAGCTACTAGTCCAACCACCAACCTTCTCATCATAATACTCCATATATTCCACCTCATAATAGGAAACCATCTTTGGAGGATGGTATCCAAGCCTTATTGCAATCAAATGCCCAACTCATGCAATAATTCATGTAAAGTAATCAGTAATTCATGGCTAGGATAAAAACAACTATCGCTCAATTGGAAACTGGGTTAAGTACTAGAGACAAAGGTACATCTCAAAGTCAAAACCAACCTGAAGGATCAAAGTGAGAGCTCCAATAACTGTGATCATGCGAATACGGTTATCATACTTAGAAGTGGCAAAACTATAGATAACAAAGTTAAGATGCTTGAGGATAAACCTTGTGTTAGTCCCAATCCTACTACAAAAGTTCTTAAAGAGGAGGAAAAGTCCATGAGTGAAGAAACACCAGTCAAAGGGGAAGAGACTGAAAACATCTCGCTTACAGAGAAAATTGAAAGTATTTAGCGTAGAGGCCCTATGGCAATTTTCCCCACATGCTTACTAAGAATAGAAAGAAAATTCTCGATGAAGAGGCTAAGGAAATCTTCAAAAATCTTAAGATTAGTATTCCTTTTAGCAAGGCATTACGATGAATTTCTTCCTATGCGAAACATGTCAAGGACTTATGCACGTTCAAGCGACAAATTAATGTTTCCAAAAAGGCTTTTAACGTCCATAACAGTAATAATGTTATTCAATTAGATGCTCAAGTTAGCTCCATAATCTTGAACAAAATACCTCTGAAATACAAAGATCCTGGAATACCAACAATTTTATGCCACATAGGGAAAAACTTGATATGGAAAGCCTTGCTTGATTTAGGTGCTAGTGTTAACCAAATTCTTTACTCAAAATTTAAGCAGTTAGGTCTAGAGGGACACAGACCCACAAATTAAACCTTACAGCTGGTTGATAGGTCCATTCAAGTTCCTAGAGATGTTGTGATGGATGTACTTATCCAAATTGATGGCTTCATTTATCCTGTGGACTTTGAGGTCCTTGACAGAAATCTGGCATAATATCTTCAAGATGAAATACCATTGATCCTTGGTCAACTCTTCTTGGCCACCGCTAATGCGTTGATCAACTGTCCTAGTGAAGCTATAAAGTTGACTTATAGGAATAATATTATCGATTTGAATATCTTCAATGCAACTCATAATCCGTTTGAAGATGAACCTGATGAGTGCAACATGCTTGGTGTTGTTGTAAACAGTAAATTTCATAGTTCAAATCCTAAGAATCCATTAGAAGCATGCCTTACGTACATTGGAGAATATTTAGATGTTGATGACCTCATCAATGAGGTTAATGCCCTATTATATTCTTTCCCCATTTTGGATGGCATCGATGTGGTCAAAATTCTAAAAATTGAAGATCTTGTTCCCGAAGTAGAAGAAGTACCCGCTAAGCTAGACCTTAAACCTCTCCCTGAAAATCTCAAATATATCTATATAGGTCCTAATGAAACACTTTTTTCCATCATAGCATCTGACCTAGTGCCTGAGAATGAAGAGAAACTAATACACTTATTAAAAGGAAATAAAAAAATTCTTGGATAGAGCATCTCATATATTAAGGGTATTAGTCCTTCAGTATGCATGCATAAGATTAATCTTGAGGATAATACCAAGAAGTCACGAGAAGGGCAATGACGGCCTAACCCAACTATGGCCGAGGTTGTGAGAAATGAAATTATGAAATTGCTGGATGCTGGGATTATTTATCCCATTTTTGATAGCCCATGGGTGAGTCCTATTCATGTTGTTCCCAAGAAGTCGGGAATCACGTTTGTAAAGAATGATTATAATGATCTTGTCCTCGCCCACATGACCACAGGGTGGCGAGTATGTATAGACTATAGAAGGCTTAATTTGGTCACTCGAAAAGACCATTATCCCTTGCCATTCATGGACTAAATGCTTGAACGTCTTATCGGCCATGAATATTATTGTTTTCTTGATGGGTATCCTGGGTACAATTAAATACTCATCGTTCCTGAGGATCAAGATAAAACCACGTTCGCCTATCCATTTGGCACTTTTGCCTATCGTCGCATGCCTTTTGGGTTATGCAAAGCTCCCACCACATTTTAAAGATGTATGTTAAGCATATTCTCTGATATGACCGAGTATTTTCCAGAGGTCTTCATGGATGACTTTTAGCTCTTTGGTGATTCGTTTGATCAATGTCTTTGCCACTTATCTCTTGTCCTAGTTAGGTGTCAACAAAAACATTTTGTGCCAAACTTGGAAAAATGTCACTTCATGGTGAAAAAGGGCATAGTTTTAGGACATGTCATTTCTACAAAGGGGATCAAAGTTGATAAAGTAAAGGTAGACGTCATCTCTATCCTCCTTCCCCCACAAAATTTCAAGGATGCTCAATCATTCCTGGGACATGCTAGATTTTATCGACGTTTTGTTCTAGAATATCGCAAAATTGCTCGACCCCTTAGCAATCTCCTCGCCAAGGACACCACCTTCTTATTCGATGGTCCTTGTCTTGATGCTTTTGAGAATCTTAGGACACGTCTGACATCTTTACCCATCATCCAACCTCCTAATTGGAATGAACATTTTGAGTTAATGTGTGATGCATCTGACTATGCCATTGGGACTATTTTGGCACAACACATTGATAATCTTTCGTGCATCATCTATTATGCTAGTAAAACTCTCAATGATGTACAACTGAATTACACAACCATGGAAAAAGAGCTTCTAGCAATAGTCTTTGTCCTTGAGAAATTATGTTCTTATCTCATAGGATCAAAAGTAATAGTCTATACGGATTACGTTGCTATCAAGCACCTTATCTCCAAGAAGGACACCAAACAGCGCTTGATCAGGTGGATAATGTTACTTTTGGAGTTTGATATCAAGATTCGAGATAAAAAAAGTTGTCGGGAATGTTGTAGCTGACCACCTTTCTCGATTGGATAATGATTCCCTAGATCAGTCGTTACCTATTCGTGAGTCATTTCCCGATGAGCAACTCATGTCTATTTGCTCAATGCCTTTTGTACCATGGTTTGAGGGCATTGTGAATTATCTTACCACATGGCAACTTCTTAGCTTTTGGACCAAACCCAATAAAAGAAAATTCCTTTGTGAGGTCTGATGTTTCTTCTGGGATGATTTATACTTATTCAAGTATTGCTCTGATCAAATTATTCGTCGATATGTCCCAGATTCGGAATGTACCAAAATCATTGAATTTTGCCACACCCACCCATACTTGTGGTGGCCACTTCAATTCTAAAATGACCTCTGCAAAAAAATTGTAATGTGATTTTATTGGCCAACCTTATTTCGTAATGCTCACAAATTTTGCAAGGCTTGTGATATATGCCAGAGAAGGAGAGCATTGTCTCGTTAAAATATGATACCCCTAAACCCTATTTTGACTGTTGAACCCTTTAACATATGGGGCATCGAATTCATGAGTACATTTACACCATCTTCAGGGTACACATACATCTTGTTAGCAGTTGACTATGTAACTAAGTGGGTAAAGGCCATTCCTACCAAAACCAACGATAATTCTGTTGTTGTCAAGTTTCTTAAAGAGAATATATTCCCCCATTTTGGTATGCCGAGGACGATCATTAGTGATGGAGGGTCACATTTCAACAGTAGAATGTTTACGAACTTAATGAATAAATATGGAGTACCACATATGGTAGCCACACCTTACCATCCGCAGACTAGTAGGTAAGTGGAGGTTTCCAATAGAGAAATCAAAAATATTCTCCAAAAGACGGTAAATGCATACCGCAAAGATTGGTCGACTCGACTAACTGATGCTCTTTAGGCTTACCGTACAGCTTTCAAGATACCTATTGAAAGGTCTTCATACCGATTAGTCTGCAAAAAAGTGTGTCACCTCCCTGTTGAATTGGAATACCATACCTATTGGGCAATAAAATAAATAAATTTTTACATTGGGAAAGCTAGTTTACATCGCAAGCTTCAACTCAATGAGTTAGAAGAACTGTAGAATGATGCATACCAATTAGCAAAGACTTATAAGGAATGCATGAAAGCATTTTACGGCAAAAATATTTTACAAAAATCTTTTGAACCAAATCAAAAAGTCTTGTTGTACTCTTCTCGATTTCATTTGTTTCCTGGGAAACTTTAATCTTAATGGATCGGCCCTCTCATTGTTAAAATAGTTAATCCATATGGTACGGCTAAGGTTACGGAACCTAGCACTAGCAAAATGTATAAAGTAAATGGTCAATGGCTTAAGCCATATTATGTACATTTTAGCTTCACCAATGAAGACTTGAAGCTTCTAGACCCAGTCTATGAAGAGTGACTTCCATATTTTTTTCACCTAACTTTTACTCAGTTTGGGGGTACCTCTTTTCGTCTGGCTGAAGATAATAAACTTAGCGCTATCTGGGAGGTAACCTATGTTATATCAAGTACAATGTTCCAATTTGTTCCCTTATTTTAAGATATATTCTTAAATATTGGGGGAATGTTTCTTTCTAGTTTAGGGGTGGTGGGAAATCGTTCACATTTTTCACTCTCATTAGAGAAAAGATAGGTCATTATGGTAATTTACGAGACTCTTTAGCAAATTTCTACAAGCTTATAAGTATATGGTTATGGGCTAAATATTGTGATCGTAAAAACTGCAAAATTTAAATTTTCATCAAATACATGCTTAGAAAATTTTGCAATACTATCTTAAGCTAGATGTACAACCCTCTAATTTGAAGAAATTTTACATTGACTGATATTTCTCAAAAACAAATGTACTTCACGGTAGTGTTGCATTTATTATTTTTGCTAAAATTTTGACCAATTAAAGGGAATCTAGTATTTGAGGTATGAATGATCCACTATAAGGGAAACAACTACCTAAGAATAGGTTCGATTCCGAAGTAATATGATATGGATTTCTATAAGCCAAAATAGCTCTAAAAACTTTCACGACATAAGGTATACTCACATGATTAAAATTTAAAGATGAAGAATTATCGCCAATCTTAAGTATAGCCATGAACTATGTGAAAGGGGCACCAAACCCCGGTAACCTAAGCCAACTAGATGAGATTGTCGACCAAAGACTCATATTACGAAGGCTTCACTAAGGAAACTAGTTCCAAAATAAAAAGGCTTATAGTTATTCCCCAAAATCAATAATAGGATTCTAATTTACTATGACACTTATCAAACTGATCGCTGGATTTATTTCACAAAATACAAAATAACTGGATATTGACTCAAGAGCCTCTAAATAAAGTTGTAAGTACAATAACTATTTTCACAACACTTGAGGATATTAGAAAAATATGTAAAATCTCATTTAATTATTAGGTAGTATCTCTAATTTTGGATAGTTCTCCAAGATCTCTAGTTATATATATGTAAAAGAATTAAATTTTAAGGGGTTCACCTTCTTAATGTTTTTACCATTATCAGATATCGATAAGTTCACCTTCTTAATTTTTAAGGGGTTCACCTAATAAGTATCTAAACTACTATAATGCTCTTATTGACTTTTGTGGGTATAATCATTGTAAACCCTCACGAGACAAAACTCGTCCTATATGGGTAACCTATAGGTTTAACGGCTTATTGCATATGCTAAATGCAATCGTTTTAACCATGAATAGGTTACATTATTTTATTTTTCTTTGCTCGAAGACTAGCAAATTTTAAGTTTGGGGATGTTTGATGGGCATGTAAAAATGCCCATTTTACCCTACTTATTTAAGAATTCTATACTTCATTTTATTGCTAAAAAGATTAATTATTGATTTATTATTGTTTCAGGTTATGTTAGATAAGAGTGTAAAATAAGCTGGATTTGAGTGTTAAAGCTGCAACTGTTGGCAAAGACCATCTATCTAAGCTATAACTCATAACATCTCCAATAGAAAACAAATCTCAAGAGAAAATCAGGATAATATTTGACATATTTAAGATATTTTATTATGACTAGGAAGATTTCATTTAGTATAATGAATATTTTACTGAGAATATAATCTTCAAGAAAATAGCAGTTGTGGATATGTGACAAGCAGGCAGGTTTATATTCGCCCAAAAAATTTAAAACTTTATGAAAAGTTTCTAAGATATGAAGATATTTAATAAAAAAAATTCATATTTTTATACTAAGTATATATTTCTGAATAAATTCTAAAATTCAATTATATTTGATTTGACAAAAGTAATCTCTTACTAAACATGTAACCCTTTCCTTCATCTATAAATGGAGAGGTCTTATCCATGAATGATCATCCAATTTTTAAGAGCTTGAGATTATAGCTTAGAGAGCAAAGAGAATGAAGTTCTTGGAGTTGCTTGTAACCTTGAAGTTGCTTGTAACCTTGGAGCAATTGACCTTTTGTAAGTTTTATTTGATTAAGAAAGTGTTTTTTTTTCGTCATCATCATGTCATTCTTTTTACTAGTATGTTGTATTTTAGGATTCATGTCTAGCTAAATCATCCTCTAGAGGAGGGGATGAAGCCGTATGCAATATATATTTAATGTAATCAACTAAACGTAAATTGCACATTTTGTTTTAACGTCAAACCATCTTTATGTTAACAATTTTATTATTGATTCATGATCAAATTGATATATGAATCAAGTTTTATGAATGTTAATGTAGTTGATTTTAGTTGTACAATTATTATTAACATTGGACTGTGAATCAAAGATTAACGGAATGTATTTAGCTTGCTTTAAAGTTTTGTATTTTCACATATAATTTCTCATCTAATGTATTTTGATAAATTTGTTAAGAGATGGTAAATAGACATTTTATCAAAATCATTATTTCTTCCAAGAACAATATAAGCTATATGTTTACAGTGAATTCTTGTTTTCCCCTAGTCTTTAATTTATTTGTAACCTAAAAATCTCTTAAAATTTTCTTTAGTTCTTTTATTTATTAATTTAGTAGTTTGATTTGAAAACATTATCTAACTATGGTTTGGCCTAGTGAATGACAAAACCCAAAACCGATATTAATCAACCCGATTTGATACGATTTTATCAGTAATCGAGCATGGAAATATACAGTAATAAACAACAAGCTCTACCGGACGAGCCTTTACGCGCCACACCTCACATGCATTGTTGAGTACGTGTGATGACAATCATCGAAGAGATTCACGAGGGTGTATGTGGGGCTCATAAAACGGGTAGATCCATGGCCGAATGAGCACACACACAGGGACTTTATTGGCCCTCGATGAGACAAGACTTCATAGAATATGCCAAAAAAGGTGACAAATGTCAACTTCTCGGGCATCTTATCTACGCCCCCACAGTAAACTTACATAAACTCTCAATCCCCTGGGTATTTACAAAATAGGGACTGGACATTGTCGGTGCACTCCCCTTGGCAAGTGGAAGGTGTAAATGGTTGTTGGTCGTAACTTATTACTTCACCAAGAAGGTCGAGGTTGTACCACTCGCTCAGATACAAGAAGAAGAGGTAATCGGGTTCATACAAAAGTACATTATCACAAGGTTTGGCATCCCAATGGTCTTGATGGCAAACAATGAGACACAGTTCATGGGCAATAAGGTAGCCGAGTTTGTGTGACTCTGCCACATCAAAAGATTGTCATCTAGCCCATGGTACCCCTAAAGGAAAGGACAGGCCGAGGCAATAAACAAAATGATAATTGGCGGAATCAGCAAACGGTTAGACGCCGCCAAAGGCCAATGGGTTGATGAACTATCCCATATTTTATGGTCCTACCGCACAACTCTACGAAAGTCAACCGACTTCACCCTGTTTATGCTTACCTATGGGTCTGAAGCAGTGCTCCCTACTAAGGTCATTGCCAACACAGCCAGGTTGTTGATCGTTCAAAGTGAAATTAATGACCGTCTTCTCGTAAAACACCCTCCCAAAATATTGGAGTCATTTTTTGAAGTAAAAACGATTTCTCCATACTGGGGGCATTTTTGACATAAAATGTCCTCCCAAATATTGGAGTAGTTTTTTAAAGTAAAAATAACTTCCCCAAACTGGGGGTATTTTTTACGTAAAATGCCCTCCCAAAGATTGGAGTCATTTTTTGATGTAAAAATGACTTCCCCAAATTGGAGACATTTTTGACGTAAAACGCCCTAGGAGCTATTAAGGCATAGCATCTACAAAATTATTAAGACACTAATCTACGAGGAAAAAAAGTTGTTTATTCAAGACAATTAACATTTACAAATTTATCTAGGGGCGACACCCCGGATACCCGCACTTCTTCTCAAGAGCCCGATAATCCTTTCCATGATAATACTCGTCACACAACCCTAATTTTTTTAATGCCACCGTCTCTAGCTCAAACCTACGAGAGATAGAGTCCAGTATGACGTCACAAAACATAACATACAGGTTTTACCCCTTCTATGCCTCCTCTCGGTCGCTTACAGGGAGGGCCCCCACCACAGGACATTGCCAGAACGGAGGAACCCCATCCAAATCTCTTGTCCTAAAGAGAAACATAGTCCACTTGCCCATAATTGGCGCGATCAACGCCTCCATCACTTTATCACGGGATTGCGATCACGTCTTCATCGCCCTCAGAAGGTTACAGTCGAGAAACCTGTATTGAGGGAAAGGCAGGCTAGTTATCCCCTTTTATATATAAAAGTGTCATTCAATGCCCATAATAAAAAGGGTGACAAGAAATCAGCACCATCAGTTTCAACTTCCAACACCAGGACTTGATAGAGTCAACCCCACTCCTTTCCGAGATACCTCAGTACAAATTTTGCCTCCTTGGGTCGTAACAACAACCACATACAGATAGTCCAACTAGGACAACTGAAAGAGTTGGTGGGAACTTTACCCACCCGTGTTCAAAGTTAGGTCGTAACAACGGCCACGTACAGATAGTTCAACGGGGACTACCAAAAGAGTTGGTGGGAACTTTACCCACCCATGTTGTAAGGTTAGGTCATAGAAACGACCGCATTAGGTAGTCCAACGAAGACTACCAAAAGAGTTGGTGAGAACTTTACCCAACCATATTTTAAAGTTAGGAAGTAGAAAAGACCGCCGCATTAGATAGTCTAACGAGGACTACCAAAAGAGTTGGTGGGAACTTTACCCACCCATGTTGTAAGGTTAGGTCATAGAAACGACTGCATTAGGTAGTCCAACAAGGACTACCAAAAGAGTTGGTGGGAACTTTACCTACCCATGTTTTAAAGTTTGGTCGTAGAAACGACTGCATTAGGTAGTCCAACAAGGACTGCCAAAAGAGTTGGTGGGAACTTTACCCGCCCATGTTTTAAAGTTAGGTCGTAGAAACGACCGCATTAGATAGTCCAAAGAAAACTACCAAAAGAGTTAGTAGGAACTTTGCCCACCCATGTTTTAATGTTAGGTTGTAGAAACGACTGCATTAGATAGTCCAACGAGAACTGCCAAAAGAGTTGGTGGGACCTTTATCCACCCTTGTTGAAGTTAGGTCGTAGAAACGACCGTATTAGATAGTCCAACGAGGACTACCAAAAGAATTGGTAGGAATTTTACCCACCTGTGTTGTATGGTTAGGCCGTAGAAACGACCGCATTAGATAGTCCAATGAGGATTACCAAAAGAGTTGGTGGGAACCTTACCCACCAATATTGTAAGGTTAGGTCGTAGAAACGATCGCATTAGATAGTCTAACAAGGACTACCAAAAGAGTTGGTGGAAACTTTATCCACCCGTGTTAAAGTTAGGTCGCAGAAACGACCGCATTAGATAGTCTAACGGTGACTACCAAAAGAGTTGGTAGGAACTTTACAAAGAGTTGACCTACAACTTTACAACGGCCATATGAGAAAATAACCCTAGGCCACTGCAGGCAAAGAGTTACCTACTTCAGACCAACATACGCAGACTATTAAGCAGAAGAAAAAAAATTCAATTCTCAAAAATGGTTATAACCGGTCAACAAACATAACAATACATACATGACATTCACAAATAACAAGGGCATGGCTTCTCCCACTCACCATAGTCGGGCCCCTCCACCCTGGACTCCCTTACATCATCTAGTGCCATGGTCTTCAAGATGACATCACGACCAGGCAGGGTCTTCACTTGGACATGGAGTATCAGATAATTGAACCAGCTCTTCTAGTGTGCCTTTTGTTCCCCTTCTAAAAGAGTTGAAGGGTCGATGTAAAAGCGCTCCAGTGGCTTCCCAACCAAACCACGACTGTCGAAGTACATATGGGTGGGTGTAGATGTCTACTTATATGGAAACGCGAGCTTCAAAGCGAGCTTGCGACCTGGTCTACATTATATGAACAGACTTAAGAAATAAATGAACTTAGAGTACAAAGTGAGCCTCATGTGAAAACCAACTTCCCTTTTATAATGTATACAGGTGTTAAACCTAGTATTTATGGTGTTTATTACTAATACCAATTAATGCACATAGGGAAAGCTAATAACCCCCATAATCCATCCCCAAACCCAATAAATATCCTTTTAACTTCCTTAAAAGTTGCCCCAAGTATACTCTTATAGTTTTTGGGAACTCCTAATATAACATCGATACTAGCAACAGTAGGTCCTACTGACGACCAAGATACCTAGTCCAATGAGGACTACATGTAAAAATTTGATTGTCAAATAAATTTAACAGAAGAAATGTAGGTTATACTGACGACCAAGATACCTAGTCCAACGAGGACTACCTATAAAAATTTGACTGTCAAATAAATTCAATAAAAGAAATGTAGGTCGTACTAACGACCAAGATACCTAGTCCACTGAGAACTACCTGCAAAAAATTTGGTTGTCTCAAATAAATTCAACATAAGCAATGCAGGTCGTCCCTACGACCAAGTTACCTAGCCCAACGAGGACTAACTAAAAATTTGTTTAGAATTTCAAGATATCAAACACTTAACCATCTGAACACCACAGATATATGTC
Source organism: Kingdonia uniflora (assembly GCA_014058105.1). Lineage (NCBI taxonomy): Eukaryota > Viridiplantae > Streptophyta > Magnoliopsida > Ranunculales > Circaeasteraceae > Kingdonia > Kingdonia uniflora. The sequence goes on from JACGCM010002630.1 coordinate 637,476, forward strand.
CAACGAGGAAAATCCCATATATAAGTTCATAGACCAGCATAAAATAAAATATGTTGCTTAACAGTCACATAAGTACATATCGTTTTCCAAAAATACTGTAGCATAGCCACTACGGGCTCTACGACATCCTCACCAGTAATCTAGTTATGGGGCAGAGCTCAGCACGATAGTAGCAGCATCTTCACCGACCACCTCGGCCACTTCCTCGACAATGATATCCATTACAAGTCCCAGAGGAATAGAACCTCGCTGGGCAGAATAGCCAAGGTGACGCAGCTCTGGCACATCTTGAGTTATCCACATAGTAAGGAGCGGTGGAGCAACGGCGACCCACAAGTTAGTGGACAAATAAAACTCTTTCTTAATAGTCATCACATTCTCCACCAGCTCCGCCACACGGCCCTTCAAGTCTGCTGATACCAGCCTCTCCCCTGAAACCTGCTCGTAGAGAGCCTGTTCATCAGCCTCCTTCTCTAGCTCTAGACTCTTGACGTAACCATTGGTAGCCTCCACCTCCCGCTCGAGCGTAAGCTTCTCCTCCTGAGCATTTTGGCCTCTTCTACCAAAGCCTTAGTTTGGTCCACTACATACACGCCCAGCTCGCGCTGCATCGTCTCCCGGAGGAACTCCTTATGGTCAGGAGTAGATTTAGGGGGGGCCAGGAGGTGCCCGGCACCCCCACTTTTTTTTGCAGATTTCCTTCTTATATATGCATATAGCCACATAAAATAAATAAAACAAAATAAAAAATAGCCAGCTCCCAACTTCATCCAACTATCCAAACCCAGTTGTGTTGAAACCCACCTCCACAAAGTAACACTTCTTCATCAAGCCCGACTCTTTGGCTCTCTCTTCTCTCCTTTCTCTTATCCAACTAAATACCTCCGATAATCCTCATCGCTCTCTTCATCAAACACAAACCTTCAACCTCAGTTTCCTTGAATCTTGCTGACCAACATCAACAACACCTTAAATTTCTATAAAAAAAAATTATAAATAAATAAAATTAAAAAAATAGCCAGCTCCCAACTTCATCCAACTATCCAATCCCAGTTGTGTTGAAACCTACCTCCACAAAGTAACACTTCTTCATCAAGCCCGACTCTTTGGCTCTCTCTTCTCTCCTCTCTCTTATTCAAATAAATACCTCCCGATAATCCTCATCAGTCTCTTTATCAAACACAAACCTTCAACCTCAGTTTCCATGAATCTTGATGACCAACATCAACAACACCTTAAAAGATCCGTCAAAGATGTTGGTCAGCACCTGGCAATCCTTATCCTGAGCGCCCAGCCAACATAGACGAGAACCCTTGTAAGTAACCCTTACAAGTATCACACCTACGAGGAATATATAAGACGCCAGACCACATGTAAAGAAATAATGAACACTCACAAATATATGAAGAGTTAGGACATATACTTCGTATTAAAAACATTATGTCGGAGATGACAATTAGGACCGTCGTCAAAATTAAGCGCACCCGTCACCAGTATTAGGTGACGGTACCAAAAATTGCCACCGGTTGACAATTTAAATATTTTCGGTTCGCTGGACCTACGAGATATATAATACCAGTGCCTACACTTGGGAGCACAGGTACGCATGACCTTCTAATTCTTAGGTTTGACTCCCCCCTTCCCAACGGGAGATGCTTTAGCCATACTTGTCCTCTCCTTCACTGAGGTATGTGTTTAACACCCCTTAGGACGCACCCTTGAACAAGTACGGGTCACACGAGGCAAGGGTATGGGTTCGTCTGAGGCACCTACCCCCTCTCCCTTATTTCCTATATCCTCAGGGATAAAATCCCATTGACAAGGACAACGCCCTATATTGTATGCAACCATCACGTCCCCACAGCTTACATTGAAATGGAGAGGGACCGACTGATTAATCAGGCGACAACCAATCATCACCCTATAAAAATCATTCATTTGGCCTGGCACTCATTCAAACGAGTTCAAACCCTTCTATGTCAGGTCGTCTAGTGGGAAATGCATACCAATATCAAACATGTAAAAATAGAAAATACATTAATTTGGTGCCAACGTTTGGAAATCAGGCCATATCCAGTCATTACTAGCATTTGCCCTCGCCCTCGCCGTTCATTAACGTCATCAAAATATTCCATCTTTATCCCATCAGACTCATACTCTATTAATGACGCAGGTGGTCTCTACTCACTTGGATAAGGCTAGAAGCTCTCGGAGCCTCCCCTGGCACGACTATTAATGAGTGCCTTGTAGGCAAATCCCCAGACACCTTCCTACATGGCATGAAATCCATGTCAGCCTCGACCTCAAGGTCACAAGGGACAGAGGTGCCTGCCTCATGATTGTGGCTGCCCCCCCCCCCCAATCCAGAGGCACTGCACAAGGAAACCTCGCAGATGACCCTTCTGTCATCGACTCGTCAACTGATGAATCCATTCTTCACAACACGGACTCGTGCAAGTTGATCGGTCATCCCTACACAAGCCAAGTGAAAAGGTTAGACTCAACCGAAATATAAGAGAACAGTTATTTAAACTACGCTAGGGCACCTTAGGGACTCATCGCCCCAAAGGTACCTCCCACCACAGCCGCTCCCCCCCCCCACACACACACACACACAACTCCGTTCCTAGTGAAGTAAAAGTTGCAGGCCATCTAGAATTTGGCTGGCATCACCACTGATATGACAAAATTTTGATTTACCAGGGCTACCAAGAAGCAAGGAAACACTTACAACAATCATAACAAACAATGGAATAGCATTGCAACAAAGAAACTTACCCACAAATCAAGAACCCCAAGTGACTTATTACAGAGTGCAAGCGAGGGCAAAATCCTGAACAAAGAATTCAACAGCATAGAAAATTATAGAGAATTTTAGTAATGGCAGAGAAAAAATAAAGATGAGACTAAAGGTTGTCAAAGAGACGTCTATCTCAGTTTTATAAGCAAACACGAAAAGACAGTTTAAAATATAATAACAATGGCCCCACCATCATGATGGGACATGACGCCCCACAGTGGTGGCAGAAACTGTACGCCACATGCTGTTCAGAAACATTTATTACTACATGTTCTCATCCCAAGGCGCAGACAGTAATGATAACACACAACTTCCAATACAACGACTAGAAGAGGCAAAATTTAAAAACAACCCCGCATCATCCACGTAATAAACATAAACATTTCACCTCAACTCTCCCTCACCAAGAGAAAGAACTAAGGGGGGTAATTGTAAGAGCATGTTCTCACTAACCACGAGCTTTCAGGTCGTTAGGCGACCTCCCCACAAATAAATGAGCGCATCTCAGGGGAAGCTCTCCTAACGGCCTACCAGCAAATATAAAACCACGAGACCCCAAGGTCGTTGAAATGACCCCAAGGTCGTCTTAGGGGAAACTCTCTCAATGAGCCATGACAAACAATAATAACCCTACCCACGCGGAGAAGTAAAGCCTAAGATCCCATAGGGGTATCTTAGGAGTTACACACGTCACGTGAACCCGAGCACTTCTAGGTCAGATACTCCCCCTATAAATAGGGGATAAGGTGACCTAAGAAAATGAGCATTTTGGAAAACCTTCACCTTCATTAGAAAAACCCTAGCAGTTCAAGAGGAAGAGAAGAAAGAGACCCAGAGAGAGTCGAGTGGTGCCCTCCTCCGGTGAGACGTGTCAAGCCCAAAACTACTAATCACTCATTGTCATCCCTGCAAAAATCTCAGAGACTATACTCACAAAATCAATAGTGATAACACCATTTGAGACCAATTGCCTCACAGAGTTATGTCGACGTCGAATGTACCGTGATTTCCCATTGTAAGATTTGTTTTTTAACTTTTCTATCGCTGCTTGGAAATCACAATGAATTAGTATAGTCATTACCGGTTGAGGCCACAGTGGTCTGTCTACAAAAAAGCTCCTAAGCCATTCAGCTTCATCTCCAGTCTTGTCCAACGCAATAAGCTCTAACTCCATTATGGATCAAGCTATGCAAGTCTGCTTTGAAGATTTTCAAGAGATTGTAGCTCCTCCTAGGGTGAACACATAACCGCTATTGGATTTTGATTCCTCAGAATCCGAAATCCATCTATGAATCCCTCCAACACAGCTGGATAACTATAAAAATGTAAACCATAATCTTAAGTAAAATTTAGATATCTCAACACCCTTATTAATGTATTCCAGTGATTATGTCCTAGATTACATGTATACCTACTCAGCCTACTAACAGCATAAGCTATATCCGGCCTAATACAGTTCATAATATACATAAGACTCCCGATCACTCTATAATATTCCAATTGAGATCTACCATCTCCAGTGTTCTTTTTCAAAAAACTGTGTGCATCATAAGGTGTTTTCGCAGGAGTAGAATCATATTGATTAAACTTCCGCAATACATTTTCAACATAATGTGATTGGAAGGGATAATGTAATTCCCTTGTCATTCTTTGTGATCTTAATCCCAAGAATCACATCAGCTAAACCTAAGTCTTCCATATCGAACTTACACTTTAACATATTTTTAGTAGCATTTATAATTAATGGATCTATACCTAGTATTAACATATCATCCACATACAAACATTAAATAACATACGAAGTATGAATTATCTTGGTATAAACACATTTGTCTGACCCGTTAATCTTAAACCCATCATTAATCATGACTTTGATAAATTTGTCATGCCATTGTTTTGGTGCTTGTTTCAAACAGTAAAGAGATTTTAAAAGTCAACAAACTTTTCGGTTAAGGCCTTGTACAACAAAGCCCCCAGGTTGATCCATATTAATCTCCTCGTCTAACACGCTGTTAAGAAAAGCTATTTTTACCCATCTGATGTATTTCTAAGTTGTTTATAGCTACACTAGCAATCAAGATCCTAATACATGTAATCTTAGCCACAGGTGAATAAGTGTCAAAGAAGTCAAAACCTTTAACTACCAACCTAGCTTCGTATTTTTCTATTATTATTCCATCCGATTTCAGTTTCCTCTTGAATATCTACTTACATCCTATAATTTTACAACGAGTTGGTAGATTAACCAACTCCCAAGAATGGTTTCGTAAAATGGATTCCATTTCACTGTTAATAGCTTCCTTCCAAAAAGGAGCTTCAGGCTAAGACAAAGCCTTGCTAAAGGTTTGAGGTTCACTCTCGGCCTAAAAGGAAACAAAATCGGGTCCAAAAATGAACTCTATCCTTGCTCTTTTACTTCTCCTAGGTTCGATATCCTCAATAGTGTCAACCTTATTACTAGATGTAACGTCTGAAGGATGTTCTAAAGTTCTCAAGGTTGTAGATGGTGTGAGAAACAATTTTCAAAGAACTTAGCGTCTCTAGACTCAATAATAGTATTTACGTCAATAGTAGACACGTCAGATCTAATAACTAAAAATTTGTAGGCATTACTATTCAATGCATTACCAATGAAAACACAATCAACAATTTTAGGCCCTAATGTGGTTTTATTGGGATTTGACAGAGCTACCTTCGCTAAACACCCCCACCTATTGGGGTATTTATAAGAAATTTTTCTACCCTTCCAAAGTTTGTAAGAGCACCCACAACAGCTAGGTGAAGGATGACGTGGAGGGTGAATTTTAATCCTCAACCCTCTTGAGCACCAATCCACCTCCCAGCAACTAGGTGAATTTGCCACGTGTCCACCCAATATCCACCTTGAAGGTGGATTTTTGGTGGATTGATGCCGCGCAGTTCAGAACTGCGCGTAGGGAGTAAGCCAATGAGATGATGACACCTGTCAAGCTTTAATAGGTCATGCGCAGATTGGAACTGCACTGCAGCTTTGAACGTTTGAGATGGTGACACGTGGGTTGATCTTGTGCGTTGATTGTGCCCCGCAGTTCTGAACTACGGGGAGTGATATTCACCATGATTTCGATATCAACTGTTGTGGGGTGGATTGAATTCACCCTAATTTTGGGCAAATCCACCCACCCTACTGTTGTGGATGCTCTAAGGAGATTGGTCACTCTTCTTATAAGGTATCTTATTAAGAATATAACAAGTCGATAATAAAGTTTCCCCCCTACAAGTTCTGAGCTAAACCAGAACTCACAAGCATAGCATTAACCATGTCTTTAAGTGTTTGATTTTTCCTCTCAACAATACTATTTTGTTGTGGAGTATAAGTAGTTGTGGTTTGGTGTACAATACCTACGGACTCGCATGAACTTTCTACTATTGCACAATAAACGTTCTACTATTGCACAATGAACTTGGAAAATTGAAAAGTTTCATTTTGCTCGTTCTTGCCGTGAATTATTTATGTGCAATTGTAACCCAATGTGAATGGTTGTCTATGGCAACGGATATGAGTCCCTGATGAGCATATGCAGAAGTAGGGTTTTTTACAAAGGCCCTGTGCCGAAACTAAAGATTACACTGGTGGAGCTGGGAATCACCCTATTGTCCCGTGACAATCTGAACTTCCGCAATAATTTGGGTTTTTTACAAAGGCCATGTTGTTTTCTAATTTGGGTTACAATAATTTTCTTACGCCGTGATCGTTTTCATTATCATTTCTTCTTCTTTTTGGACATAGCTCAAAAGTGGGTGTCATTAACACAGTCCTATCATGTCGGTGAAAAAAAGAAATTACCCCACCCAATATCCTGGCAGTACAAAGTTCGGCTCCCTGCTGCCACATTTTCTTTTACGATTTAAATTTTGGTAATACTACTAATATTTTTCTCAACCGAGAACATACATAAAATAGAGCTTTGGGGCCCCAAGATACATCACAACCCTTGCAATTTCGCCACAATAATGCAGATAAGAATTAAAAAAGGCGTGGTTACGTTCCTCATAGCAGCCGTGATCTCACCATAATCCGGGTTTACGGCCAATTAATCAAAAACTACAGAAATACGAACGGCCAAGTAGCAGCAAATCAAACGGCCAAAGTCGGTGAGATTACCGTTACTGTTACTGTGAAACAGAAAACCGCTGTTTATCTTGGAATAAGAAACCAGGGTTTTCTTGGTTAAAGTGGTATTGACTGAATGAGACAGCCAAACCGAAGCTCCTTTGGAATCCCACCTAAAACTCTCTTTTTCATATAAATAAATCGAAACCAAACAGGGCCTCCTCAAACCAAAAGAAGAAGTTTCGAGACTCTGTTTTAATGGCGACAAATGGAGACTCTGTTTCAACCGGGACTACTTTCTCTCACTTGTTCGACAACAACACCTCACATGCTGCTTCAATGGGGTTCGAAAGCTTTGGGTTTTCACCATCTTTCTCAAACGGGACCAACTCTCCAATGATGCTCTGTTTTGGTGGGGAAAACCAGAAATCTCAAGTTTGTGTTGGCGTTGGTGTTGTTGAATCTTCATCTCCTTCTTCTAGTAATAACAGCTGTAGTAGTAATTACTTAAGCAAGTCCAAGGTAAAAACTTTTAAAACCCCAAAAAATTTACGTTTTTAGAGATTGTTGATAATGTTAATGTTCTCTCTAATATGTATTTGTAGAAACCCCATTGTAGAGAAACTAAGAAGGCTGAAGGTAACAAGGAATCTGGGCCTGGTTCAGGAAACAGAGGAGGTCAGAGTAGAAAGAGATCCAAAACAGAGAAGAACCCATCTTCAATGGGGTCTATAAAGGTTAGGAAACAAAACATGCTCTGCATGCATGCAATAGTTACTAATTTTGCCACAAATATCTCTTCTCCTTTTATGATTGAATCAAAGGGGTCTCTCCTTTTTTGAAAAATAACAATGGGGTTGCTTTGATTGTAATCTCAATAATACAATTTATTTTATTAGTGGGATTGCATGCAATAGTCACTAATTTTGCCAAAAATCTCTTCTATTATGATTTTATCAATGGGGTCTTTTTCAAAATAATAATAATGGGGTTGCTTCGATTTTAATCTCAATAATGTTAGTAAGTCCATTTTTTGTAATTTAATTAATGAGGTTGCTTTGATTTTAGAAGAAAAAAAAATCCTCAGTAATCCTCTGCATGCATAACAAAGTTACTAATTTTGCCACAAATCTCTTCTTCTTTTATGATTTAATCCTGTATGCATGTAAATTTATAGTGGTAATTATGCTATTAATCTTAATTTATTTGGGTTTAATTAATGGGGTTTCTTTGATTTGTAAAAAAAAAAAAAACAGGGAAGGAAAGAAAAGCTTGGAGAAAGAGTTACAGCTTTACAGCAACTTGTATCTCCATTTGGGAAGGTAAAGCTGTAGCCTGTAGCAGTAGTCTTTTTCATCAAAACGAGTCACTCTTGAGTCAGACTGAGTCAACTCACGAGTTTGAACTGCTTGACTTTGACTTACAGACAGATACTGCTTCTGTTCTACATGAGGCGATGGGATATATCAGATTCTTGCATGACCAAGTTCAGGTATATATATATTATATACCGTCAAAATAAAATCCGAAAACATACGATTTTTTTTTTCTAATATTATTTGTTTTGTTTTTAGGTCTTGAGTTCACCTTATTTACAACAAATGCCACCATTGGAGCAAATTAGAGAAGGAAATGAAGAAGGCAGGCGTTGTGATTTGAAGAGCAGAGGTTTGTGCCTTGTACCATTGGCATGTACACTACACGTGACGGAAAGCAATGGAGCTGATTTCTGGTCGCCAGTTATGGGAAACAAGTCCTCGATGCACTGAATCATTGTTGTGTCATCAATGTAGAAACAAAGGTTGGTTTTAAAGAGGTCAAAAGAGGGAAAGTGGGGTCGTGACTCGTGAAAAACAAAGAGGGAAATAAATGTGTCAGACGAGACGAGAAGACAGTTTTGGTGGAAATGAAAACGTGTGGTGTACACTTATAAGACTTTGCGTCGTTTTTTGTTTTTCTATTGAAAACAACGTAGCGTGTTGTTTGCGTTGTGTTTTTCACGGGGTAAATAGAGGAGTCTGTATGTATATGCTGGGGGCTAGGGGTTAATTAAACATGGTTTTTATTCATGACCTATTTGCTTCATGGAAAACGACGGAAATGGTGAAGTCGATTTCATGACTTTTATCAAAACTGTGAAACCCTTTTCTTTCTTTCTTTTTTCATGAACTAATTCTATTGTTTAATTGGGCATAGAAAATGATGGAAATTTTCATAAAATAAGTTTAAACTATATAAAATTTAGCATATTTTTACTTAAAAGTGGACAATAAACCATTGTAAAATCACTCCCTAGATAATTTTACATAAACCCACCCTACAACATGGCACACACAAATATGTCTGCGCTACATCATGACATTGAGAGCAACTATTGTTCCTTATTGCTTCAAAGAGCGAGAGACGCATAATCATCGTCGCCATTTTTTATTTTTTTATTTTAGGTCGAAAAGAAATAAAATTGGCGCCTCGAGCAGTAAAACCGAATAACCACGTTTGAAAGAGGAATTCGAGTTTTCTATCATTTTGTTAAATTCTTAAAAACCATAGAAAGCTCATTTTCCACATTTTGTTTTCTATCTCGAACCAAACGTTGGAAAATGGATTTCATGGAAATCAAATTCGTCATTTCTGCCATTTTCCACAAACCAAACACACCCCAGTGTTATAGAGTGACATTTATCTAATTTTGGTTGGCTTAATGCTAGAAAATGTGAAGAAAATGTTTGCCCGTGTATTGCCTTAAGTGCATTTTGTTCATTGAAAGAGTGAACATTGAGTACTTTTGGTACTCAAATTATACTTCACATTCTACAAATAACATCCTATAATCATAGTGTCAAAGAAAATACGTAATCAGAGAACATAGGCATGAAAAAAGAAAAACGTAAGAAATTGAACTGTAAACAGTTAGTTAGTTCATGGGGATGTTGTGTTGTAGCCACCATTTCGTAACTAGTTGTGTCCATCATGCATGCAAAGGTTCATAAGGCACCAATTTTAAGGCACTATTTCGTAACCATTAGAGTAATTTCCTACTCAATTTTACCAAACACTGTAGTATATGTATGATTTTAGTGGGGTAAGATCTTTGAGTCTGGATTTGCCAACCCTCTGTTACTATCCTATTAGATGGAGATTTAACGGTGGTTAATATAAGAGTTAATCTTTTTGTTAAAAATTAAAAATGGTAATATTTCTTGGAGAGCATCTATCTATTGCTTATTTATCTATAATGTTTTCTCCATTCTCCCAATTTCTCTTATCTTCTTTCCCCTTTTCTACAATAAACTTTCTTCCCCTTCATCTAACATTGCATGAATCCAATATATAATTTTACTTAAGAGACAAAGTTTTGTATTGCTCAGTTGCAGGGTCGGTACTAGAGTTTTGGTGGCCTAAAGCCAGCCCTAATCGTTGATATGTGATCTTATGTCCTATTGATCAAGGAGGATCTAGATATTAAACCTCTTAAAAGACGCCTTGTCATTCAAACGAGTCTTGGAGCCGCTTGAATGAGATAGAAAGAAAAGTAAAGCCAAGGTTCTATTATTGATTAGGCTTATATGCCTAGGTCATTCGAACGAGCTTTAAAGCCGTTCGAATGAGTCAAACACCAAAAAAAATGATTTAGATGTCTCATTTTCTAAGCTTAATTTGGCTTGTTATTCGAACGACATTTGGAGTCGTTCAAACGACTCTGGGTTCCAAGAAGACCAATTCGATCTGTCTCAGTTTTCAGGCTTAATTAGGCTAGTCATTTGAAGTTCGTTCGAACTACTATCGTGACTACATCTAATTTCAGTACATTTAAGGGCATATTTGTCTTATATTGTAACTATGAAACTTGTAACCTTCATAAAAGAGTAAGGTTAGGCAATATGAAAGGATCCAAGTTTGTAATCAAGAACTTAAAGTTTGAAGGAAGAATTCATTGTAATCAATCAATTGAGCAATTGAAGATCTATAGGGAAATTATCCCGCCAAATCGTTCGTATCTGTTTATTCTTCGTACATGTTAATCTCAAATTCGATTGTGGATTAAGTGGCATTAGAGCTTGGATTACGATTCTTAGGGGTATTGGTTTATGGTCTATATACGTGACCGACTTAAGCAATCGAAGGAGAACCTTGTGAGTCTATTGAAGATTCACAGAAAACCTAACTCGAAGAAGAACATAAATTCAAAGTTGGGCAATTTCGACGATAGACTCACAAAAATTGAAAATAAAATATCTGACCTGACTACTCTAGGGGAGTTGGTATAATAATTACATCTCGCAAACCTTGCTAAAACATCTACTTCGACGAAGCGACAAGAACACAAGAAGAAGAAAGGAATTGCGGAAGAGGAGAGGGACGAGGGTAACGAGGAGGAAGATATAGATTCTAGTGATGTTGAATTCATGGAGGAAAGATCAGTTATTGGTAAGTCTATGAATCATAAGCGTAATTTTTGTATTGATTTTAAATTGAAACTCCAGTATTCGACGGGCCAATCGATGCCGAGAAATTAAATAACTGGTTAGATAGGCTAGAGACCTACGTTTTAGTATATGAATATTCAAATGCTTAGAAAATAAGCTTTTGAACATTAAAATTTGCAAGTCATGCACTCACGTGGTGGAAGTCGTATAAGAAAAGTCATATTGAAGAAAGCTTGAGTTGGATACGAGTAAGAGATATGGTTCAAATGGCATCATTTGCACCAAAAGCATGGGCAATTCATACAAGAGTTCACTGCAGAGTTTTATAATCAAGATTTAGTTTTAGACATCGATGTAGATGAGTATGAGGTATTTATGAAGTACATAGGGGTTTGTCGAAGTCCATTAGAATGGAGTTGAAGCTCTTTACTGGGCAAATATCGAAGACACTACTGTGAAGGCAATTTTTATTGAAGGCAATTACTTGAAGAGCGACAAGAAAGACGATAAGAACAAGTCGGGGTACAAGTCTAGTTGGAAGAATGAGCACAAGGGGGAGTCCAAAGGAGATGGGTCTTCATCCAAGGGGAATTATTACTGTCATTATAAGGGAAATGGCCATATTTTAAATAAATGCTTGAAACTTTTCCCGAAGCTTAGGCTGAAGTAGGAGAATAGCAAGAAAGAGAAATGTGCATTAGCGTTAATGGTTGTTAACCTCCCAGATTTAGATAAATCAAATCCTAAGCTTACTCTTATGTTTAAGAAAGCTATGGCTACTAAGGAGGCGAGCCATGAAGAACTTTTCCATATCAATATTCTAGTGAAGCAGAGCTTAGTAGAGGCCATCATTGATCCAGGTAATCTGAAGAACTTGATTTTTGAGACGTTGGTAAAGAAGATGGGTTTAGATACTATGGCTCATCCTAAGCCGTACCATTTAGGGTAGATTTAGAAAGATGTGGAGTTGAAGATCACAAAGTAGTGTATGTTCAAGTTTGCGATACCTGAATTGTTTATTGACAAGGTGACGTGTAAGGTGGTTTCTTTAGACGTGTGTTAGGTCATATTGGGTAGCCCTTATATTTGGGACTGAGATGCGATTCATTATCGTAGAGCTCGCAAGTATCATCTTGTGAATGAGGGAAATGAGTTTCATATCAATACTTGAAAGGAGCATGTTACCGCGAATAATTTAGTAACGGTGACTCAAGTGAAGAGGTTTGTTAATACAAGTAGAAATTTTGTGTTATTGTTGGTGTGACCCATTTAAGAGGGTTCGTCACAATGTCGTCTAAGCAACAAACTGAATTTGAAAAGTTATAATAGGAGTATATAGACTTGTCTATTATAATAGAAGGGTTATCGCATAAGAGAGATGTATAGCATGATATCATCTTAGTGAGTGGAGAGCCACTACCCAACATTGGGTTGTATCAGACTTCTTTGACTGAGTCTGAAAAGATCAAGAAATAGGTACAAGAGCTCCTAGAACAAGGAGTTATTAATCTGAGTTGCTCATCTTGTGGTTCATCGGTGTTATTAGTGCTAAACAAGGAAGGGTCTTAGAGAACGTGTATAGATTATCGGATACTGAATAAGATTACTGTGAATAATTGTTATCCACTTCCACAGATTGACGATCTTTTAGATGAGTTACAAAAGGCTCAGTTTTTTACCAAGATGGATCTTAAATCGGGTTACCATCAAGCTAGAATTTGAGAAGAAGATACAAGGAAGACAACTCAAGACCAAACAAGAACTCTTCAAGTAGTTGGTGATGCCTTTTGGGTTTGGCAACGCTCCAACGACATTTATGCAGTTGATAAATGAGGTACTTCGTGCTTTTATTGATGATTTTGTGATTGTTTATTAACATGATATCTTGATATGTAGATAAACATGGGAGGAACACCTCGTGCATATAAGCAAAGTGTTGGAAGCATTGAGATCACAACAATTTTTCTCATTGAGAAGAAGTGTGAGTTTGGGAAGAAGAACCTAATGTACTTAGGGATCATGGTGGGTAGAGGTGAACTTAAGGTAGATCCAGAGAAGGTCTTGGTTATTACTAATTGGGCTAGACCCTGTTTAGTGATGGAAGTATGAAGATTTATGAGTTCTTGTCAGTATTTGTAAAAGTTAATTTGGTATTTTTCACAGATTTTAGCACCTTTGCATTCCATGACAAAGGCTGGTGTGAAGTTTGTGTGGGAAGATCACCATGAGAACATCTTTTATTTACTGAAGAGGAAGATTATAGATGCATGCACCAGTGTTAGCATTGTGGAATTTGTATCGTTCTTTTGAGGAAGAAATAGTTTGAGGTAGAAACAAATGCGTCAGACTATGGATTTGGGGCAGTATGCAACTATCCTACCTATCTTAAGGAGTTCTTTACATTATACCAATCAATGAAGCATTGGTAGAGTTACTTATTAGGGAAGGAAGTTGTGGCACATTTCGATCACAAACCGTTATAGTTCTTATCTACACAGTCTAAGCTACAACAAGCTCGCCATATGGAGTGAATGTCATATCTACAACAATTTACTTTGATTATCACGTATAAGAAGGGAGTAGACAATAAAATGGCTTACATGTTATCTCGACCCCCATTACCAACTATTTCCACTTTGTTGGTAGCTATGCAGATACAACCTATTGTTCCGTCTAAGTATGCATTCAAGGTATGACGACGACAATGAGCTCAGTGTGATTCACCAGAAGTTGCTACAAAGAAAGACATGTAAGTATGAATTGAAGGATGGTTTGACTTACAGGGGAAGTTTACTATGTATTCTTGAGGGTGGAGACAAATTGTAATAGATTAAAGAAGCTCATTATTTTTGGGTTGCAGGTCATTTTGGGGTGGAGAAGTCTATTTTAAATTTGTGGCATTATGTCTATTGGCCAAAAATGCATGTGGATGTTGCTCGTGTGGTTTGTGGTTGTGTTCTATGCAACACATCGAAGTCTCCCAATGATAAGTTATGACCAGTACCTAGCCGACCTTGGGAAAGTATTTTGATAGATTTTATGGATGGTTTACCCATGACCAAGTGTAATAATGATTATCTGTTTGCGGTGGTAGATCGATTTAGCAAGATGATAGTTCTCATTCCATACAAAAAGATGATTACCAGGGAAAAAGTAGCGTAAATATTTTATAGAGACGTTTGGGGGTATTTCGGGCTTCTTTCTATTATTTATGAAAGGGATAACTATTTTTTGGGGCATTTATGGAGATCTTTATGGGGGATGATGGACACTAAGTTGAAGAGAAGTACTGCCTTTCATCCGTAGACTGATGGGCAAATAAAAGTAGTTAATTGTACTTTGGTTCATTTATTACGATAATTTTATTCTAAGCATCCTAAGACTTGGAATGAGAGTTTATAGTATCTTCAGTTTACTTTTAACCGGGTGATTCACGGTTCCACTTTGAAGTCTTCGTTTAAAGTTTGTCTTGGGTACTTGTCTCAAAGCCCCTTTGATATGGCTTTTAGTCTTGGTAATAAGACGGTGTCTGGGAAGGAGGAAGGGGAACAAGTTAAAGCTCAGTATTTCATTGAGAAGATAAGCAAGGTTCATGAGGCGATTGAAATACAATTGTAGAAGACTCAAACTAAGTATAAGCCTATCCGTTATGGTCCGTTTACTATACTCAAGAAGATTGGTGATAACGCATTCCAATTGAATTTTCCACCATTTATGAAGATGTATTCGGTGATTAATGTCGAGCATTTAAAACTATTTGAGCAGTGCCTTTTATATGAAGACTCTATACTCAACACTCGCCTATTGTTAATGACTTATGGATGGAAATAGAAGATCCGCTCTAGGAGGATAGTATTCTAGAGAGGAAAGTTACTGCTACAAGATGGAGAATTATCGAGTCATTTAAAGTTGGGAAGGAAGGTTAACTACCCAGCAAGTCGAAGTGGTACAAGAGAAATGGGCACGACCGCTTTCTCTCATCTCCAGTTCTAGCATGAGCAGGAGCTCAAGGCTCCAAAAGGGGGGAGCCATGATCCAGTAGGATCTAGACATTAAACCTTTTAAAAGATGCAATGTCGTTCAAACGAGATAGAAAGAAAAGTGAAGCTAAGGTTTTGTTGTTGATTTTAGGCTTATTTGCATAGGTCGTTCAAACAAGCTTTGGAGCCGTTCGAACAAGTCGAAGACCACAAGAAAGGATTCTAGTTATCTCATTTTCTTAGCTTAATTTGGCATATCATTCGAACAACTTTGGGTTCCCAAAAGACCAATTCGATCTATCTCAGTTGTTTAGCTTAATTATTAGGCTAGTCGCTCGAGTGACTTATGGGTTCATTTGAATGACTATCACAACTACTTCAAATTTTAGTACTTTTAAGGGCATATTTATCTTATATTGAAACTAGGAAACTTGTAACCTTCATAAAAGGGCCAGGCTAGGCAATATAAAAAGATCTAATTTATAATCAAGAACTTATAGTTGGAAAGATGAATTTATTGTAATCAATCAATTGAGCAATTGAAGCTCTCATTGGGAAATTATTCTGCCAAATCGTTCGTATCTGTTTATTCTTTATACAGGTTAATATCTAATTCAATTGTGAATTAAGTGGTATCAGAGCTTGTATTATAATTCTCGAGGGTGTTGGTTTATGGTCTCTACACGTGACCGACTCAAAAAAATGAAGGAGAACCTTGTGAATCCATTGAAGATTTACAAAAATGGAGGCTGCCAATGGTCGTGTAAAGAGCATGGGTTTGGAAAAGAAGGCGACCGAGCAGGAGCTCCATGGGCAGCTCGAGGGTAAAAGAAGGTGTCAGCCAACTTGCAGGGCTGCGTGGGAGAGCTCGTAAACAGTTTAGCAAATTTGGTAAAGGAGTTTCGTTTGTCCACCGGCTGGTGGGCCACAATGTTTGCTCCTTCTTTGCTTTCTTTATGCGTAAACCAAGATGTCCTCAAGCTGCATCATCTTGGATATTCCGGTCGACAAGGTCCTATTCAAGTTGGTTTAGCAAAGGATGTCACTGCCGAGGAAGAGGCAGAGGTTATTGCAGAGGATGCTACTGCGGCTGCCACAACGAGTCATGTTCCAGAAATTATCCCGTAATGGGTTTGTGTTATGAATATTGTTGTAATGCCCATAGTGGCGATGCTACAATAATGGGTTGATATTGTCTGCACTGCCGTAAGCTGCTAACTTTGGGTATTTATAACCTTTGTATATAATGTTATTAGTACAAGCCTTCCTCTATATTATGATGTACATATTCCTTGTCCTTGTTGGACTATTAGCACTGGTCGTTCAAAAAACCTAATGCAAAATACGGTTGAGGTTTTTGGGGTTCCCACAAACTCTTTTTACCAGTCCTCGTTGAACTATTACATTGGTCATTCAAACGCCCTAACGTAAAATATGCTTAAAATTTTTCAAGTTCGTACAAACTCCTTTACTAGTCCTTGTTGGACTATTAACATTGGTCATTTAAACGTCCTAATAAAAAATATGCTTGGGGTTTTTGGAGTTCCCACAAACTCTTTTGCTACTCCTCGTAGGACTATTATCATTGGTCATTCAAACGGCCTAATGCAAAATATACTTGGGATTTTTTGAGTTCCCACAAACTCTTTTACTAGTCCTCGTTGGACTATTAACATTGGTCATTCAAACGTCCTAATACAAACTATGCTTGGGGTTTCTAGAGTTCCCACAAACTCTTTTTATTAGTCCTCGTTGGACTATTAACATTGGTCATCAAACGGACTAACGCAAAATATACGTAGGATTTTTTGAGTTCCCACAAACTCTTTTACTAGTCCTCGATGAACTATTAACATTGGTCACTCAAATGCTATAAGGAAAAATATGTCTGGGGTTTTTGGAGTTCACATAAACTCCATTTGTAGGGGCCTATCCCTCAATCTTACCTAAATCGAGTTGTATCCAGTTCGAACTATCTCTATGTCAGACTCACGCATTCTCCACATGACATCTCTAGTTAATATTGCCACATACTCCACAAACTGATAAAAAACGTGGGTCGAGCTCAAACTGAAAAACCTGAACAATTCAAAGCCAATTGTCTCTCTTGAACTCAGCAATTACTTAGTCAACCGCCACTAACCACATTGTTGGAGAACGTACTCCAGCACGATAAAGAACTATGGAAAAGGCCTATATAAAGAAAAAGTTCCAAAAGAGACAGGACCAGAAAATTACAAGAGAAATCACCAGTAAAACTATATTTTCTAGATTCTCAAAAACCTCGAACTTCTTATTCACAAGATCAAGCATTTATAAGTCTAGATATCACTTGTAATGAGATATCAGTCTCAAGCAATAAATGTCACTATTATAAAAATCCTCAACCCAGTGGTTTTTAACCTATTCATAGGTTTACCACGTTAAATACATGTGTTATTTCTTGTTTTCAATTAGATTTTGTCACAGATACATTGGTGTAAGAGATAATTCCAGACCACTTTGAGCTCACAGAATTAGGCTATTACAGTTGGCACCGTCTGTGGGAAAGAACTCCATTCCACGATATGCTAAGGTATTCAATCACTCTACTACAATTTTCAATCATGGTCACATCCAGGCGACCAGCTACCAGAATCTAGCTCGATCTCTCAGTTGAGTCGGAGCAACTTACAGAGCTACGAGTAAATCTTAACACTGAAACAGAAAAACACAACGAGCTCGAATGATAATTAACTCTCCACCGAGAGCTCCTTGAGAAGGAGCTCGACGCCGAACGACAAGCACATTTGACAACACTCAAACGACATGAAGATCAAATGGCAACAATACAGACTGGTTTACAAGCTCTGCAGAAAAATAAGCAGGCTCCTTCAACACGAGATGGCAATCAGGTGCCAGAAGCCTCTTGGGTCTCTGCGCGGGAATGATTGAGACCTCAAGGAGCCACCAACAAAGTTATTTCCTGAAATATTTAGAATGAACCTCAACCTTCCATTCATTTGGGGGAAGAGGTACAGTCTGAAATCAGCCGAGGTCACCGATGTTCCATACGCCAAGAAGAAGAACAAAGACCTCAGCCTCAAGTTCTAGCACGAGATCATTTAAGTGAAGGTACCGGTACTCATAATTTGCAACCTCCTCGTCAAGTCACTCAACCGACCCGTCACTATATCATACAAGAGCATATGGACCAGTGCATTAAGGAGCTGATCGAAGCACAAGTTCTGGGCACTACCGACGACCTTACCAAGTTACAAGAAAACCCAATTGCCAAAGAGCTATTCGATATGGATATTCTGAAAGGTTTCCATACTCTGAAAATTTTCAAATACAAGGGTACCGATCTAAAAGAGTGCATTCAACAATACCGCGATTTATTAGGGTTGTACTCTAATCTCAACCACAGTCTATGCCGTCTGTTTGCTATAAGTCTACAGGAGAAACCACTCTGATGGTTTTACTCTCTACCTGAAGACTCCATATACACATTTGACCAGCTGTAAAAATAATTCATCAAGACGTATGCTCACAACAGAGACAAAGAAGAAAATTTATATTCTCTTATTAGTCTCAAATAGTCACACAGAGAGAAGCTCGAGGCATTTGCAAAGAAGTTCCTAGAACTCACGCATAAAGTGGACAATCTCGATCAGAAAATAGTTGTTACTACTTTCACCAACGCACTCCAACTCGACTGCAAAGCCAAAGAGTACCTCTTCCTCAACAAACCTGCGACCTTGGAGGATATGATCACCAAGGTCAATAGTTACGTCAACCTGGAAAGGATGATGTTTGAAAAGCACAAATCTACTAAATCCATCCTAGCCATGAAAGGTCCATCTATAGATTGAAACACTGAACTGAAGGAGGATCAGGGTGATCAGAAGCACATCAAGGGAAAGACCGGTAACCCTCGGAAAGGCGGATCACAAATCAAACCCGTCCTCCCAAAAATGAATATGTGAATCTCTATAATTTTTCCAATCCTCTCAAAGGATAAGCTCTACCGTCTATCCCAACCATTGAAGCCAATCGAGACCCGACCGTATTGCATGCATCACAAGGTAAACCATCATTCTACTAATAATTGTTATACTTTATAGAGGTTTCTCGAGTATATTTTCAAGGAGGGACAGATGTTCAAATATATTGTCGACCTGGAATCATACAAGGATAAGAATCAGCTTGAAGTAATCCAGGTCATAGTTCAACCTGAAGAAAAGCATCTCTACCATATGCACCACAGCAACATGATTAAGATCAATCAGATCACCAACTCTAATAGATTGAAGCACAGGAGGTTGTCCAAATGCTGCGATCTCACACCTCAAGACAAAGAAGCCAAACTTCTGCCTGATTTGAGCGATCGCTGGCTCGGGATATCATTTGAAGATTACGATACTAGCCATGTCAAATTTTCACATCATGATGCTTTAGTAATAATGCTCAAAATGAAGAAGTTTTTTATGTACATGATGATGATCTATACTAGCAGCGGTATTGAGAATATCTTTTAGAGCATTATCGACTAAATGAGTTTAGCCGATCAAGTCATTCAAAGCGACACCGATATCAGTGGATTCAATGGTCCTAAAGAAGAGCGAGTAGATAAGATCATCTTACCTATTACCGCAGGACCAGCCACAATAGACGTTATCTTCTATGTGATCAACGCCAAATCTTGTTATCTCGGGATTATAGGTTATTGCTGGATTCATAACATGGAAGCAATCGCTTCCACCTATCATCAAGTACTCCACTTCAAACACAACGATGGTATCAATAAGATCAGGGTTATTCAAAAACTTTCCCAAGCTTTCAAAAATACCATCTCTACAATTCTAGATATCTTTGACAGGTATGTTGCATATCAATTATAACAAGCTGATCACCCCAATGATCAGCCTTCCATGCAGGAGCCCACCGAATACATCAACATTGATGGACCTAGCAGAGGTACTTTCATCAGTACTAAGCTGGTTCAACGCAAAAACGATGCAATCATTTAATTCTTACGACTGAATTGGGACATTTTTGCGTGGTCTTTCAAAGAGATGCCTAGGGTCGATCTGGCCAAGGCATGTCTCAATTTGGCTATCAACATCAATGCCACTACGGTCAAACAGAAATAGCGATGCCTATTACCGTGACTTCGAGATAAAGTTAACATGGAGATTGAGAAATTGATCAAAGTGGGATTCATTTGAGAAGCCAAATATCCAGATTGGATATCTAACATCGTCATTGTCCCAAAGAAGAATGAAAAAGTCCGAGTTTGTGTAAATTTTATCGATCTAAGCAAATATACCCCAAAGGGCATTTTCCCTTTTCCCAACATTCATCAGATCCTTGATTCCACAGCAGGTCATGAACTCCTATCTATGATGAACGCTGCTTCTAGATACAATCATATTCCACTCTTGGATGATGATCAAGAAAAGACCACTTTCATCACTGAAAAAGGACTTTACTACTACAAAGTCATGCCCTTCGGACTCAAGAACGGAGGTACAACTTATCAACGATTGATGACTACCATGTTCAAAGCACATCTTGGGAAACTTGTGGAAGTCTACATTGGCGATCTCTTGTGCAAAAGCGTACAGTCCATCAATCACATTTTAGATCTCAATACAATATTCAACATTCTTCGATCTTATAGGGTGCGTCTCAATCCTGATAAGTGTCAATTCAGAGTACATTCAGGTCGATTTCTAGGCCACCTCATTAGCAAGATGGAGATTGAGGCCAATCTAAATCTAATTCGGTCCCTCCTCAACATTCCATCTCTAAAAACGACGAAAGACATTCAGAAACTTACCGGCAAGATTGCCGCTATCGACCGTTTCATTTTAAAATCTTCAGATAGATATCATTGGCTGTTCCTATTACTCCGCGGTTGCACCAAGCGAGGAAAAATTTAGCCAAATGCAGAGGTTTAATGGACATCATAATACAAAGCAGCTTTTCAGGATCTCAAAACCAATTTGGGGAAGTCTCCAATCATGAGCACCCCAATAGATAATGAGGAGTTGATTATCTACCTAACAGTTACAGATACTTCACTCTGCTCCGTTCTCATTTGACTTGAAGGGAAAATTGAGAAACCAGTCTACTTCATCATCAAAACCCTCACTTTAGCGGAAATGAGGTACTCTAAAATTGAGAAACTTCTACTGACTCTTGTTTATACTACATAGAAGCTCAAGCACTACTTCCAAGCTCATTTGGTCAAAATCATGATGAACTACCCACTTCAGGAGGTTCTGTCTAAGGAAGAAAAATCAATGAGAGTACAATAATGGTCAGTAATTTTGGGAGACCATGATATAAAGTTCGAACAACATCATTCCGAAAAGGGGCAGGCCATCGCCGATTCCCTCACAGATTTTCTAGCGGAAGATCCTGAGTGGGAGGAGCACAATCCTAACATTTTAGAGTAAGCTACAGAAGATCTGCCCCACAAAGTATTTGACGAACGAAATAAATGGGTTACGAGGAAAGGGTGGAGAATTCTTACAGATGGATCAACAGGACCTGCAGGGTCAGGAATAGGAATCGTATTGATTACCCTTTCCAACGACAGAATTGAAAAATCAATCTGCTTGGATTTTGAGGCCTCAAAAAATGTCACCGAGTACGAAGCTCTCATTCACAGACTCGATCTCCCTCTCGAGTTTGGCATCCCCGAACTCTCAGTTTACACAGATTCACTACTCATCATTCACCATTACTCTGAACAATACAAGAAGAATGGCAAGATGATCAAATGCGCAGCCCTTGTTGTAGATAGGTTGAGCAAGTTTGTGCAAGCAACTCTCGATTATCTTCCTCGAGGAGAAAATAGACACACAGATTCCTTAGCATATCTAGCCAGGGTCTTAGGTACAGAAGCTCGATATCTCCAAATCGAAGTGATTTTAACCCCCAGCATTGATCGCATTTTTGTATGCACGATCAACACTGGGGGTGATAAAGGGGGAAACGACGATTAGCAAAAGCCTTTCTTAGTTTATCTCGTTATTAACAACAAATGCGAAGAACCACTTTCAGCAGATTTGAAAGAGCGCCGACAGCTATTAGGTAACTCAAAGTGCTACAAACTGTACCTTATATTGTTGTTCAGTCATGAGGCCTTACCTCAAGTGCCTCTCCAAATAGAAAGCGGACGAGATGTTCCGCGATTTACATAAAGGGACTTGTGGCTCCCATACCGCAGGTCGGTCACTAGCAAACAGAGCCATTACATAAAGAGTATTCTGGCCTGGCATACGCAAAAATGCAGAAGAGTACTCACGAAAATGTGACGCGTGTCAGCGGCATAGAAAGATGATTTGTGCCCCTACGCTCAAACTCCATGCAAACATGGTGTTTTGGCCATTCAAAAGATGGGCACCCAATCTTGCCGGCAAATTTCCTAATTCTCCAAGTAACCGCCGCCACATACTCATAGTTACATATTATTTTACAAAACAGGTAGAAGCAGTTCCACTCTGTTAAACCAGAGAAGATGATGTCATCTCTTTTATCTAGGAACACATCATCACTCGGTTTGGATGCCCCCACTTAATTCGTATCGATAACGGTCCCCAATTTGTTAGAGAAAAAGTTGTAGCTTTTCTCAATCAACGCAACATCATTCACTCACCATCTAATCTCTACTACCCTCGAGGCAATGGCCAAAACACTTCATGTCAGTCATGGATGGCCAAAACATCATTCACGCAACATCATTCAATCACCAATAAAACCATCGTGGATGGACTCAAGAAAAGGCTACAATTACAAAAAAAAGTGAATTAGGTTCGAGAACTTCCACATGTCTTATGGGCATATCATATCACTTCATGTCAGTCAACAGGCTACACTCCCTTCCTCCTTGCCTATGGCACCGAGGCCGTTATTCCCTCCGAATACCATCATCCAGTCAAAGACCACGAGCTAACTGACAAGGAAAATGAGTTCGAATTGGCTTGCAACCTTAATTGGATCGATGAAACCAGGGAACACGCCGTTGCTAACCTAGGTCTATATCACCATATGCTGACCAGTTCGTACAACAAAGGAGTCGGAAGTCATACCTTCCAAATCAATGATCTCGTCCTCAGAGAAATACCTCAACACCGCAAAGAGCCTCATGTTGGGAAGCAAGCAGACAATTGAGAGGTTTCATTCCTTATCACAGGTCTCTCAGGCCTGAGATCATATTACCTCATGACAGAAAATGGAGTTCACATATCAAGTCCTTGGAATACTAGGTGACTGAAACGATACTATCATTAAGTCTCTCACTACTCCATTCCAGTTTCTCCCATTTTCATTCCAGAAGTGAGATTTTCATCTCTATTCAATGTACATTCTTTTTTGGAATTCAATGAAACTTACAAGTTTTTCAACCATACATATCTTTACTACGTAGAGAATTCATAGATTAAAGAATAGATGATACTAGCTTTCAATTGATATCATACCAGTTAAATCAAGGATAAAACTTGGTTTGGCTGACTCAACTAAATCTTCTGAGATTAAAACAAAGGTAACACTTGTTTTTAATCGAGAGACTCTACCAGGCATAAGATAAAGCAAAGGTAAAACTAGCTTTCTTCTCTTTTAATATGTTTGCGACATCATACATGTTAAATCAAGGATAACACTTGGTTTGGCTTACTCTACTAAATCTTTTAAGATTAAAACAAAGGTAGCACTTATTTTCAATCGAGGGACTCTACCAGACATAAGATAAAGCAAAGGTAAAACTAGCTTTCATCTCTTTCAATATGTCTGCGACATCATACCAGTTAAATCAAGGATAACACTTGGTTTGGCTGACTCTACTAAATCTTCTGAGATTAAAATAAGGTAGCACTTGTTTTTAATCAAGGGACTCTACCAGACATAAGATAAAGTAAAGGTAAAACTAGCTTTCATCTCTTTCAATATATCTGTGACATTCTACCAGTTAAATTTAGGTTACGCCTGGTTTGACTAACTCTACTCAACTCTGAGATTGAAATAAAGGTGATACTAGTTTTACAATTGAAGAGCTCAACCAGACATATGATAAAGCAAAGGTAAAACTAGCTTTCATCTCTCAACATGTTTACAAACATATTATTTCTTTTCAGGTTTACATATAACCACTACAATGGATTCTGTTCTGATGTTGGGATGGCAGCTACGTTTTCCTCTATAATAGGAGGTCGACTAGCCATAAATTCTCGAGCTTGAGCAATCACAACAAACCTGCATTGCTCTATCAATTCAGCAGGTTAAGGGCCTAGATTTTTCCCCATGAAACTCGTGCAATCACCTCAATTAATATCAACCTTGCAGATACATCCCTTTTTAGACATACAGTCAAACAAGGTAACTCTCTCTAACTCAAGTCTTTTTACATCATCTACAAAATAAGCAATCACCACCCTCAGCAATTCTAAATGCGAGGCCTGAGTTACAACTGAGTCAGAGAAAATCATCCTCAACCTCTAAAGGCGATCTTCTAACCTCTTGTACCATG
This sequence comes from Kingdonia uniflora, assembly GCA_014058105.1. NCBI lineage: Eukaryota > Viridiplantae > Streptophyta > Magnoliopsida > Ranunculales > Circaeasteraceae > Kingdonia > Kingdonia uniflora. The sequence goes on from JACGCM010002630.1 coordinate 662,296, forward strand.
CTTTTTGACTCTCCATTTCTCTGTCTATTCGATCTGTAAAGGCAATGTTCTCTACAGATTTTTTAACAGCTTTAGTTGACTCATCTCGATTAGTCGCCTCCAAATCAACCACCTGAGTGCGAAGTACATAAACTTCCCTATTTAGTTCTTATACATTCAGAGTTTTCCGTAATAATTTGTCTTTCCACTGTATCAAAATATCCTTCCCTCTAATAGTCCGCCCTAGCGCTTGTTCCCTGGAAAGAGCAGCATCCAACTTCCTTTCGCACTCCCTTAACTTATTATTTCCTTTTTGTACATGACCTTGGATTCGAGTCACATCTCCCTCCAAATCTCTTATTCGAGCTGACTGACTAGCAACATCACCTTGAATAAGGGAAATCTTTGCCACATTTTTGCTCTTCCTCGAGCACCCCCCAACTTCAACGTTCCTGGCATACAAGTTGGCCTGTGACAATTTAGCCTTCAGTTGCGCCACCCATTCATTCAACTCATTGTATTTTTGTTGAACCATCCGAAATTCCATATCCTTAGCAGACAAGGCTGTAGACAGTTGGTCAACTGCAACTTCAGACGTAGATAAATCATCTCGAGCTCTCTTCAGCTCGTTATCTTTATCTACCAACTTCTTCTTCAATGACTTCAGCTCGCTTATGTTGTTCGTTAGATCAGTTCGAATTTTCTCTTGATTGTTCATTTTCTTGATCAAATCATTTATTAAACCGGCCACTGAACGATTTAAAGCTTCTTCTGATCTTTCTAGAGCCTGTATACGGTAACGGGCCATATCAGCCTCCCTACTCTTTACCGTTAACGTATTATTTTGGCTTTTCAGTTTTGCGACATGTTCTTTAAACTCCTCGAGCTCTTTTTGCCTTTTCTTAATTTTAGCATCCTTCTCTTCAATCTGCCGAGTTAGGTCGACAACAGTCTGTGTTTCCTCAACAAACTTGAAGTGCACCTTCACATGTTGATCTTCTCTGTCTTTATTCGCCTCTTTCATCTTATCAAACTCCTCTACAAATTCTTGGTTACATTGGCGAACGTCATCTTCGCGCAAGCGAGCTGACTCTAATTCGACCTGCACATGACAGTTACATTATATCAAGTTCGCTTCAGAACACTCAATCATTACATATGACTCATTACTAACAAAATATCTAATTTTTTGACATCTACTGAAACTACTTCCGAACTTAAAGTCGAATTACCATCTAGGGTAGATGCTCCATAAAACATACTTCCAAGTCCAAGGTACACTTTCTTTATATTTTAGTTTGCAAAAAAATTTAAATATTCTTATACGCACCGTTCCATTGCCATTTGCCCATAAATCGGTAATGGTTTTTTCGGTCCATCTCTACACTCTATTTATTACTTTGTCGCTCTATACTAATGAAGCATACAATTCAAATATTTCTTGCTCTGCTTTAACCTGCAGCTTCATTTGCGAAGATAGCAGGGATGCTGAGGTCTCCCTCTCCATAGCAGGCTCAACCTCTAAATCTTTTATTTTGAGGTATATGTTCTTAACTTCCTACACAAAGTTTATGAAAGCATCGTAGCCAACAGAATTCTACCCAACAAAATATATCTAATCAGTTTACAAGTATTCCCAAATATTCATACAATCACAATACTATCATACTACCCTACTTTTTCATTTTCCAACTCTGGGCGCTCGTTGTTATCCCCTTGGTTACCTCTCACCGTCTGAAGAGACCAACCATCCAGCCCATCCATAACGCCAACAACAACACCTTCAGTCTCTTCATCTTCCTCCTCCTCCACAGAGGTATCGGCCCTAATGGCATCTACCTCATCTTCAAAATATCCTTTGGACATAAGGTGATGCCCAAGCCTGCCACTCTCAGCTACCACCTCCTCCAAGTCCACTCTTGCCTCTACCTTAAGCTTATTGATCTCCACTACTTGGGAAGCCTTCAGGGTCTTCAGGGCCTCCAGCCGCTTCCCCTCCTTGCTCAAATCAGATTTTAATCGAGCTATATTCATTTCGAGCTTGACCTTCTTCCTCTTCAACTCAGCTCTCTCCTCCTCGACCCTGAGGCATATTCCCTTCATCAGTCGAGCAGCCTGCAAAAATCAAATAGAATCGACCTTATTGATTAGCTCGAATCATAATATAAAATACATCATAATACGTATTAGAGCATATGAACATACCATTATGCTCATCTCTTCCTCCCCGTGGAGAACTGCCAACCTGGCTTTTTCCACCACCTCTTTCCAATCATCTTCTACCACAGGTTGATCTTCTACGACCTTCACCCCCGACATTTAAGAAGGTTCAACCCTTCTCCTTTTTGCCCTTTCACATAGTCCCAGAAGCCGAAGGACGCTTCAGCATTTGCTTTCTGGGGAACGTTCGAGCTAATTTGGTCGACATGATGGACTCAGGTAACCCTGTGCAGTCCACTCCAGGGGACTCGGGCAAGTTTTCTCACAATTCCCCATTAGTCTCCTTCTTCTTGTTGTCGTCAGCGCTCGTCATTAGCCTTGTCGGCTGAGATTTTAGAATTTTTTCAACTCGGCTGTTAGCACTATTTTTCCTGCTAATGCCAAGATCTTCTAATACAGCCTCGAGCTCTATCTCTTCTTGAGCAACTGTATCCAAAAATGACTCTTTCATCGTCATATGTGATTTGGGACCTGTTATACACTAAATATTTACATCAGCAAGCATCATACAATTTTAACTATCAATCTCATATATTTTACATTGTTATACTTACTTTGTTTTACAGTTCTAAACAGAGTTTCATGGGTTCTTCATCATCTCTCTGAAGATAATCACCCATCACCCATATCTCATTGTCATTCCACGGTCGACCTGCTGAGTTCAGATCGTAGAAACTAAGTTGAGTTGAGCTCGCACAGAAATATGCCCCTCCACTTACAGAATAGTTTTTTACAGCATAAAACTGTAACACATCCTCAGAGGATATCCTCCTCCTTCTCCCCTCTCCTTCCCACCGTGTATTCAAAGATTCACAAACATTTATCACCTTTCACATGTTCCCATTCATCTAAATAGGACATGCCCTGATAAGATTCATAATCTCTTTCACCAGATCACTAAGGGGAAGACTCAACCCATACTCTAACTGGGACAGGTAGCATAAAAAGCCCTCTGAAAGTTTACTATGAATGTTCCCATCAAAATACTCAGAAGAGATCGATTCCTTTATACCTTTACCCCTTTTCATCTTTGCCAAATCAGCCAATAAATAAAAATATTCCTCTTCCATTGCTACAGTAAAACCCATAAATTGCCTACCGGCATAATCTATACAGTTACCCCATCTGCCTCTTATAGAAGTTCTGGCTTTACAAAACTTATTGAATGCATCCGAACGAAGAAGATAGGAAAGCAATATTCCAGGGAAATCTAGAAATTAATCAACACCTACTTCTTCCATACTTCCAAACAATCAAATCTCAAACTCGACTGACCGACCAGAGGTTGATGTCTCACTTATAAGGGAACTCTTCATATCAACTACAGGAAATGATTTTATCCTATACAATACTCCTCACATTCGACCTACACACAGGTCCAGGTATCTATCATTATCTTTTAATATACGTTAACCACATTCAAATATTTTTCATATATCATATAACAAGCAAATTTTCATAGATTACTATAAATAGTAATTTATCACTTTTCCTAGCAATACAAAATGATCTTTAAAAATACATACACATATCACAAATCCTCTACAAACCTTCTATGTCAGAGTGTAAATCCAAGGCAGCGCTGAACCCTTCTTTCACCACGCTACTATACAACCACCTTCATGACTCAGTTTTAGTGACTCTCTCATGCTTTGACTGATGATTTTTTTCACTTAAATCTCCACAATTTTTTGTTTCATTTTTGCCTCTCTTTTTCCTTCCTCTCTCACTGCTCTTTAAGTTTTCAGAAGTTGAAAAACGCTTGATTGATGAACTCTCTAACTACTGGCAGTTATTGAGGCTCGCACGAGCCATCCTCAATTTTGAAACTGAGGCATCCATTACACTATCCATGTCAGATGTCTTGTACCTTTTTGGCAAAAATGCCTTCCCATCATTGCCCATTCCCTTATATTTTAATATATTTTTATCTCTCTTTTCCAAATTTTCCTCTGACCTCACCACACTCATGATGATTCACTCTTACACGCAATCGGGCTTTCATAACTTTTGTACAAGGGACAAAATTAAAAAATCTATATTTTTTTTGTGCGTGCTTCTTCTTCTACTCTTATAACAGCAATGCCGTCATTTCCAAAGCTCCCATAACAAAATTTATAATGATGATTTTCAAATTCGTTTTTCACAACAGTCACAAACAGCATTCACAAAAATAGAGGATCTATTCAATAACAATTTTTTTTAAATTATTCAAAATCAAATAGTTACATACATTCTGTCACTCTTTTTATTATTATTATCCACTCTGTTCACGTCACATATAGTTACATCTAAAACAGCCTTGATGACCTGGGGAACCACATCCAATAAGTAAACCTACAGCAATCCTCGCATCCTTGAAATTGATCTCTTCTTCAGCAATCAATCCCACCACCTCCTCTCGATCTGAAGGATCCACCGCCAGTTCACAAAAAAAACCCTTATAGAATAAACGTGCATGCTCAAGTTCCCTACCCATTGAATCTAAACCATCAAACTGAAACTCCCTTACAGGCAACACAGCTTGATAATCTAACAGTCTCAAAATTCTCTCCCGCACTTCAACAATCTTTATCGTCAATTGTCCTTCAGCGATATAACAGATTCTCTCGGGTTGAGTCTACACCATTCTTATCTCTTCCCCCAGATTCAGAATTCTTTCTATTATTTATACATTCTTACTACTAATTCCTCGCAACTCGTGATATTATCCTTTTACCTCGTAATAGAAATCCCATATCTTTAGAGAAATTATTAGAACATATTTCTTCCTATCGAGTTCAGTAATTCCAAACTGTTACAGATCAAACTTATTTTTTCCAAACCAAATATTCAAGAACAACCTCTACGAGATCGATTCTTCATTTTAAAACTTCTACAATTTTTTTTCTCTCCCACATTTCAAGCATATAGGTCGAATCACGTTTAACAGTTACTAATATTTCTTTATCTTTATAAGTAAATATATAACAGTTCGATTAATATAAATATTTTACTTTCTACCCTCATACATTTAATTTTATGTAATATTCGACAGTCTTCGGATCATACATCTCGATTTCTAAAGTTATTCTATTTCTATATCAGCACGAAATTGGGATAACAAATTTTATTCATCTCGAAACATATTACAAGTACTTTTACAGATAATAAGTCTTTCAAGAACTCAACATCAGGTACTTTACAGTTCCATGTTTTGAAGTACTTTTACAGCTAACAAGTCTTTTATGCACTCCGAAGCGTCATATCCTTCAGTTTATTCTACTTTAATGATCTTTCACCCTGATGCAAAACATACATTAGAAACAACGAGTATCCTCCCTCCCATGAGTTTTGTCGAAGTCTAGACAAATTTCAAATGGAAACTATGAAAGGAGACTCAGTACTTGAACCAACCCTTCAAACTGAAGGTCTTCTCAGCGTAAAGTGGCGATAGAAATGTAGAAACAGACATCCAGTCTCCATCTTCCTCCTCCGCTACCATCATCGCCTCTCCTATAACCACCACACCCTTAGAGTTGGTAGAGATGAAGAGGGCCCGACCATAGAATCCAATGCTACACAAGATATTAGCACAACTGTACTACAATTACACCAATCCCCGCATCTGTCTCCCCAACCTTGTCTTCCACAAGGATGGAGAGACAAACTCAATGTTGCTCGCCAGTTAAGATAACGTGGTGAAACCTCCATCTATAGTAAAACTCATCTTCAGCTTCAACTGCTTCATTTTTCGACATTCCTCGGTACGTCGGAGGAACACGAGCATGAATAGGATTCTCCAAGAAATGATCCCCAACAAACTTCAACTTTAACCTTTGCATTTCAGAAGTAATTCTCTCTTTAAGAACCATCCTACGAGTCTTCAGCATCTTCAAAACTTATAGAGGATTTTCTATCAGAATAAACGTACTTTGCTATAAAACTCGGTGCATGTACCATTTATATAACCCTATATTTATTATGCTGGAACGCCAAGCTTCATCATTCAATACAGATGAGATACTTTAAACCCTAACCGTCGCATGTATCAATAATCCCATCAACATTTAATGGACGTACATCCCCCTATGACACGCGCATTTTGCATACAGTCAATACCATCATTACTTCCTTCATATTTAAACTCCCAAACCGAATACCCATATATCCAAATTCTATCTCAACCAAAGCCATTCGTGACTTCGGTTGTGAGGGAGCGATTGTAGGGGAATATCCCTTGATCTTACCTAAATTGAGTTGTATCCAGTTCAAACTACCTCCATGTCAGACTTACGCATTCTCCACATGATTTCTCCAGTCAACATTGCCACATACTCTACGAACTGATATAAAATGTGGGTCGAGCTCAAACTGAAAAACCTGAATAGAATAAAGCCACCTGTCTCTCTCGAACTCAGCAATTATTTAGTCAACCGTCACTAACCACATTATTCAGAGAACATGTTCCAACACAATGAAGAACTGTAGAAAAGGCCTATATAAAGAAAAAGTTCCAGAATAGACAAGGACTAAAAAATTACAGGAGAAATCACCAAGAAAACTATATTTTCTAGATTCTCAAAAACCTCAAACTTCTTATTCACAAGATCAAATATTTATAAGTCTAAAGATCACTTGCAATAAGATATTAGCCTCAAGCAATTAATGTCACTATTATAAAGATCCACAACCCGAGGTCGTGGTTTTTAACCTATTTATAGGTTTTCCACGTTAAATACCTGTGTTATTTCTTGTTTTAAATTAGATTTTGTTACAAATATATTGGTGTAAGAGCTAATTCAGACCACTTTGTACTCACAAAATTAGGCTATTACACCATTTACTAGTCTTCGTTAGACTATTAGCATTGCCTGTTCAAACGGCCTACCGCAAAATATACTTGGGATTTTTTGAGTTCCTACAAACTCTTTTACTTGTCCTCGTTGGAGTATTAGTATTGGTCGTTCAAATGGCCTAACGCAAAAATATACTTAGGATATTTATGATTTCCACAAACTTTTTACTAATCCTCGTTGGACTATTTGTCGCTGGTCCTTTCTTCAAGGAATTTGAAAGATTTTTTTTGTAAATCAGGAGTGGATTGACCGAGTTTTTGGGTCTTCCCTATGTGCATTAATATATAATGGTAATTAACACCATTAATGTTGCGGTTAATACCCTAATACATTATAAAAAGGGGATTTCTTCTCCAAAAATCTTAACCTTGTTTTGTTTTGCTATTACTTCAACTTCCTTTAAGCTTGTTTTATAATGCAGACCCGATCACAAGTTCATCATGAGTCTCGTGTTACTATATGGGTAGATATCTACACTTGTATAAATTTTGGTAGCTAAGATTTAGCCGGGAAGCTCTTGGAGCGTGTGTTTAAAGAACCAGTATGTCTTTCTAAAAGGCTCTGAAAGATACACCAAAAGTGTTGGTTTTGGTACCAGGTTCTGCGTGACCAGGTGAAGACCCTTCTTACCCATGCAGTCATTCTAAGGACCATGGCGCTAGAAGATATAAAGGAAGAAGACACAGCTGAGGGGCACAACTGCGGTGTGGGAGAGAAAAATTGCCCAAGGTGTATGTAAAATTTGAGAGGTTGTTTAAGCGCGCATTATAACCGTTGTTTCATAAATAATACTGTTGTTTGAATTTTGGTACCCATCATTTGTATTTTATACTTTGTGCCTTACTAACTGCTTTGAGTAAAATGCTCTATAATTATAAAGTTTGGTGCAACTTCGGAAGTGCTCCCCATAAATAGGGAGGGCGTGTTACGTCAACAAATACCCCAGTATTGGGGAAGTCATTTTTTATTTTGAAAATATGATCTCAATATTTGGGGAAGGCATTTTACTTCAAAAATGCCCCCAGTATTGGGGAGATCATTTTTACTTCAAAAAATGACTAGTATTTGGGGAATATATTTTACTTCAAAAATGCCCCCAGTATTGGGGATATCGCACTTACTTCAAAAAATAACTCTAGTAGTTAGGGAGGACGTTTTACTTTAAAAATGGCCCTAGCATTGTGGAGCTTATTTTTACTTCAAGAAACAGCTCCAGTATATGGGGAGGACGTTTTACTTCAAAAACTTCCTCAGTATAGGGGATATCATTTTTACTTCAAAAAACAACTCCAATAGTTGAGGAGGACATTTTACTTCAAAAATGACGCCAGTATTGTGGAGCTCATTTATGCCTTCAAAAATGGCTCAAGTACTTAGGGGGGACATTTTACTTTAAAAATGGCCCCAATATTGTTTAACTCATTTTTAATTTATGAAACGGCTCTAGTATTTGGTGATGACGTTTTACTTCAAAAATGCCACCAGTATTGGGGAGCTTGTTCTTACTTCAAAAAATGACTCCAGAATTGCTGGAAGACGTTTTACTTCAAAAATGCCCCAAGTATTTGGGGAGGTTGTTTTTACAAAAAATGGCTTCAATATTTGGGAAGGACGTTTTACTTCAAAAATGCCTCTAGTATTCAACAATATTTTATATCAGTCAAAACGATCATTGAAACTATGCTAAAAAAATTGTACAAAACATGGTATTTTAGTGGTTCCACTTACAAAGATTTATTGCATTCTAAGGAGATCTTAATTCTTCTTCATCATTATTCATCAAGTAGTATGCATTTTCATCTACAACCCTTTAGATTATGTACAGGCCCTCCCAGTTTCATTAAAGTTTTCCATTATTGTGATTTTGTGCTATGGGGAAGACCTTCCTCATCACGTATTCCTCTTCTAGGAATTATCTTGGGTGGACTCGTTTGTTAAAATTTTGTTTCAGTATCTCATGGTACCTTAGCATTCGGGATGAGACTTCCTCTCATGTTTTATCAATAAAGTCCAAGTTTTTTGTAAGGAGTCGTTCATTGATTTCACTGCGGATGACCAGAGACCTAGTTGTATGGGTTATGACCTCTGTGGGCAATACTACCTCAGACCCGTAAGTAAGCATGAATGGAGTGAAGCCTGATAATTTTTTAGGAGTTATTCGTTAGGATCATAGTACGTGGGGCAGTTCATCGACCTATCAGCCGTTGACAGTATCTAACCTTTTGCTGATTTCATTGATTATTATTTTGTTTATCGCTTCAGCCTGTCCATTCCCTTATCGGAACTGTAGTGATATGTTTTCCGGGAGGAAAACCTTTGCCAATACTTTTTCGTAAGGATAGATTAATAAATAGCTAACAACCAAGATTTTATGTAGAAAACTCAGTAGAAACTGAGAAAAACCACGACCTCGAGGAGGATTTGATGTAAAATCTAGTAGATGCTAGTTATTACAAGTTTTCAAAGTGTTGATAGTGTTTAGGATAGAAAAATATAAGACTTGCGGGTCCTTTAGAACCTATTCTTTACCTGTATTTATAGTATATATGGGCAGTTTACAAAAAGAAAGAAAGAGTCTTCTGTTCCGGGGGTAGGGGGCAAACTTTATGGATCTCTAACAGTTCCTTCTTAACCGGACTGCAACGGCTACTTTTGGTAAGTCAAGGACTCACGGAATCTTCTAGAATGTTGAGTTGTCATTGACTATAGAATGTTGAGCTATCTTCGACTATAAAGTACTGAGCTGTCTTCGACTACATAGTGTTTGGCTTATTCTTGTCGAATCTAGGGAATATGATACTACAATCGCCCCATTCTCGACAGAAGTACTTGTAGTTATGTCGAGAAGAAAATTAGAATTTGAAGAGGTTGTCGAATATTCTCAAAAGTCAGCATATGTCATTACCGAGGTCAAGGTGAACTGTATCCGGTCAAGTTGGCTTCGAGGCGTAATTAATGTTGTGCATTGAATGTAGGTAGAGGAAGTTAGGTATAAAATAGAAGTTAATGGAAGGTAGGATGGTGGTATTTAGTTGAGTGATGTCGCCTCAAGTATGGTAGATAATGCGTGTTGGGGCTGACGATGGTGAACATTCTGACAAAATTTGGCACAGATCGAGAGATGTGAAATTGTTATGTGATCAGATCAAAGCATTAGGGTGGAAACAAAGATCAAACAGAGACAATATGTGTTTATTGTTAACAGTGGTATCATCATGTTGTTGTGAAGGTAATGTACGGTATCAGTTGGGGGGAGAATGGGTAACTGTCAGTGCTGTTGATAAAGATTTGAAGCTTGGATGGGCATCCAGAGATCTTGCCGAACGTGTGAGTGATCTTGTAATTTTTTGTTGTTTTTTTCCTACTGAAGTGTCTCTTAGAAGTTAAATGACTTGAGAGTCATTGAATTTCGAGGACCAGAAAGAGGCTTAAACGTTCGATTCTGGTAAAAAGCATACATCGAAATTAGTGACATGTCGAAGTAAGTTAGTAATAGCTAATAAATTATAATATAAGAAATATTAAGTTTTTAGAAATGAATGTACTCGAAAGAGATAGATATCGAATATAAGAAATGAGAATGTAATCGAATGAGAGAGATATCGAATGTAAGAAACAAGTTTAAAATAAATAAAGATGTGTTTATTTAATTATTTGTTTCTGCATTTGTCTTCGAGTACTAAATATGATTAGAACATTGTGATATAAAGTTATCGAATATGTGTCATGTGATAAAGTCGAAGGTAGTAACTGTGTGGGGTCAATGACTGATTTGAGGATGATTGATTTAACTCTTGACTGTGTATAGTTCCAAAGCATAATAACTGCAGATGTGTTGTGTTATGATTATAAATAGAGGTTGTAGTTACAGAGGTGATGCATTCACGCAAGATGGTGAAGACAAGAACTCATGCCCGGGATGGGGTGTACAGGCGAGAATAGGCGATGTACTGGGTGTTGTTCAACCGATATTTTGGTTCGCAGAGCATGGAATGACATTTTGAGAATCCTAAAGAACTGGATTATGACGGGATAAGCGAGGCAGAGGCGAAGGAGGTGGAGGAGGAGCTTAAGTTTTGTGTAAAACTTTAGTTTTGGCGTCATCCTGAACGTTGTGGTAGAATATGGACTCGAGCAAAGTTGTTGGTGAAGAGGGAAGATGAAGCGGCAGCGAGGGGTGTAGGAGGAGTAAATGTTTGAGATGTAGGCTTTATTTATTGTTTAAATGTTTTGGCAAAATGTAATGAAAGGAAATTTGGCAGTAGGTGTTGTTGGTCGAAGGAATGTTTATTATTGTGTCGAATGTGATATGTACTTGTAAACTGTAGGGGATTAAAGATTGTGTTTATACGAATTTTTGTCGAATAAATTGATAGTTAACTTATGTCGAATATAATCCCATAAGTATAGGAATGGATAGGATAGTATGAAAAGAGGAACATAGATGCAAAATGAATATGGCAAGATGTGTTCCATTAGGTGATGGAATTAAGTATAAGAAAAATGATGTAAATCAGCTACTGGATAAGGTTAATCGTACACTGATGGATATGAATATGTCTACATAAATTCTTCAAGAATCTGAGGGGTTGATGTACGAATGTAGAGGTTTATTTAATGGGGAGAAGATTAAGAGACAAAGAAGTCGAGAAAAAATGCATGAAGCGTTACATTCGAGGAACTAGACGGTCGCCAAGTGGTACAATGAATAGTCACGTGGGGTCTATAAATATGTCAGAGGTAGGCGACTGTTCATATCTTTTGCAATCTGAAAAAAATAAATTGAGGGAGTGAATTCATGTTGCTCGTCACTGAAGTGGTTAGATACGATTGCTAAGGAGAAGATTTGTGTATTTATCGAAAGGTCGAAGCGAGCAAAGGAGAGGGATACAGAAGCTGCACGAAAACAAGGTTAGTGACCCTCCCAAATTGTTTCGTAGGTTGATACATTGGTTATAGATTAATATATAATGTGTAATGAATTGGAAATGATTAAGATAAAAAAGTAAAACTGCTTCGTAGGTCTGTTAATTTGATATTGGAAATTCTGGTTACCGATGACTATGAGTTACAAAATTTTGGTTGTCAAAAAGAGAGAAATGGGATAGGAGGAAAAGTAAAAGAGATTTGGGAAGGGAGCTGTAATTACGGCACAGTGGGAGGAGATGGAGGTGAGGTAGCGAGATATGCGGAGAGAGTTAGGATTTTGCAGATTATTATGGCTGTAGCCCTATTTTGTACCAAAGAAAGGGAATTTGAAAAATGGAAATAACTATTTGTTGGCAGGAAAAATTGAAACGTCTTCGAGAAGCTATTGAGATTCCTGTAATTCGACAAAAAGAAACAAATTAATGAGTTATCGAGGTTACATATGAAACATAGAAAATAAAACATCGAAAACTGAACAAATGGCTATTAAATGAGATGAATAAGAACTGAACATCGAGAAATACTAAGATGAATTAATTGATATAAATTAGATCGAGAACTGTGTATAAGCATAAATGTAAATAATAGTAGCAGATAATAAAGTGAATGAGGTGTTAGAGAGAAATCTCGACAACGATATCTTTATGAATATATAAACTTATGAATATATATATATGGAATCCGATTGACAGGTTCTAATAATGGCTGAACCCATGTTAAATGATGATAAAGATATATTTGTGAGTCTCAAAGATGTAGTGCCTTTGATGATTGATGTTAAAATGTGTGTGTAACAATTAGGGGGAGATAGAGAGTAGGTTCGAGAAGTGAAGATACAGGGGGTGGGGAACAGTTTAGGGTAGTGCCTAGTATGCATGAAGTATCGGAGGAAGAAGTGATGGAGACTGGTGTGGATCATGAGCCTCAGGCGAGTGATCGAGAAGGGAGTGGGGATGGGGAAGAAGATGTGGAAAAGGACGAAGAAGCTTGTTATGGAGAGGGTTTAGAGACCAAAGAAATTATTAAATTTAAAAAGAAATACGGTATTCCTAGGGATGTAAGACTAGAGAAGTATCAATACGAAATGATCGACCAGGACATACCCTTAGATGGTATTCTGGTACATCGAGAACAGATAAAGAAAGGGTTAAAGCTTTTCCTCAGGGCAGACCAAAAAAAATTAATGAATTTCTTCGATGTAGCCCCAGGTTAATTCAATCTGAATGTATACGACAAGTTTAGGGTATGTGATGCAATAAATAGCAGACTTAAGGCCAGAGGGGAGGGGGTAATAACTATAGATGACTTGTGTGTGTACTACACAATGAAAATGAACCTGAAGCTTAAGGGGTATCGTTACTTGGCAAGGTTCATGAAGAGGCCAATGTTTAATGATATGGTATCAGCTGGGGGTCGATACACTGATGAACATTTACTAGTGTCCGAAAATTATGAGTTCGATCCAAAAGACCCAAGGGAGCTGCTTAAAATAAAAGTGTTTCATCTAGGTCAATGGTTAGGTAACTTAAATGATTAAGTTTGATGTCTTTTCAGGTTAGATGTATGTGTGTAAAAATGTGCTTTTTTCTCTGTGTTGCAGCATTGAAGGAGAGCGGGAAGAAGGCGGAAGTGGAGGAAGAATTATATAAGATAAGAAGAAGATTTTTTGGCAGGATCGATAACTTTGCGATTGATCAAGATCAGTTAAGTGAAAATTTTCAAGAAGCAGGGTTGAAAAGGTCAAGAAATAAAGGGTCAGAAGTATCAGTTATCAGGGGAAAAATGTCGGCGAAGAACAAAAGAGCTGTAGATGCAAGTTTACCCCTGAATAATCCATCGTTGACAGGGTACAACACAGATACAGAGATCAATACTATACAGGGGGAGTCTTTTGTGAAAAACAAGAGAAAAAAGAAAGTGAATGCGGAAGTACCTCCGTTACTGAACCTGAAGAGGAATACTCGATAATCATCGTCAGAGGGTGTCGAAGGTACTGGCAAACCCACAGTTGTGGTAAGTGGGTTACCTCCACGATGTTTGAGCAGTGCGCTTCCCAAGAAAATAATTGATGGGACTGCGAAGAAGAAATTAGGGGAGGAGTTTGATACGGAGATGTTGAAGACTATGGAGTCTAATTACATCGGGGCAGATGTGTTGAAGAAAGATATGGCAGAGTGCATAGTGGGGATTGATAGCTTGTATACCTTTTTAGGCGAGGCACAAAGTAATCTGTCGGAAGTGAGAAATTTTAAACCTTATGCTCGAATGAAAAGTTTGGCAAGTTAAACAAATGCTTATTATATGACTTTCATGTAGATTAAGACGGTGATGGGTGAAGAAATGGGTCGTGTAGAGGGTAGTGCTGATTTGGCGAATCGGTTGGTTGCCTACAAAAATATAGAAAAAGAATGAACCGTGGAGAATTCCAAGCTGAATGCAATGGTGAATAGGTACAAGATGGAAGTAAACAAGACGAAGGAGGCTGCATTGGCTGAGAAAAAAAAAGTGCTAGAGAAAGAAAAGAAAGAATCCTTGGTAGTGTAGAAATTCGCATTTGAGAAAGATGTTGCCAATGTTTGAAGATCGATGGAGCTGGAGCAGAAAAAACTGCTCGATGAGATGAAGGATTGGATGAACTAAGAAAAGCTGCAAAAGTGCCATGAAGTGAGGATGCACTTTAAGGAGCAGTTCGATGAATCTGAAGAAAGGAAAAAATATCACAAAGGAGTTGTGAAGGCTGGTGGGCTGCCATGTGATGACAGTTCAGATGATGATGTACCCCAGACCTTAAATGTTCGTGGAGGAAATGAGGTGGTTGATAATGATGTAACGATGGAGGTCGATGATCATCTTCTTGGGGAAGTAGCAGATTTGCAGGTGCCCGAAGGTGCCTTAAAGGAAGAAAAACCCCCGTCTGAAATGTTAAATCTTTATTAGAGAATTTTGGCTGAAGTTTAAAGTATGTAACAAATGGTCAGTGGGACCGAAAATATTTTAATTTGGTGTGTGCGAAGGATTTTGGTGTTTGTTTAATGTTTTTTTAAATAACTATTTTGTATGTGAAAATAAGTTTAAGTAGTAGATGTGATAAAATGATATTAGATTTGAGCAGATAAGTAAAGATTGCTTGTGTGCTTGAAATGTGAAAGATGGCCAATAAATGACAAGTAAGGAGTACCAGATGTATATCCGGAGATAGGTATCTGGATTTAGATTTAAAGAAGAACAAGAACTCATAAGAGGTTGTTCGACAAGTAAAAAGTGCGAAGAAACTATCATGTAATGGGAAAGTGTTCGCGTGAAGTTGATTGATAGGTTGAAGGATACTTGTGGGAAGCAAGGACCTAAAACAAATCAAGATAGTTAGGAAAGTGTTTATCTCAGGCATACTTGATAAGTATTGATCGAGATCACTTTGAAGTAGTAATGAGATAGTTTGTCGGATCTATACTTGAAAAGTATAGATTGAGAACAAATTAAAGTAGAAAGAGATCGTTTGTCATATATATACGCGAAAAGTATAGAGTGAGAATAAATCAAAGTAGAAAGAGATCGTTTGTCAGATCAATACGTGAAAAGTATAGATCGAGAACAAATCAAAGTAGTAAAGAAGATAATGATAAAACAAAGTGTTTATTTGATTCGAAGAAAATGATTATAGGGCATCATCTGTAAAAGAGTTTTAGCTAAGCAGTGTTCCATGGGTACTCAAGCTGAACTTCATCTTCAGTCATGAGCCAATAAGTCCCGCTATCTATTTTGTTGCATACAATGTAGGGTCTCTCCCAGTTTTCTGATAACTTTCCAGAATTCATAGGTCGAGTATGATCTTGTATTCGTCGTAGGACAAGGTCTCCAATACCGAATTTCTATTCTCGAACTTTCTTGTTGTATGTTTTTTTCAATGTATCATGGTATCGTCCCAAATTTGCAATGGCCTTATCTCTGGTTTCCTCGATCCAATTGAGGTTACAAAGGAGACCGAGTTAATTGTCTTCATCTAAAATTTTGCATCGAGTACTTAAGAGATCAAGGTTAGAGGGTATGACAGCTTCCGTACCGAAGGCCATCATGAATGGAGTACACCCTATTGAGACTCGAGGAGTGGTGTAGCAAGCCTTTAATACACTGAGTAGTTCATCGACCCATCTACCTTTCTTGTCGTTGAGGTGCTTGCGTAAGCCAGATTTGATACTTTTGTTGATGGCTTCAGCTTGTCCGTTGCCTTGAGGGTAATATGGTGTGGAAGATGTCAACTGAATCTTATATTTATGAAGGAAAGCAAGGACTTTAGCAGAGATAAATTGTTTACCATTATCAAAGCGTATCATTTGCGGATAACCAAATCGAGTAATGATATGCTTCCAAAGGAACTTGATGACTTTATTATCATTAGTATGGCACAGAGGAACTGCTTCAATGTAATGTCCCTGATTTTCAGGTTATTTTATTTATTTATTTATTATTAAGTATTATTATTATTATTCCTCCACGTTAAGTTCCGCGCATATATTGTGTATATATTCCGCATGTACTTTTTCATCCATTATGCATCTATTTATTCCTTTCGGTAGGTTTTGTATGTTAGATTCCTTTTATGTAGTTTTGGTGGTATGGTGGTTATTAGGAGGAGGAGGTGGCGTTATGGCCTTGGGAACCCCTAGATGGGTTGGTAGTGATGTTTGTCTGATGTGTTTGTGGTTTGGTGTGGTTCCGGTGAGCCGTTGGATTGGGTGATAGGTTTTTAGAGTTTTCCGAGCAAAGATTCTTTTTCGGGGGTTTAGGCATTTTGGTGGCCGTGAAGTGGTAGAGGCGGTGTTTAAACCTTGAGAACCCTTTGTTAGGGTTGTGATGGCTATTCGGGTTGTTCCAGTCTTCTGAGAGTCTTAGCGTTGTGTGTAGTTCAGGAGGACCTCAAAGTGATATTTTTAGATTTTCCCAATTTTTCGTTCAAACGAGGCCCTTTGTCGTTGAATGAATCTCAGTATCTTTTGGACAATCTCAGTGTCTTCTGGACGTTTTGGCCATTGGACAGATTGTCGTTTGAACAAGTTTTATTTTCGGTCGAACGAGTTGATTCATCCCTCTTGGAATTTGGCCCAAGACCTCTTGGTCGTTCGAACGACTTGGCGATTATATATATATCATTATCCAATCTCTCTCCTCACATTTCTCTTTCACTCTCTCTTTCTCTTCTCCTAACTGAATCCTCTCCTCTCCTCTCCAAACCGAATCCTCTCCTCGCCTTGCTCGCCGAATTCGACACGATTCTTCGCCGTGATCTTCGCTATTTCTCTCGGTAAGTAATTCTTCTCTCTCTCTCCCTTGTATCTTTGGGTTGATTTTGGTTTTGGCGGAACCCTTGAGGCTTGAATTGATTTAGGGTTTGTGATTGTTGTGTTGCTTTTGGGGTCCTTATTTTGATTCGAATTGGAGAGAGAAGAGCTGCTGCTGTTAGAGGGAGTAGAGGCAACTGTTACAGCTCAGTTGCTGCTACCCTTGTGGCTGATCTGTTTCAATCGTTGCCGCCTTTATTGTTGCTGTTTTGAAGTGTAAAGGGAGGGCTATTTTAACCATCTTCAATCTCCGTCTAATCGTCATCCATTTCCAATCGCAGCTGCCTTTTTCTGTAAGTAATTCCCTATTGTTGTTCCAACTTTATAATCTGATTTTCAGTTCAGTGTAACCCTCTTGCTTGCTTGGTATCTGATTTGAGAAGATTTGGAGAGTAGTTATTGCTATAAGTCATTGGTGTTTGATTCTCAAATATTTATTTATTGATTTGGGTTTAAAGGAGAGATTGTGGAGGTTGTTGTCGTGTTCCGGAGATCTGAAATCAGTTCGCACCGCCTAACTATTTTTCCCCTTTAGTAAACTGTTTTCCTCCTTTTATGAACTATTTTTCCTTCCTTGATAATCTGATTTCTGTTTTGGTTTAACCTATGATTGGTGGATTGGATTTGGATTATGTTGGGTTAGGTTGGATTGTAGGTTATGGTTATGATTGGTTGAGTTGTGCTTACTCTAAATCGTGTTTGCTAGGATTATGGCGGTGTAGTGTTGCTTGCCTAGTGGTTTGATTAGATGGGTTTATCTGTGAGGTGCCGTTGATGGGGCGTTGAGTTGATTCTTTTGGAGCGTTTCGTCAGGTAAGTTTTATCTTCCCAAATAACTAGATTATTATCCTGATTTGTGAGTTATAGAAATGCCTAGTATAATATGTTATATCTGTGATTAGGTTAGAATAAGGTTAATTGCTGAGGACATTTTTATGGGTTATCCGTTTAGCATACCTTAGGCGAGAGTACTTAAGAGTTTGATAAGTTAGTAAAACCCACAACAATGTGAGTTTAGTTATTAGATAGAACCCGTAGGTTATGATTAGCCAGAGGAGGTTATTCTCTGTTGTCATCGATGTGACGATGACTCCTGAGATTTAAATTATATCGATTTCATTGAGGGTGATTATCACGACTCTTTTCTTCGTTGAGGTTGAGAACAAAGGCATTTCTCAGTAGGTTGCGACGCCTCAGTGTCGCTATGTATATATATATAATATTTTGAGTGTGGAATATATAAATAATATATTGAGTATGGTATCGTTGATTAGTTATTAGGGTGCCCATCTTGTTTTAGGGCACTAGTAACTTGGTTTGACGATTAGTAGAGACTTATGGATGGCTTGTGGTTTAGTCGCCATTTCTTTGAGATAGTGTGGATCAGAGACTATAGTTCTCATCTTATAGTATAGCAACTTGGTTAGTTTGGGTTGCTGGACTTTGTTCCAGGGTAGTCTTGGGGTGACATAGCTTCAGTAAGACATGGTCTTCGATTCAGAGCTCGTCCTCTTACCTGCTATTACTTTGATTTGTCTTAGGATTAGCCTAGGTGTACTTTATGTTCTCGAGGCCTGGTCCTTGAGTACTGTCATTGTGATTGGTGGTTGGTTGGAATATTAGATTCCCTGTGGGAGTGTGGAATCTCTTGGACTATTAGTAGTTGGTGGTGAGCAGACGGCTTATCCGTGGTGGTTGGTCGTAGATGTTGAACTTCTGATAGTTTGCCTTAGGATTGTTTGCTTATCGTGTTGTGACATTTATTGTCCTCATGATTCATAGAGCTAATAGAGTTTACTCGTAAGCCTTCCATCCCCAGGATGAGGCTGTTAGGGCTGTATTCCCTTCAGCCATCTAGGAGGCAGCGAGATAGCATGGCTCAGTGAGTACGCGGCTGAGCCAGGTGGTTTATAAAGTTGTACGTCACCCATGATGTTAGAATCTGCTGGGGGGGACTGTCACATCAGTGTAGAGAAACTGTCACCGTCGAGCATCTGTTCACGGAGAATGTCACCTTGGGTGTAGACAAACCTGGTGGGTTCCTGTATATCCGTGTTGGTGACATATGTACATGATTAAGAGGATTGTGATACAGTTCGGTTATTGGGGATTGTTGACTAGTTGTTGGACACTTGTAGGTCACCCCATGAGTACTAATCTGTGTTGACAGCTAGAGTACTGTAGTACTTGATAGCAATCATGTTGTTTTGAGGAATCTTAGATACAGATGTTGTTTAGATGTCGTGACAGTTAAGTTGTTGTTTTATCTAGGTTTAGATGGTGTAACTGAGTCACAGGTGGGCATCTATGTTAGTTTTTGTTGCCAGGCTCTCAGGCAGGTGGTTATCTTATTGTGTACTGGCTGTGTTGGTAACAGTTGTGTTTCCGTTATTAGGATTTTTGCTCACATCTATAGATAATATATTCTTTTATCTTATTGCGACCGGATACATCCCCTGACCCGTATTATATGTGACATGTGTGTGGTAAGGACTGCGGTTCCTTGTGTGTGACTGAGGAAGTGATTCCTTGGGGTGCTTGTGATGCCCAGTATAGTTTCCCCCTGCCTGGTCAACTTAGAAAAATCGTACCTGTATCCATAATGGTCCTTTAAGGTAATCCTTCTTTAGCAGTTGTCAGCCCACTTTAGTCATGGGGGCTAGCCCTTTAGGTTGACATCGCTAAATCATTCTGTATCATAACGCATCATCATCATCATCATCATCAAGCATATTATTGCATCTCTGCATACTTCTAATTCGTAGGTTCTTCTGATATAAATCCTTAACCCTTCCTGCATTATGTTTAATATAGAATCTTCTATAGTTGGGATAATCATAAGATTATCACTTTTCGTCATATCATCATCATAACATATCATTGCATTGAGATAATTATGGGATTGTCCTAGTTCATCATATTCTTCTCCTCTTATTGAATTCCTCTTCTCCTAATTGATTTGTGGTGTAATTAGATTCATCTTCTTTCTGCATATTCCTCTCCTCTCTACATTTATTCTTCCCTCTTCTGTATCCGGTTAATTTATTAGGTTAATTAGTCTGGTTGATTATTGTGAGCCTTAGGCTGGTATTTGGTTGTGGGCGATCTCGCTTAGCTTGTGATAGTTTTGGGGTTGTGCCTGGTTGGGGTTTAGGTAACCCTGTTGGATTATTGTGAACCGAGGATGTTTACCCACGTGTGTGATTATATTTTTGAGGTGGGTTAGTCGTTTGTAGCGCTGAGGGCCACGGTAGTGATTAGAGTATAGTTAGTAGTCCTTAGGACTGGTGTGTAGTTATAGTCTTAACACTCCTTTGCTCGAGATGTGTATGTAAAATTATAGTATAGTTACATATAATCATTAGACTAGTTATGTGCCTATTATATACCTATTAGGCATCCTGTATATATTTAGATATATATATTGTTTATCGTTAGATATTATTATATCCTATTATCATTATTATATTCATCTCATTGGTTAGTATAATCGTTTAACTATTCTTGGGAGTTAGTGAGCTCGTTTTTTGCTCACTCTCACATCCCCCTTTCAATGGCAGGTTTTTCAGGTTTTAGTTGCTGCTGAGGTGATCTTTGGGGAGCTGAGCTAGAGACTCATTCTCTAGTTATTACTGTTTGGTTTGCTGCGTAGAGGTTTGTAGAATCTTACGTTTAGATATTGTTATCTTAGTCTTTCGTTATTTCTGTTTTTCCTTATTACTCTGTTGTAATACTATTGTGAATGACTGGACCAGAATTTTATCTACGGCTCGGTTGTTCGTGGGGCAAATCTTTGGATTTCCCGACCTGCACATCCTCGAATCTCAGTAATTGGTCTAGCTACCGATTACTGGATTTTCGGGCATGACATTCAACCCACTTCGAGAAGTAATCGGTCGCAACTAAGACGAACCTTCTATTTCCCGAAGCTGGATGGAAAGGGGAAATGATATCGATTCCCCATCGTTTAAATGGCCAAAGGACATTGCTAACATGTAAGTCAAGGGTCGGGCTCTTGATGTCCTGAGCGTGGATTTGGCATTTGTAGCATTTACGAACAAAGTCGTCGCAATCTTGTCTCATCTTGGGCTAATAGAGTCCTTGTGTGAATGCACATTGGGCTAGTAATCTTCCAGAAACATGTACACCACATATACCTTCGTGAAGCTCTCTAATCTTTATCCGAGCCTGTTTCTCCGATATACATTTAATATGTGGCCCTCCTCCAGTGAGTCGATATAAGATACTATTTTGGACTACGAATAAGGGGCACTTGGCTAACAGGGATAGAGCTTCTTCTTTGTTACTGGGGAGGATAATGGATTTGAGGTAAGCATAAAACGGTTTTCTCCAGTCTTCAGGGTCATTATTTTCAGTAGCGGTTAAGTGGAGTGTTGACAAGATATCGAGGCTAGAATGCTCGAGGATCTCAATTTCTAAAGATCTTTTTTGACTCTCTCCCGGCATGGAAACAATGTAAGCTAAGGCATCGGGATGGTGATTTTCTTGCCGAGGTAAATACGAAATGGTGGCATGCTTTAATGCTTTAATCTTTTCTTTGACCAGGGCCACGCAATCAACCATTTTGCCTGTTGTCTTGAAATTTTTGTTATAATGATTTGCGACAAGTAAGGAGTTGATATAGATTGCTAATTCCTCGGCTCCGAGAGTAAGTGCAAGATCGAGACCGTGCAAGATGTCTTCATCCTCTATTTCATTATTGGTAGCGTAGAATTTGAGTTTGATAGCTTTCTCTATGCGATGATTGGAAGGTGTGACGAGGACTATGCCAATTTTTGATCCTTATGGTCTTGCCAATCCGTCTGTAAAAAGTTGCCAACCGGAACTCTCGGACCATGCATCTGGTTCTACAATTAAGTTATCGGTGAAGATTTCTTCAAGTTCTTTCCAATCAGGGTCTTTGACGGGAAAATCTGCTAAAAAGTCAGTCACTGCTTGTACCTTGATGGATATTTGAGGTTCAAAGGAAATGTCATATTCCCCAAGGAAAACATACCATTGTTGAACTCGTCGAGATTTTTTCTTTTTGGAGAGGACAATTTTGAGGGGGTATTTTGTAATAACTTTGATAGGGTGAGCTCAGAAGTATGGATAGAGTTTTTGAGAACTGTAAACCAAGGTGAGAAATTGCTTCTCTATGGTAGTATATCGTGTTTCAGCAAACATAAGAGTTTTACTGATAAAGTAAATAGATTTCTCGATGTCTACGTCATCTTGAATAAGGACAAAGCTGATGGATTCCTTAGTTGTGGACAAGTACATTGTGAGCGTTTCGCCATCAATTGGAGTACTCATTATAGGAGAATACCCCAAGTATCGTTTAAGATCTTGGAATGTCATTTCACAGTCAGGAGTCCAAATAACTTCTTTTTGTTGTTTGTTCGAAAGATAAGTGGGGTTGCCACAAAGAAGAAGGTAAAGAAGTTTACATTGATCAGATGACTTTAAGATGAATTTTTAAAGAACGGCGATTTTACTGGTGAATTTTTGAACATCTTTTGTTGTTCGAGGAGATGGCATTGCTAAGAGTGCTTTGATTTGAGCGAGATCGATTTTGATTCCTCTTTTGCTGACTAGATGGCCCAGGAATTTTCCAGATGCGACACCGAATTGATATTTTTCAAGGTTGAGTTTCATCTAGTACTTACGAAGGATATCAAAGAAAGTTTGGAGGTTTTTTAGATGATCTTCCCTTTTCAGGCTTTTGCAAATCATATCATCGATATATACTTCTATGATACTGCTGAGATGATCTTTAAACATTAGGGTGACCAATCGTTGGTATGCAGCTCTGGCATTTTTTAACCCAAAAGGCATTACTGTGTAACAGTAAAGTCCTCTTTCGGTTATGAAGGTTATTTTTTCTTGATCTTCTTCGGCAGGTAGAATTTGGTTGGACCCCGATGCTGCATCCATCATAGAAAGAAGTTCGTGTCCAGCGACTGAGTCGAGATGTTGTAGAATTAGTGGTAATGGAAAACTGTCTTTGGGTATAAATTTGTTTGGTTCTGTGAAGTCGACAAACCAGAATTTTTCTTCTTCGGGTATTTAGCCTTCCGAATAAAGCCGACACGAAGGAGCTTATCAACATTAATGCACAACATTATAGCATTTTTGCACATTCGTATGACTGTTTGGCTGCCTTTGATTTCATAAACTCTGTGATCCGTAGGAAAACGTAGCGCTAAAGGATAAGTTGAGGGTACTGTTTTGATTGAATGTAACCAACTGCCTCCCAAAATGCCCATATATTTGGACTCTACATCAATAATAAAAAAATTAACGAATGTGGTTTTTGAATCTGGTTGGACTGGTAGAGTGATTTTTCCTATGGCTAATTTTTTTTGAACCATTGAAGCCTGCGATTGTTGTTGTCGAAGCTTTCACTAAATCTGTATGGCCTAAGACTTTGATTGCTCTACAGAATAAGACATCTGTGGCACTTCCGGTATCGATGAGAAGTATATTTAAGTAATCATATCCCACTTTTAGCATAATAACAAAAGGGTCATCATGAGGGTATTGGAAATGACTGGTGTCATAGTCCTCGAATGTTATATGGCAAGGGAGTTTGGATTTGTTGGTGTTTGGAAGAGACTTGTCTAAAGAAGTTATTTTGTAACAAGGCATAATACGATCGTCTTATTTTCTTTTCTTCCATTTTTCAATCTCGATCATATACAAATGGCGAGCTGGGCCCTGGATATGATTTTGCTCAACTTCCGTAGTTTTTGCTTGTTCGTCAAGAAATTTTTGAATGTCGACGATATAATTGTGGAGTCTTCCAGCTAAGAGGATACGATGAAAGATACGAATGAGGGAGTAACAACTATCAGTTTCATGACTATGCACATTATGATACTGACATAAGGGTATGTTCGGAAGATCTATAATAACTTGTGGCGCGCGATAACACTCGTCTCCCTTTATCGTTGGTAAGATAGCAGAGAGGGTTGTTATCATTGGTGGCAGAATTGGGACAGCTCAGTCAGGTTTGCCATCTTTTCTTCTAATGATATCAGTATTTTTGGAAGGCGGCTTCGGTGCTGCTGTAGTGACTGCTCTTTGAGACGGGGTCAAAGATGCTTCCCGAGAATGTATGACATCGGAGCTTTTCATCTTATCTTTCTTCGAGTACTCCAGCTCGATGTAATTATTAACCACATCAATCATTTCGGTGACCGTACGTGGTTTGCGTAGAGTAAGCTCTTTGCGAACTTTTGAGTCGATGTGCAAGGCGGAGGTAAATGCTGGAACCACAATTTTGGGGTCTGAATTTCCAATTTTCCATGTTTTCTGTAGGAAACATTTATAAAAACTTGCCAAGGTTTCTTTCGCGCCTTGCTCGAAGTAAAACAAAGAGTCCATGGCGATTTTACGCTCCCTGGTATGAGCGTAGTTGGATTTGAAAAGATTTTGTAATTGACTGAAGGAGGTGATGGAGGCTTCATGAATAGTATGGAACCATCGAAGTGGTCCCTCTTTAAGGCTCATGTTAAATAGTCGACAGAGCATATGTTCGAGTTTGGAGTATAACCCAGCAGCTGCTTTGAAATGTTGAATATGTATAAGTGGATCAGTGAGGCCTGCATACTGGATAAATTTAGGCATATGGAATTTTTTTGGAATGGGCATATTTTCGAGATATGGGTAGATGGGGTTTGTTTCGATCCTATCAAGCACAGATCGTCAGCCTGGGATGTCAGAGTTGATGGCTTGAATTCTATTATTAAGGTCATCAAGAGTGACAAATTAATGTAGAGGAAGAGGCAAGGCTGTAACCTGAGAGGAACAAAGTCGTCATGTCCCTCAGGTTCCAATCGATCTCTGATGGGCCTTTTTTATGGGGGAGGGGTTTGATGACGTGTACGTCAACTTACCTGGGTTGTTGAGGCCAAAGAAGTTAAGCCAAAATGTCGAGAAGCTCTATTAGGATTTCCAGATCTGGATCAAGACATTCGTTGCTCGTCCTCTCTCGGCTGATCATCACGTTGAACTGTATTTGATCGATGTTCACTTCGAGCCAGTGGCGATGATGCTTGGTGAGCTGTGATTCGATCTTGTATTCTTTGCAATATTTCTATCTATTTTTGATGTGTTTGACTCTACTGATCCAGGGCTTTTCTGCGTTCGTCCCTCTCTGTTTGTAGAACTTGAGCACGGACACGCTGATCTTCCAGTCTCTGATTTCTTTCTGTAGCCATTTTTTTAAGTTCAAGGTCCACACCATACAGATCAAGAGCTCCTAGAATGTCCTAATCTTTTACGGTACTAGAATGACTTCTCAAGTTCATGTTTGTCATCGGATGGTGTTTAGATTGGAAATGGTAGAAAAAAGTATGGTTTTCCCACAGATTGCGCCAATTGTAGAGGCATGTTTTTCGGGAGGAAAACCTTCGCCAATACTTGTTCATAAGGATGGAGTAATAAAGAGCTAACAACCAAGATTTTACATGGAAAACTCAGTAGAACAGAGAAAAACCACGACCTCGAGGAGGATTTGATGTAAAATCTAGTAGATACTAGTTATTACAAGTTTTCAGAGTGTTGTTAGTGTTTAGGATAGAGAAATGTAAGACTTGCGGGTCCTTTAGAACCTATCCTTTGCCTGTATTTATAGTATATACAGGGAGTTTACAAAAATAAAGAAAAAGTCTCCTATTCCGGGGGTAGTGGGCGAACTTTACGAATCTCTAACAGTTCCTTCTTAACCAGGCTGTAACGGCTACTTTTGGTAAGTCGAGGACTCACAGAATCTTCTAGAATATTGTATTGTCTTCAACTATAGAATGTTGAGTTGTCTTCGACAATAGAATGTTGATTTGTTTTCGACTACAGAGTGTTTGGCTTATTCTAGTCGAATCTGGGGAATATGATACTACTGGTACATTAGGCTTGATGACAGTATTTTAATATAGTAGAGTCATACGAAATCGGTGACCTTGAATAGTATGGAACCATCGGAGTGGTTCCTCTTTAAGGTTTGGTTTCTTGCCCATGAATTGAGTATTTTTGCCTGCCATGAGGACTGCCGAGAAACCAAACCTTGTGATAATGTGCTTCCATAAAAAACTTATCACCTCTTCTTTTTTAATTCGAGCAAGGGGGATAGCTTCCACCTACTTGGTAAAGTAGTCTGTGGCAACCAACAACCATTTATGTCTCCCACTAACCATTTAGTTTGTTCAGTCTATACTTTACGAATGTCTACGGGCTTAGTATTGTGTGGAGGTCTACGGCGGGGGCGTGGATAAGATGATTGTAAAATTGGCACTTCTCATACTTCTTTGCATATTCTATAAACTTTTGTCCTATTATTAGCCAGTAAAGTCTATATGTGTTCGCGCTCATTCGGCCATAGACATACCCGTTGTATATACTCCGCATATCCCAACTTGGATTTCTTCGATGACCATCATCATTTGTTCTTCTGCAATGCATGTGAGATGTGGAGCATATAGGTTCGTCCGAAAGAACTCGCTATTTATTACCATATATTTTTGCACCTTGTTTTGAATACTCTCGGCACCCGAAGTGTCTGTAGAGAGGATGTGGAGTTCACCCAAGAAAATAATACGTGGCTTTCTCCAGTCGGGTTGCTCATGCGGAGCTCTACTGTCGATCTGCATTACTTTTGTCGTATGTTTCAATGCACTTGGCTGGTCAAGTACCTCAGCTTAGATAACTTCTAGTCGATCATAAATGATTTCAACCAAGAAAGCGAGGGCGTCAGAATGCCTATTCTCGCCTCGGTGGATGTGTTTCAAGGTTGACTTTACTTTTTGATCCTTTGCTTTAAGATCTCCATGTATTCTGCAATCTTCCTGTTGGCCTGGAGCATCCCACTGTACTGGTTAACAACTAGCTGTGAGCTGGTAAAGATCAAAAATTATTCCACGCCCAGTGCCAATGCTGCATCTATTCCCCATAACAAGGCTTTGAATTCCGATTAATGGAAGTTAACTCTGATTGTTTTCTCTATCTTGTCGTTTGCTGGAGTGACTAACACAACCCCTAGGCCTGAGTCGCCAGCATTAACTGATCCATCTATGTATAACTACCACCTCTTTGAAAATGGTACATTACGGTCAGCTGGAGGAACCACTTGGTCATTATCTTCCTCGTTAACCCAGTGATCATCGCTAACAGGGAGGTGGATCAAAAGATTTACAACGACCTGACCCTTAATGACTACCTGTGGCTCGTACCGAATGTCAAACTCTCACAGAGTGATTGTCCATTTTTCTATTCTATGAGCTTTATTCTTCTTCGGAAGTACTTCTCCCAATGGCTGAGTCGTTATAACTTTGATTTTGTAGGCTTAGAAATATGGTTGTAGTTTCTATGGTGCGTATACCAAGGTGAGTACTTGTTTATCTAAGGTAGAATATCACAACTCTACCCCTAAGAAGGTTTTGCTAACAGAGTAAACTAGTTTTTTAATTTTAACGTCTGTTTAGACGAGGACTGCGCTTGTAGGGGCCTAACTTCGTATGGAGGGGAAGTCGGCTCTTACACCACGGGATTTATCTTATATCAAAAGGGTTCAAGTATATAATTTATATCATAAGTAATCTACTGACAATATACTTACGTGGAGGCCTAGAATGTGACGCTCTACAACCTCTGATGAGGATTTTTAAGAGAGTTTATATTACTATCGAGTTGTCGAAGGTTTGAGTATTGTATGTTTTACAGGGTGATCGAAGATAAATAATAAGGGCTCAGGAGAGAGATTTTGTAACCCTCCCTTGGATCCCCATCTCTCCTATTTATAGAACATAGGAAGGGTTGAGTCACCAAGGTTAGGTCACATTACAAGTGTACCCTCCGGGTATCCTCCGAATATCGAGTAGGTATCGTGGAATTGGTGTTGACGCCAGAAATATCGGGTCTAGTACTGTGCTCTGACACTGCAGCAGTTGTTGGGACTGTCACTGTAGCCATCAGTTGCTTATGTCACTGTAGCTGACAGGACCGATAATGGTGCCATTCTTATCCAATCAGCTGTTTGCCTGACATGTCTGTGAAGTGCTTCTGATGCTGATGTGGAGTCGAGGCTTCGTCTTCGAAGCCCTTAATGCTGATGTGGAGTTCGTCTTTGAGGTTTATTTAGAGTCGAGGCTTCGTCTTCGAATAATTTTGTAAGGCTTATTTACGGATTGAAAAGGGCTTTGAGATATTCGAGTAGGCTCTGAGGTAGCCTTTGAGTGTTTGACTAGGGTAGAATGTTGTGACATATTTATCTCACCACCATTCGTGCCCCTTGAGTTTGCCCGAATGTTGGAAGTTTGAAATTTTTTAGAGTCGCCCCCAAGTATCAATCGGGTCGAAGGGTTGACATGATACTTAGGGTAAACCAAGAAATTCACTGGAATTTGAAGGCCTGAGCCACAGGGAAGTAAGACGTGTTCACCGCCAACACATTCTTGAAGGTTCGGTCTTCGACCATTCGTGCCCCTTGAGTTTGCTCGAATGTTGGAGGCATGAAAAAAAATTTAAGGTCTCCCCCAAGTATCAGTCGGGTCGAAGGATTGATATGATACTCATGCTTAACCAAGAAATTTACTGAACTTTGACAGCTTGGGGCTTGATCGAAGTAGAACGTGTTCACCGCCAACACATTACCGAGGATTCGGTCTCTCGACCATTCGTGCACCCCGAGTTTGCTCGAATGTTGGAAGCTCGAAAAATTTCAAGGTCGTCCCCAAGTATTAGTCGGGTCGAAGGGTTGACATGATACTCAAGCTTAACCAAGAAATTTGCTGGACTTCGATGGGTTGGGGCCTGATCGAAGTAGAATGTGCTAACCACCAACGCATTCCCAAGGGTCCGGTCTCTCAACCATTCATTCCCCTCGAATTTGCTCAAATGTTGGAAGCTTGAAAATTTTTCAAGGTCACCCCCAAGTATCAGTCGGGTCGAAGGGTTGACATGATACTCAGGCTTAACCAAGAAATTTACTAGACTTCGATGGCTTAGGGCTTGATCGAAGTAGGATGTGTTCGCCCCCAACGCATTCTTGAGGGTTCAGTCTTTCGACCATCCTTGCCCCTCGAGTTTGCTCGAAGTTTGAGGTTTGAAAATTTTCAAGGTCGCCCCCAAGTATCAGTCATGTCGAAGGGTTGACATGTACCGAGGGTAAACCCAGAAATTCAATGGAAAATAGGAGACGAAGCTCAGGAAAAAAGATGCTCATTGATTTACAGTATATTTATATCAGTAGAACAAAATGGAGTTCATGGCCTGTTCTATGACACTAACTACATTATATTCTAAGGATTTGGTAGAGGTTCTTCGTCTTCTATCAGGTCATCTTCATGTTCCTCCCAATCGATGTCTTCGACCAGGAAGTCAGCAAGGAAATCTGGTACTGCTTGGCCTTTTTGGGATATCTGCTTCACGAATGTGATGTCATGTTCACCAAGATTAACAGACTACTGTTGTACTCTTCTAGATTTCTTTTTTTTGCTGAGTACTTCTCGAAGGGGATAGCTTGTTATAACACAGATGGGGTGAGCTTGAATATATTTTTTTAGTTTGCGGGCTGAATAGACGAGGGTGAGGAGCAAACGCTCAAGTTTTATGTATCAAGTTTTTGTAGGTGTTAGAGTTTAGCTGATGAAATATACAAGTTTTTCAATGTATGATTTAAGCCGAATGAGAACTAAACTGATGGAGGTATATGTAACAGTAAGATATAAAGAGAGTGTCTCGCCTTCGATAGGGGTGCTGATGATGGGTGGTCGACAAAGGTAAGTTTTAAGTTTAGGGAATGCTTGTTCACATTCAGGTGTCCAGTTGATCACGGGGTTATTTTCCTTTTTTGCTTTGTGGACCCCTTGGTCATGTAAGAGAGAAAAGAGCCAAGCACAGTGGTCTGAGGATTTAGAAATGAAACAGTTGAGGGCTACAATTTTACCAAGCACTTTTTGGATATCTTTTTTGGCTCGGGGCGAAGGCATGTCGATGAGGGCTTCAATATGGGTAGTGTCAATCTCGATACCTCGTTTACTGATAAGGTGGCCTAAATATTTACCAGAAGAAACACTAAATTGGCATTTGTCTGGATTAAGTTTCATGTTGTATGTTCGAAGTATCGAAAAGACTTCAGTTAGGTTGTAGATATGGGCCTGCTTTTGGAGGCTCTTGCATAACATGTCGTCGATGTAAACTTCGACCGACTTCTCAAGCAAGGGTTTAAGCATGGTTGTAACAAGGCGTTGATAGGTGGTACCTACATTTTTAAGGCCGAAGGGAATGACATTAAAACAGTAAAGGCCTCGTTCAATGATAAAAGAAGTTTGAAGGGGATCTTCGGGGAAGAGAGGTACCTGATTATAACCCAAAGCCGTGTCCATCATAGACAGGCGTTCATGTCTAGCAGTAGCATCAAGGAGTACTTAAATGATCGGGAGGGGGAAGATGTCCTTCGGTGTGTGTTTGTTGAGGTCTGTAAAGTCGACGCAGATTCTAGTCTTACCATTCTTTTTGGGAACTGTAACAATGTTTGATATCCAGTCAGTATACTTGACTTCTCTAATGAAACTCGCGACTATGAGTTCGTCTACTTCGAGGTTTACTGCTTCTCGAAGTCGTAGGGCCAAGGTACGCTTATCCTGTTTTACTACTGTGGAATGGGGGATGAGATTGAGGCGGTGGCATGACAAACTAGGATCAACACCGGGCATCTCCTAAAACATCCATGGAAAGACGTCTTTGTTTGCTCGAAGGAAGTCTGTAAGTTCCAAGCGCTCGGCTTCGTCGAGAAAGGTTCTATTGAATGTACCTCGACCAGGACCGTCGAGTTTAATATAGACAGTGGGTTCAATGGGTGATGTGGCGGATGTCGAAGGTATGGGGATATAGAGAGGCAATGATTGGTATGGGAGCCTGACGAGTCTTTGGGTCTGATCGATCTCTGGATACTCACATGAACGGGCGAGGCATTAAGAGCCTTTTAAATTCCAAGTATCAGAGGGGGTAGTGAAACGAAGGGTCTGATGATAAGTCGAAGGTATGGCACGCATAGCATGGAGCTAGTCGCGCCCGAGGATACCAAGGTATTCAAACTTCTTATCGATAACAAGAAAGCTGATTTGAAGTGTGACAGGGCCGATAGTGACTAGGAGGCTGATCCGACCAACAACTTTTATAGCCCCATTAAAATCTTTGGGTTCGACATTGGTGGCAGTGATGAGGTCTGTTTAGTTCATGGCTTGGACGGTTTAGAGAAAAAGTACATCGGCTGCACTTTCTGTATCAATAAGCATGGTGTGGGGGATGAGGTGTTCGACCTTAATCATGATGACTAAAGGGTCGAAATGGGGAAAACGGACATATGATGTATCGCAGCCGATGAAAGAGATGCCTTCGGGTCGGGGAGAAAGGCCTGATTCTGGCAGCAGGGTGGGCAGCAACTCCTGGTAAGTAAGTTTGTAACATTCTTCAACACGCTTGCGCTTGCTCTTGGAACGGCCACTGTCGATATTATTTACTTCAATGAAATGAACTTGGTAGATGTAGACCTAGGCAAGGTCGACAGAAGGGGTGGATTGAGGTTTGAGGTATGGCCCGTCAAGGTAGCAGGGAAGGTTGGCAACATACTGTTATAGACGGCCTGCTTTGAGTATTATTTTAAAAGAGCGCTGCAAGGCAAAGCATTTATTGGTGTGGTGGCAGTTACACTTGTGGTTGGCACAATATGGTTCGCCCTGTTTGACTTCAATGGGGAAGGGATTACGCCATATGGGGTCTGCCTGGATCTGAGGTAGAAGGGTGCTGAGAGAGACAGTTAACGTGGGTAGGACCGGCTTTGGTCTCTTCCTGTGAGTTTCGACATTATTTCCAGTGCGATGACATTTACGGCTCTCAGTCTCCTGCGAGATGGGTGCGATAAGGGGTGTAGGAGTAGAAGGTGGGCCTTTATGAGGTTTATTGATAGCAAAGGTCAAAGGTTGCCCCTGTTTGTGTGATTTGCGGAGGCGCTCAAGGTCGATATACCCATTGACCTTTGAGAGCATCTCCTCGAGGGTTCGAGGTTTATGGAGGGCCAGGTACTCTTTGATACGGCTGTGATCTGGTAAGGTATTTAAATATGTGAGGACAGCATTCGCACAATCAAGATTCTTGACTTTTCGCGACTCGTCAAGAAACCTCTTGGAGAAAGCTCCAACGGTTTCACTGTTGGATTTTTTTAAATTAAAAAGAGCATTAACTCTGACTTCTCTGTATTTGTTGAAGGCAAATTAGGCGATGAAAAGATGGGATAGTTGTTCAGAAATTCGAATAGAACCACTGGGAAGGTTGTGATACAATCAAAGAGGGCTATCTGTGAGACTTGTGGGGAAAAGGCGACACATCAGGTGGTCAACTGTAAAGTAGAGGCTAAGAGCATTTTGGAATTCAAGAATATGAGATTGATGTAAAGTTGCTGTATTTATTGAGTTTGGGAGCACAGAAATTTGGAGACACCTCGATAGCGAGGAGTTTGGGGCAAATAAGGTTATTCAGTCGACTTCATAAGTTTGGAGTTGGGTTCGCGCTGACGTGGATAACCGACTGGATTATGTACTCGAAGTCTTATTGTGCACAATAAGCAGGATGAGGGAGGGGGATCGAGGGATTTATGAATGATGAGGCCGAGTCTTCGGTATGTTTTCGGCGCTGCGCTCCCCGAGATGTTCTTGAGCAGGGCGGCGTTTGGGGTGTCTTGAGGAACGAAGAGTGGATTCAGAGGAATCCTCAGTGGGGTGGATACCGAGATGGATGGAGCCAGTAGGGGGAACAGTAGGAGGAGCACCTGCAGCACCGATATAAACTGGGGGTACTTCCTGATATGGTAGAGGACCCAGTCGGGAGCGGGTAGACACACTCAACAAGGCTGGTGCTTGAGACGATAGGGGAGCGTCTGGAGGCTGTAGTCACTGCAGCTCTCGAACTGTGTTACGTAATTCATCGATGGCACAGTTTTGACTGTCAGCATCATCCAAATGGTGATTGCGTTCAGCTTTAAACTCTTGCCGGTGCCTTTTACATTCCTGGTGCAGTTGTGTTTGGTGTTGCTCCTCAGCTTGAGTGAATTACTGGGAAAGTAGGGCAAGTTGGACGGCCACTCCGTCAACGGTGTTGCCGGCATGGGTGGAAGTAGAATGGAGGGTGGGGCCATTGGGAATAATCTGTAAGAGCTGGAAAAGAGAGAAAATGAGCAAGGGAGATTGGTAGAGTGGGAAGCACAGACGGCTCTTACAATGTAGTGGGCCTAACTTCGTATGGAGGGGAAGTCAGCTCTTACACCATGGGATTTATCTTCTATCAAAGGGCTTCAAGTATATAATCTATAACATAAGTAATCTACTAACAATATACTTGCGTGGAGGCCTAGAATGTGACGCTCCACGACCTATGATGAGGATTTTTAAGATAGTTTATATTACTGTCGAGTAGTCGAAGGTTTGAGCATTGTATGTTTTACAGGGTGATCAAAGATAAATAATAAGGGCTCAGGGGAGAGATTTTGTAACCCTCCCTTGGTTCCCCATCTCTCCTATTTATAGAACATAGGAAGGGCTGAGCCACCAAGGTTAGGTCACATTACAAGTGTACCCTCCGGGTATCCTCTGGATATCGAGCGGGTATCCCGGAGTTGGAGTTGATGTCGGAAATGTCAGGCCTGGTACTGTGCTCTGACACTGTAGCAATTGTTGGGTCTGTCACTATAGCCGTCTGTTGGTTTTGTCACTGTAGCTGACAGGACCGACAACGGCGCCGTTCTTATCCGATGAGCTATCGGTCTGATACATCTGCGAAGTATTTCTGATGCTGATGTGGAGTCGAGGCTTCGTCTTCGAATAATTTGTCAAGGCTTATTTACAGATTGAAAAGGTCTTCGAGATATTCGAGTAGGGTCCGAGGTAACCTTCGAGTGCTTGACTGGGGTAGAAGGCTGCGAGTAGGCTACTACAGCGCTGATTGATTTCACTGCATTACCTAAGTATAATCCTTGAAACTCGTATTCTTTCAAACCACCGAGGATTGGGGGTATGGCCAAGTATCTTAACATATCTTGGAAAGCTAGCTCGCATTCCTTGTTCTATTAGCATTTCTTATTTTCCTTGATATATCGAAAGAGTGACCGACATTTGTACGAGGCTTTATAAATAAAACAACTGAGTACTACAATTTTACCTACCAGTTTTTGTACTTATTTAAGTGTTTGAGGTGATGGTATATAGGCTAGGGATCATATCAAGTTGGGGTCAACCTCTATCCCTCGTTAAGTTACCAAGTGCCCCAGGAACTTTCTTGAGGAAATGCCAAAGTTGCACTTCTCAAGGTTGAGTCGCATTCTGCAGTGCCTAAGCTTGGTAAACACAGTCTCTAGGTCAGCTAAATGGTCATTTTGTACCTTGTTTTTGATGAACATGTTATCAATGTAGACTTTGACTATTTTTCCCAATTCCTCTTCAAACATTGTCGTAACCAATCATTGGTATATGGAACCTACATTTTTTTAGGCCGAAGGGCATCACATGATTACAATACAAGCCCCATTATGTTATGAATGAAGTATATTCTTGGTCCACGACAGGCAGAGGTATTTGGTTATACCCCGAGTAACCATCCAAAAATGACATTCGCTCATGACCGGCCGTTGAATCTACTAGTCTTGTTATGAGGGGAATGGGGTAGCTATCTTTTAGATAATTTTTATTTAAATCCATGAAATTAATGCAGACTCATGTTTTGCCATTCTTCTTCGGGATTGCCACCATGTTTGCTACCCATTGGGGACAATTGACAGATCTTATAAACCCAACGTTTAATAATTTTTGAATTTTATCATTTATCTCTGCTAATAGTCTTGGCATATATGAGTTCCATCTGTTCATCTTGGCTTCTATTTTACGGGTGTAACCTTGGTGTTAATGTGCAACCGATAACAGGCAATATTAGGGTCGATACCCAACATTTCCTTGAACGACGAGACGAATGCATCCTTGTATCGTAGCAAGAGGGTCATAAGTGTAGTAGCACATTCCCCAGATTTGATAAGGAGAAGCTTGTCGAACCATGTCGAAGTTGTCTAATCATTCCAGAAGTCTTTAAATCCACGTCTACAGATCTCGACCCTCTCAGTAGTCGTTGCACCTGGTCAAAATCGAGTCGTTATAAGAGATCCTAGAAGTTTGTCCACTGCCCACTAATATAGGAGACCAATTATTTGTAACTGCCCGTATACATTATAAATGCAGGCAGAGCCTACGTTAAGGATGATCTAGAACTCCACTATATTTCTTCCATTCACATTCATTCTTCCTTCCAACAATTGTAATAGCTAACACATATTGAATTTGGCTACTAAATCCTCCTCGAGGTCGTGGTTTTTCTTAGGTTTTACTGAGTTTCTAAGTAAAATTAAGTATGTTCTATCTTATAATTGTAATCTCCTTACTGAAGTATTGACAAAGTTTCCCATCTATAAAACATGCCATTACAATTGGCATCGACTATGGGAATATCTACTTTTTTTATTACCAAAACCTCATTTTATACAATCATTTCCATGACCAATATCAACCTCAGAAGTACCTCCAGTACTTAGAGAAACAATGAGGACATTCAGGTCACCATCCAACCAGAAACCGTCAATTTACACAATACTATTGTCGAGCTTCAGAAGCAGATAGAATTTGACAGAAACCAGTTACTCGAAGATTAAAGATTCATGCTCAAGTCCTCCAACTCAAGAGAGGTGAAAGGAGAAAGGCCCTGGAATAACAATGTCAAACTCATCAGAAAGAAATGGAAAGTCTGCGAAGGTATCACGATTGATTCATCGGTCGAGAAGGATCACCCCCCCTAAGCCCGAAGTGATCATCGGTCACGAGCTTCCCATAAGGAGAACGTACCGAGGGAATAACAAAATTGAACTTCAAGATCTCGATCAAGGAACCCAAATAGAGCATCTCGATATTTTAGCCTTACATCATCAACATCGATAACTCAAAGAAGTCAACGAACACTGCATCATACCCCATCGCTACCACCAAGGCGACCAATTAGGGAGCAGTTGGGCCCAGAAGGACAAGAAGATTTTGATCCACAAGCTGCAGATGGACCAAATGCTCCCTAACAATTTATTACATTAGATGACTTAAACAATATCACATTTCCTTTAAAGACTGCGACACCAGCCATGTCAAGTGCCCTCATGACGACCCATTGGTGATAATGCTTAAAATAGGATAGGATAATTTACATGCACTCCTTGTAGATACTGGAAGTGCAGCTAATGTACTATTCAAAAGAGTGGTTGACGCTCTAGGCCTTAAAGATTTAGTCAAAGCTTCAACTACAACCATCATAAGATTCAACAGTTCGAAAGAGTCAGCCTTGGGAGAGATCACATTGCCTGTTCAAACAGGATCGGAAACCACCTTTGTCAAATTTATTTCTATCGATATCATATCAAGTCTCCCACCCCCACAAATAGTCAAGGACGTTCGTTCATTCTTGGGGCATGCAAGATTTTATCGACGTTTTGTTCCTGAGTTTAACAAAATTGCTCGACCCCTCAGCAATCTCCTCGCCAAGGAAACCACCTTTTTATTCAATGATTCGTGTCTTAAAACTTTTGAGAATCTCCAAACACGTCTAACATCATCACCCATCATCCAACCTCCAAATTGGAACGAACCTTTCGAGTTGATGTGTGACGCATCTGACTATGCCATTGGTGCAGTTTTGGCACAACACATTGATAACCTACCGCGTGTCATCTATTATGCCAGTAAAACTCTTAATGATGCGCAACTCAATTACGCAACCCCAGAGAAAGAACTCCTAGTGATAGTCTTTGCTCTAGAAAATTTTTGTTCTTATCTCATAGGTTCTAAAGTAATAGTCTATACGGATCATTCTATTATCAAACACCTTCTTACCAAGAAGGACACCAAACAACGCTTAATCCGATGGATATTATTACTTTAGGAGTTTGATATTGAGATTCAGGATAAAAAAGATGTCGAGAATGTGGTAGCTGACCACCTTTCTTGAATAGACAATGAATCTTCAGATAGGTCGTTATCTATTCGTGAGTCCTTTCCTGACGAGCAACTCATGTTCATTCGCTATATGTCTTTTGTACCAGGGTTTGCAGACATTACGAATTATCTTGCCACAGGGCACTTTCCTAGTTTTTGGACCAAGCCAGATAATAATAAATTTCATAGTGAGGCCTGACACTTCTTCTGGGATGACCCGTACCTGTTCAAATATTGTTCTGATCAAATCATTACAAGATGTATCCCAGATTCTGAGCATACCAAAGTCGTAGAATTTTGTCACTCCTAAGCTTATGGTGGTCACATCAGCTCCAAAAAAACCTCTACAAAATTTTTACAGTATGGTTTTATTGGCCTACCTTATTTCGTGTTGCTCAGGAATTTTGCAAGGCTTGTAATAGATGTCAGAGAATGGGAGCCTTGCCCCGTAAAAATATGATGTCACTAAACCCAATCTTGATCGTTAAACCATTTGATGTTTGAGGCATAGACTTTATGGGTACCTTAACCCCATCTTCTGGGTTCACGTGCATCCTTTTAGCCGTTGACTATGTGACTAAGTGGGTTGAAGCTATTCCTACCAGAACCAATGACAGTTCGGTTGTTATTAAATTTATTAAAGAGAATATTTTTTCTCATTTTGGTATGCTGAGGGCAATAATTAGTGATGGGAGTCACATTTTAACAATCGAATGTTTACGAACTTAATGAAAAAATTTGGAGTAACACACAAGGTTGCTACACCGTACCATCCGCAGACTAGTGGGCAAGTGGAGGTTTCCAATCGTGAAATCAAGAATATTCTTCAAAAAATGATAAGACCAAACTATAAAGATTGGTCAACTCGACTAAACGATGCTCTTTAGGCTTATCGTACTGCTTTTAAGATACCTATTGGAATGTCCCCTTACCGACTAGTCTATGGAAAGGCTTGCCACCTTCCAGTTGATTTAGAACACCGAGCATATTGGGAAATAAAGGCCTTGAACTTTGACATTGGGAAGGCCGGTTTGCATCGCAAGCTTCAACTCAATGAGTTAGAAGAACTACGGAATGATGTATACCATTCAGCAAAGACTTACAAGGAGCTCATAAAAGTGTTTCACGACAAAAACATTTCACAAAAAATAATTTGAACCAAACCAAAAAGTCTTGTTGTACTCTTTTAGGTTACATTTATTTCCTGGAAAACTACGATCACGATAGATCGGGCCTCTCACTGTTAAAATAGTATATCCACATGGGGCGGTTGAGGTTGAAGAATCGAGTACTGGCAAAATACAAAAAGTGAACGGGCAAAGGCTTAAGCCTTATTATGAACATTTTAGCTTTACCAATGAAGATTTGAAGCTTCTGGACCCAGTTTATGAGGAGTGACATTCATATCCTTTTCACCCAACTTTTACTGAGTTTGAGGGTTCCTCGATTCGTCTGGCTGAAGACAATAAACTTAGCACTACCTGGTAGACAACCCATGTTATATCAACAGGTACTATGTTCCAATTTTCTTTTTCCCTTCTTTTAAGGTATGTTTTCTAATATTGGGGGCAATACTTCTTTCTAGTTTGGGGGTAGGGGAAAATCGTTCACATTTTTCACCTTTTTAGAGAAAAGATAGGTCATTATGGTAATTTATGAGACTCTGTAGTAAGTTTCTGCAAGCTTATAAGTATTTGATATGGTCTAAATATTTTGGTCGTAAAAACCGTAAAGTTAAAATTTTCATCAAATACATGCTTAGAAAATTTTGGAACATTATCTTAAGCTAGATGTACTATCTTTTAATTAGAGGAAATTTCATGTTGACTGATATTTCTCAAAACAAATGCACTTCACGGTAATGTTGCATTTATTACTTTTGCTAGAATTTTGAACAATCAAAGAAAATCTAGTATTTGAGGTAGGAATGATCTACTACAAGGGAAACAACTGCGTAAGAATAAGTTCGATCCTGAAGTAATATAATAAGGATTTTTATAAGCCAAAATAGCTATAAAAACTTTCACGACGCAAGGCATACTCGCATGATTAGAATTGAAAGAGGAAGAATTATCACCAATCTCGAGTATAGTCATGAACTATGTGAAAGGAACACGAAAAAAAGTTTACTTGTGAGAATCTAGAGCCTATGTCACGAAGGGGCACCAAACCCCGGCAACCTAAGCCAACTGGCTGGGATTGTCGACCAACGATTCATATTATGGAGGCTTCACTAAGGAAACAAGTACCAAAATAAAAAGGCTTATAGTTATTTCCCAAAAATCAATAGCAGGATTTAAATTGACTATGGTACTTGTCAACCTGATCGTTGGATTTGTTTCACAAAATACGAAATGACTGGATATTGACTCAAGAGCCTCTAAATAAAGTTGTACCTGCAATAACTATTTTTACAACACTTGAGGATATTAGAAAAGTATGTAAAATCTTATTTAATTATTGGGTAGCATCTCTAGTTTCAGATAGTTCTCCAAGTTCTTTGATTATATATATGTGAAAGAATTAAATTTTAAGGGGTTTACCTTCTTAACGTTTATACCATTTTTAGATATCAATAAGTTAGTTGAAATGACCTAATGAGTATCTAAACTACTATAATACATTTATTGACTTTTGTGGGTATAGTCACTGCAAACCCTCACGAGGCAAAACTCGTCCTATAGGGGTAACCTATAGGTTTAACAGCTTGTTGCATACGTTAAATGCAATCGTCTTAACCACGAAAGAGTTATGCTTTTATTCTTTTCTTTGCTCGAGGACTAGCAAACTTTAAGTTTGGGAGTATTTGATGGACATATAAAATAACCACTATTTCCCTATGACTTAATGTTTATTATCCTTAATTTTATTATTATACATGACTTATAAAACCAATTTTTATATTTCAGGTCACATGGAGATCATTTACAAAATATGTGCGAATATCGGGATGTATAGCTTAAAAGATGAACTGTTGGAGAATGATGTAGAGTTGTCAAACACAAGGGTACCACATGGGGAGGTTACAATTTTGGAGGATAACTCTTGGAGGTTATAATTTTATGTACATTCATGGCATAGGTTATAAATCTTATATTAAATGTAAGAACCCTCTCATTCATCTATAAAAGGAGAGGTGGTGAGCTCATAAGAAACATCCAATTTTGAGAGCTTGAGAGAATTGTAGTAGAGTATAAGAAGAGAGCATTGTTGAAGAAGTTTGAGCACTTAGAATATTTTGTAAGTTGTATTTCTCATAATAAAATTATCTTAATTGGTTATTAGTCTATGCTTATCTCATTATTATTGTATTATTTGAATTTCATAGTTGTTATAATGGTCTGCTAATTCATCTCTAGGAGTGAGGATGAAGCCACCATTAGCACGTAATTTCATATATTAAGTATATTTTTCTCCGACCACATATGAGCAAATGTTAATGGAACCTATCACTATGACTTGAGAAATTCATTATCATCTTATGATATCTTTAAATAGAGGTATAAGTTCAGTTTTGTAATTCTCAAATGTCATAGTAATTATTTTTATCCAAATAGTATTAATGTTGTATTTTTCCAAAGTATGCTACTAATTAACATTTCATAGTTAGTACAAAACTTTCATGAGATGTGTTTTTGGTACGTATTTAGTTCATACAATATATTTTACTTGTCTTTTTATGCATGGGTTACATTGACATAAGTTGTGTATTCGTCTTGATATTTTGGGAGAAATAATGCTAAATTATGTTGATATTATGTGTTGATGGTGGTGAATTCCGAAACCCCTAGATTTTCTTTCTTGATAAACTTGATCATTGATATTTACGCTTTTTGCAATATTAGATTACTAAAACACAAATCAAAACTATTTCTAGTCCCGTTAGGAAGTGAACGACACTCTAATTTTTACCCATACTAAACACTGAATTTTGACCGTTATCATGTATGTTAAACATCTATATTCTTAGACTAACTATCGTTAAACTACAAGCCAATGGGAGAGAGGGTTGTCACAACCCTCCGTTATGGAGGGTTGGCAAATCCGGACTCAAAGCAGGGGCGGAGTCAGGGAATACAGGAGGGTATCACTTTTTCCCACATAGCCGTCGAGAACTTACCTTTGATGCATCAATTTTTCCCACAAGAAATAAAAAGACCACTTAGTTTAGTTTTTACATATTTGAATCCCCTCAAAAAAAACTAAATAAGAATTCTACAACCCAATCGGCTCTTTCTAGGCATTTTGGTGGAGGAGACATTGGTTTTAATCCCATCTCTAACATAATTTAACTACCTTTAGGTTATTTATACCCACATTTTGCATAAAAGCTATGAAATCTCTTGAAGTTTTGGAAGTGAGTGGGGTCAACTCACTTCTATGCCCCTGGTCATAAGGTGGTGAATAATCCCGTTTTTTGGATCACTACTCTGTTTTTAGATTCACTTACCCCATATGTTCAAGCTGCAAATTTCGTTTACCAATAAACCCAATCAACTTGAAACTTGGATTAAGGCTCTAGTTTACTAATATCTCAACTTCACAAGCTCTTTGAAGCCTAATATTAATTTGACCCTCGACCAACAACCCAATATGTAAACTTTGTGGTTAGGATACTGTTGAAAATTTTGGGAATTCAGCTCCGTCATGGCTAAAATTTATAGAGTCAAAAGACAAAAAAAGTCTTGTACTAGGCCCTTCTCAAGTTCAAAGTGATTTGAGAGCTTCCCCCACCGCGGGCGGGCTCAAGCTATGAATTCGTAGTTGAGGCTGAAAGCGCATCCAATAGTGTGTTCAAATTCCAGATTCGAAGCTTTACCTTTCTCCAAAGCTTCAGATCTTTGAAATGGGCTCCAAGAGTCTCTGCTTAGACTTGAACTGGACGCCTAACAAACTCTTTAAATCCCAAATTTTTTCCTTAAAACTTTTTATGGATGCCATTAGAAACGGTGTTTGTCTCAATTTTTAAGTCCAAGCCTACCTGACCTCGACCAAATAAGCAGGCTTCGTTTTTAGATTTAGAGCTTGGTTTGGTTCAGTGGGGGTTGTGACCCTCCACCAAGAAGAGAGAGGAGTCGTAGCTGTAACTCCCTTCTATAACCGTCCACAGATGCAGATTTCTATAAATGTATTTGACTGATAACTTCTGCCTCTCTCCTCCTCCAACATACTCTCCCTCTCTTCAACCCTAATCTCTCTCGTACCTTCCACCTTTCTACCACTCCTGCCCTCTCCCTCTTGGTACTCTCCCTCTTACAGTCACTCCACACACCACACTCTTTCTCCTTAACCCTAGCACCCTCCACTTTTTTCTACTCCTCCACAGACCCTGTTTTTGCCCTCACTACTCCCCCGTTGAGTTCTTCGAGACCATGGATGACACTGGAGCTGCCTCACAAGAAGCTAAACTTACTGAAATGTTTAGCAAATGTTTCACACATGATCCCGACCTGGCAGTCCGCCTGGATAACACAAAGTGGACAGCCCTGCAGAAGGAATGGCAATACACCATCGGTTTTAAGTCCATCTCCGCTACTCTAAAAGAGCATGTAATAACGGATGGGATCCGACGAGAATGGGGAAAACTCCTCACATCCATCCCGCCGCTCTCCTACGACCAAGATACAAGAGTTTTTACCGCCAAATTCTCAAATCAACAAGACTTTCAAACGATTCTAAATACCCCACCAGTGAATATCTTTGGATACTCGATTTTACAGCAGCCCTGTGACCCGTTATTTACTCCGTCCGAGGTCTTGTTTCCTAGG
This sequence comes from Kingdonia uniflora, assembly GCA_014058105.1. NCBI lineage: Eukaryota > Viridiplantae > Streptophyta > Magnoliopsida > Ranunculales > Circaeasteraceae > Kingdonia > Kingdonia uniflora. The sequence goes on from JACGCM010002630.1 coordinate 705,432, forward strand.
TATTTATGTTGGACACAAGTTTACAGCCTCCCGGTGTGTATGCTAAACAAAAGTATGCTTCGTATGATCGGAAACAAGCTAGGCAAATTTATCAAAGACGATTTCCACCCACAAAAAACCGAACTCACTAAAACAAGTTTCGTTCGACTGCAAGTGAATTTATTCACTGATAAACCACTTGTGCCCTCTTTCCCGATCCATCGGCCGGGCGGATATGGCGTTATTCGCCTCCCTATCAAATACGAGAGGCTCAAAGGTTTTTGCCAGCAATGCGGAGTTTTAGCGCACTTACTTGCTCAATGCACTATTTTCAGCGACATTAAATGGGAACGAGCACGGAAAAATATTCTCGAACCCTACGACTTCCCATTCGGGAAACAAGTCCAAGTTCAACTAACCAAGTTTCACCATAGCCACCCCGTCTCCTCGTCGGGGAGAGGAGAGCATTCTCCGGTAGGCACAACCGACGAGAAAGATTTTGAGAATACGCATAACCTCTCGGCAGAACCGGCAGTTATCCCAATCAAACACACCTACCAACACCCCAACAGCATGGGGAGTCTCTTGCAGCAAGCAATGGCTTACCTTAGTACGTGATCGTACAACCGTCAACAACTGGTTACGAATAGAGATTCTGCTTCGGCAACCAGATCGACGGAACGCCGAACCACTACAGCCCGGAGTAACGGTCCGGCTGTTCACCATATGACAAACAGTTGCATGCACACAACCCATCAAAACAACAACAAATCTCAAGCTCTCTCTAGGGCAGGCAATTTTGTGGCCATGCAGAGTTGGTACAATTCGAGCCCCGAGAAATCAGGTAAGCTTCTCAAACTACAACCTCTTGGCGCCGAAAACACGTGTGCTAGAGCATTTAATGAGCATCTTTTTGGGGGCCCTACGAACACACAAGCTTTCAGATTTGGGGAGACATTTTCAAATCCTAACATTTATGACAGTTAGACTTTGGGACCCGCCCATCCATCAACACACGTCAAGCAACAGTTCGCAAGGAAGCCATTGGCAACGGCTAGTGAACAACTCTCCTTCTCTCCAGGCCCCACTCAAAGCCCCACAAAACACTCTAACCACTATTTGGACCTCAAATTGCGCTGTTACAGAAAGCCCAACTCAGCCTTAACTAAACCCCAAATCCTTTACAAATTCGGGTCTACTGGACCGAGACTTTTAGATTTCGAAATCGAAGTCAACCCATCGAAATTGGATTGTGGACCCAGCCCATCGGTCGTTGACCTGACGCTCAGCCCATCACGCACCAAAATCGGGCCGAATACTCAAACCCACTACTCTCATACAATTCATCTCAGCCCCGATCCGGACTCTTACCTCCCACTCCTTACATCGACCCTGGTTCAGCCACCCCCGACAGTTATTCTTCTTAGCTCATTCTCGGCTTCGACCGGACAATCCGAGCCTGAAGAACTTGGTCTCCATTCCTCTGAAATTGATACATGGCGCACACCGGATAGTGCCGACCTCTTCGATCAAATAACAAGCTTTGGGCATGCAAGCACCACCGCTCCATTGACAACATGTGAATTCCAGAAAATGTAACATAGAGGTCGGAGAAGCAAGCAGAGACTCGGCAGGACCTGCCGAGGTATGCACCTTTAAATACCCACGGCTGACACACACTCACCTCGATAATTTGTTTTACTATGCCTACAAACTTTGTCCTCCTTTATTTTTTTCATGCACCCTCCATACAGCACCCCGTTGTGAACAACGGCGGCGCTATAATCAGAAAAAATGTGGACCCCTTAAACTAGATGTAAAAACGGATTATAAATGTCCATCGCACTTAAGTCGGGAGACTTGGCCTTACGACACACTTATTCACTCGGCCTCTATCAAAATTATTTTTGGGTCGTTCGCACCCAACTCTTTTAGACATTGGCAGACCTACCTCCCGGAACGACATACGGAACCGGATTCGAAAGCTCTGGAGAAAGAGACGCACCTCGTTGCTGCCACCCAACCCCGAAAACTGTACTCCGAGGGACGTGCCTCTAGAGCCCTCCCACTTCCGGCATAGGTTTGTCTCTGCCGCACGTGCGCTCCTTTCAAACCCGGGACATGTCACACTGCACCTTGTCAAGCGTCTATCACACTCGCTGAAGGCTCAAACTAGGCCTCCAAGCCTGCTCCTCAATCACGCCAACCCCTCGTCCACCATCGCTTTGGAAGCGGGCCCGACACCGGCCCTTTGATTTCCATGATCATACATTCATGGAATTGTAGGGGGACCGCAAAATGGTCCACCCTGAGGGAGCTCCTGACCCATAACTCAAAATTTCATCCGAATATTATCTTTCTTTCCGAGACCAAATCAAATCAACCTGGTGCTCTCAGGAAGCTTAACGCTCTCGGCCTGGCTCAAAGCCATAGTGTTTCAGCTTCTTCTCAGCACGCGGGAGGACTCTGTCTTGCCTGGAATGACAATATCAATCTCACCATCCTTGCCTGTAACCCCAATGATATAGACGCCCTCATTCATTCTCACCCCCCCCCTGTTGCATCCCCCTAGAACAGAGCCGGTTCCCTAGCTCTGCTCTTTTACTTATGGTCCCCTCGACACAAACCATCGCGCCAAGTACTGGCCCGTCATCGCCTAGATGACCTCTGCTGATCATAGGCGACTTGAACGGTATCACCAGTAGAGACGAGAAGCATGGCAAAATTCCCCTCGACCAAACAGCTGCTAACCCCCTGGCAGATTTCATCTTCGATGCTTCTATGATTGACCTGGGCTTCTCTAGGGTCCTGTTTACCTGGTCCAACAAAAGAAAAGGGAGTGACCTGGTCAAATAGCGGCTGGACCGGGCATTGGCCTCTATCACTTGGAGCACCACTTTCCCTGAAACCACTATCCAGAATCTCCCCATTATTGGTTCAGATCACGGACCTATCATCCTGAATTCTGAACCTACTCAACCCAACCTACCGAAGCAATTCATGTTCTAATCTGCCTGGCTGAATAATGCAACCTACAAGAAGATCATTGACACTGCCTGTGGCAAAGAACAGGAAGGATCCCGCCAGCTGAGATTTTGTAAGAAGCTGAGGCACACAAAGCAGGAGCTTCTGGCCTGGAATCGGATAGAGATGAACTTCAATCCCTTCATCATGAAGGTTATTAGGCACTAAATCTGTGAGGCTTAGAAGCAGGCAACAACGGTGGATTCGACCAACCAGAATCAGGAGCTTCAACTCAAACTTCAATCCCCTGGACTGGACGGTTTCACGCCCCTCTTCTACCAAAAATCGTGGGTTACCGTCCAACATGATTTGTTCAAAGCTGTCCTCACTTTTTTCCAAAATAGCAACCTACTCCAAGAATTCAACCATACTAACATCATCCTTATCCCCAAGAAAAAAAACCCAGACCCCCCTTACCACTACCACCCCATCAGCCTTTGTAATGTCAAATTCAAACTTATCACCAAAATCCTTGCTGCCAGACTTCGACCCCTCCTTAACAAGATCATCTCCCCCGCTCAAAATGCTTTCATTCCCGGGCGCCAAAATTTTGACAATATTATCATGGCTCAGAAAATCTTCTCTACCCTCAGAAAGAAGAAAGAGGCTTCAAGCTGTATGGCGGTTAAACTTGATCTGAGCAAAACCTTCGACAGAGTTGAATGGGACTTCCTCCGTGAAACCCTGTCATCCATGGCGTTCTGTGAAAAGTGGTGTTCTTGGATACACCAATGTATCTCGACCACTGCACTTTCGTTCAATCTCAATGGCACCCCCTTCAGTTTTCTTAAACCTGGCAGGGGGCTCAGACAAGGCGATCCCCTCTCTCCATCCCTTTTCCTCATATGTTCTAAAGTCCTCTCTCAGATTATCCTGCAAAAAGAAAACAACGGCACAATCCATGGTATCAAACCGGCCAGAGGCAGTACCCCAATCACTCATCTACTCTTCGCGGATGACAGCTTCATCTTCTGCAAGGCCAACCTGGAAGAGGCTGAGGCTCTTAAAGAAGCCTTAAACACCTTTAAACAAGTTTTCGGCCAATAGATCAACTGGCACAAATCTTGTATTCTCTTTAGTAAGAACTGTCATCACAGGCACCACAGGCTTATCCAGAAAATCCTCCACATCAAAAAGGATACCTCGAGGGACAAATACCTCAGAGCCCCACACACCTTTGCCATTATCTCCAGAGTGGCAAACCGTATCGAGGGCTGAAAAGCAAAAAACCTCTCCCAAGCCGGAAGACTTACCCTTATTAAAACTGTTAACTCAGCAATTTCATCGATCCAGATGCATGTTTTTCCCTTCCCTTAGAAAGTGTGCAACAAACTTGACTCGCTTAACGTCCGTTTCTTGTGGGGAGTAAACAAGGACGGAAAGTACAAGACTCACCTGATTAAATGGAAGCATATTTGTCGGCCCATCAAACTTGGGGGCTTGGGTATCCGCACTGCCACTCACCACAACCAAGCCCTGCTGGCCAAACTCTTTTGGAGTCTTATCAAAGAACCGGATAAGTTATGGGCTCATAATATGCTCACCAGGTACTCGGCCAAAAGCCCCTCTATGATTGCCACAACTCAGCCCTCCGACTCATGGATCTAGAAAGGGATACTCAAAGCCCGTAATCGCATCTAGCACGACCTCTGCTCCCTCTATGATTGCCACAACTCAGCCCTCCGACTCATAGATCTAGAAAGGGATACTCAAAGCTCATAATCGCATCTGGCACGACCTCTGCTGGCATATTAGAAACGGCGAGAAAATTGATCTTTGGCTTGAACCCTGGATTCCGGGTATCCGATTTGGACGGCCAGCCAGGCCGACCCCTCTCAATCGCCCTTTTTCTAAAGTGGCGGATTTCATTTGCCAGCAAAGCCGTACTTGGAAAGCCCAAGTGATTCAATCTATTTTCCACCCAGATATCGCCGAACACATCCTGACCATCCCCCTCAGTAAACATCCGGCCTCCGACGTCCTCCGGTGGAAGCCGAAGAAGAACGGTCAGCTCATTGTGAAATCTTTCTACAAAGCTGCATCTCAGGACCAAGCCACCCCTGCGGCTCCCCCTGCCCCGACAACCCCAGTAGAGTTCCCTTGGGAAAACTATTTGGCAGATGACTGTCCCCTTTCGCATTCAGCTGTTCCTCTGGAAAGTAATCCAGGAAGGCGTTCCAACAAAATTTTGTCTTTGGTTCATAAACGACGACTGGGACACAAACTGCCCCAGATGTGGTATCGAAACGGAGACGGTCGCGTATGCCCTCTTTCTCTGTCCAAATATTCGCGACTTCTGGGCCTTTTCTGACCTCTCTCTGGACTTTAGCACTCACACTTTCCTTGACTCAGTTGGTCTGACCATCTTGATGTGCTATCAGCTGCTTGGGGGATCTACGAGTTTGGCGACCTTTTGTAGTACGCTCAGCTCTATTATGTATGCCATTTGGACATCCAGGAACGAGTTAGTGTTTGAAAATAAACGCACGTGCCATTATGAAGAAATCAAGAGAGCGAAGAGCTTTCTCTTACCCCTCGAAATGTCCCATCCAACCGTCCTTAACCTTTCGCAAGATGCTGCCTCAAGCTAGTTCCGGGTGGCACACCGTTTTTGTGGACGCCGCTTGGACCAAATCGAAAAACCTGGGTGGTATAGATTTTATTGTTAAATCTTACAGCAATTTTGTTATTTTAGCAGGTCATGATTCAGCAAGGGCAGGAGACGCCGAAGAGGCCGAGGCGCTCGCGATGATCAGAGGGATGGAGGAAGTTTTAAGACTAGGGCTTGACAGAGTTCTCCTCCTTACCGACTGCCAACGACTTGTTAGAGCTTTCTGTGACCGGTCTGAGGATCTCTCCTGGGGGACTCTCACTCTTGCACCTGACATACGCGCCTTGACGACATTTTTTCAGGAATTCCATTTTGACTTTATTGATCGTGCCTGTAATTACTAAACACATTTTCTCGCAGGCAGAGGGGTTTTTGCTTCCTCATTTGTTTGTTCATAGCCTTCCATGGCTACTGCTTTTGTATACTCTCTTGTACCCACCATTAGGCGGGGCTTTTTAATTATATATTCATGTCTTGCTTTCAAAAAAAAATAAAATAAAAAAAAAGCCGTCGGTATCTTCTTCTTTCCCTCCCTCCCCATAACCTAAAATCACCAAAAATGAGCTGCGATTCCTCTCGCTCTACAAATCCCGCTAAAAACTCAAACTCGAAGAGATCCCTCTCCTCAAATCATACCAACAACAATTCCAATTCCAATAATAAAAAGAATCAGAAAACCCTAGGCGTCGCATGGGGATCCAATTCTCTCTCTTCCTCCAAATCCACCTCTCGCAACTCCAACTTCGGCAGTTACATGGTCGAGAAGAATCGAAAACTGCGGGAACAGTTCGACGCAGCCGCTTCGAGTTCTTCCCTCGGTGGTGGAAATGATTGTAAGGCTTTGTTTAGCGGAGTTTCGATATTTGTCGATGGATTTACGATCCCATCTAGTCAAGAGCTGAGGGGGTTTATGGTGAAATATGGTGGGCGGTTTGAGAATTACTTCTCAAGGCGTAGTGTAACTCATATTATTTGTAGTAATCTACCTGACAGTAAAATTAAGAACATCAGGTATTTAGTTTTTTATTTGGGTTGGTTTGTGTTTCTTGATTTTTTGGAATGGTTTGTCATGTTGGTTTGGTTTTGATGTTGTAGGTCGTTTAGTCGTGGGCTTCCGGTAGTGAAACCTACATGGGTTTTGGATTCTGTTGTTGCGAATAGACTTTTGAATTGTAACTTCTTTTAATCCACTTGTAGGCATTTTTGTTTCGTATTATGGATCCTGCTTGTTACACTGGAAATGTCTGTGATCACAATCATTTTAGCTTATTTAGACTTATTACGCCAACCATTAGATCCATGTATAGGTGGAAAGCTTTGCTAATGTCTAAATCGCCGGAAATGTTCGAATCACAAACATTTCTGGTGTGAGCCTATATTGTAAATGGGAATTTTAGTGATGCTCATCTAATGCTTGAAATCTTGTTTAACTACTAAAAGGTGGATGATTTCTTATTGTCTCAAGGGGTTCCGTACCAACTTGACCAGCTCGTGAATGATACTCAGCCAAAGTTGTCTGCTTTCTTTGCTCCCAAAAGCAACTCAAGCTCCAAAGACCCAAAAACTCTTCCAAACTGTCAAACGGGAATTGAACCACGGGGTATTACGTTTAAGGAGACACAATCAACATCTGAAGTGGGTGAATCTATGAGGGACGTAACAGAATGTAGTGAAGAGACTTCCATTTTTAGGCATGAAAAATCTTGTGAAGATGAAGATTTTAATGAGGAAAAGCATAATTTGGCAGATGAAAATCTTATTGAATCAAGGGCGAAATTTAGCTCTTGTGATATAAATGACGAAAAAAGTGATAGAGACGCACTCCAATTCAGTCCTCAAAGGTCTTCAGCTTCAGCAACCAACTGCTGCTCAGATAATCAAATTATTAAAGGATCATCTAATCCGAGAAATCCAGCGTCTTCTAATCAACAACATTCAACTCTTGGGGATCCTAATTTCGTTGATAACTATTTCAAGGTAAATTAGCGATTATAGTAAGATCATCTTACGTTTGACATGTTTTTCTTGCAAAATCTAGTTATGCAATTGCTTCTATTAATTCTCGACCTTTTACGGAGGATATTTTTTGCTTTGGTTGGCCTAGTTATTAGGGGTGAATAAGAATAAGAAAACAAGCTTTCCAACCAATGCTCAAACTCAGCATGTGAATTGTGATGTAATTAAGCAGGATTTAACTCGCCCCAAAGCATGCCAAATATCCGAGAGATAATAACAATGGTGAATAATCTGATAACACAGCATCTTAACTCATGAAATTATATAACAATTTCAACTATCTTGAATGCACTATCATTCATCAGAGTAGTTAATTTCGTAGCTAATCAGCCAGAAATTTCACTACTGCCACTTCTAGAAAACAGAAAAAGGATATGTGCGATGGTCATATAATGTTAAACAACCACAAACCATAATCCATAATTCTCAAAAATGAAGAATTATAGGAGAAGTGGGAAAGAGTCCTGATATTTTCCTTCTAAGGAGTTCAAATTTCAGAATTAGCAATTAAGTTGACTCCAGAAAATGAATGTCAGCTCAATGATCAAAACTGCTTAAACTAGAATGCAGAGGCAGAGATTCATTTTAAATTTGCTAAAAAAAACCAAAATGTTACCCCTAGGCTATCTTGACGATAAACTTAATAAGGGAGGGTGTAAATACCATTGGGCTCTTGGCCCAGTGGTGGTAGTACCTCTCCACCTAGTGAGAGGTCGTGGGTTCGAAACCTCATGGGGTTGGAAACTCAGGGTTGCGGATCCCTATAAAAAACCAGCTAAAAAAAAAAAGAAAAAAAAAGGGAGGGTGTAAATGTCATGATTTAAAAGTTTTTGAAGAGCATTTATTATGCCCAACCGGATCACCCTTCTTTTAGGCTTCATAAGAGACTTGGACTTCAAATTGAAATATGACTGATTCTACGACCTAGATGCTTCTGTGTGATGCATCATTCCAGATTTTTTTTGGCAGAATCATGATTGTTCTTGTGTATAAGAAAGTCATTAAGTACCTATGAAAATCTTTCAGCTGATTTATTGTAAGTTTTGAACATTTAATACTTCATTTTTTTCCGTCTCTCTTCAATTTTTGCCCAATGGTAGAATTTAATTGCAAAGTCCCATGTTTCGATATTAGTGGTTGATCACTTTTGTTGTGTAGAACTCAAGGCTTCATTTCATAGGGACTTGGAGGAATCGATACCGTAAACGTTTCCCCAGCGGGGTCAAACATGGAAATCCTAATGTTAGTGCTCACACTGCAGGGAGAACTGCTATTATTCATATAGACATGGTAAGTTGCTAATTTACAAGATGTTCTTGCAATTCTCACATGTCCATCTTTGCCCACCGCCAATTATGATTTGTATGGTTTACATTAAACAGATCAGCATTGAGTATCTTGAGGATATTGAATGCCAGAAACACACGAGACTTGGGTGTGTCATGTCTAAGATGTCTCTGAAGATGCTAACTAGTTTTTCCCTTTTGTACTAGTGTAATATTTGAAGTACCAACCCATACGTTTTTGTTTATTCTACTAGTTTTCAAATATGTTTCAAACTGAATGCTTTTTCAGGATTGTTTTTTTGTGTCCGTAGTCATCAGAGACTATCCTGAATTGCGAGACAGGCCTGTTGCTATTTGTCACTCCAACAATCCTAAAGGGACAGCAGAAATTTCCTCTGCCAACTATCCTGCAAGAGATTATGGTTGGTTTTATACTGACATTTCCCTACATGAATCAGTTTATAATTTTCATTTGATGTCTGTTTTATGTGCAAAAGTAAACTACCTTTCATGTGGTTTAGGAGTAAAGGCTGGGATGTTCGTTAGAGATGCCAAGACTCTTTGTTCCCACCTTGTCATTTTCCCTTACAACTTTGAAGCATATGAGGAGGTTGCTGATCAGTTTTATAACATCTTGCACAAGCATTGCAGTAGAGTACAGGTTAGTTCGTGCAACTCAGTCTTAATAATTTATTTCTTCACTATCTAAGTATCTTGCTTAAAATATGCAAGTGGTAATTTGTGCTAAATACAGGCAGTTAGTTGTGACGAAGCTTTTTTGGATGTAACGGATCGGGAAGATGAAGATGCGGAGCATATAGCTTCTTTAATAAGACAAGAGGTCGTTGAAATAACAGGATGCACCGCGAGTGCTGGCATTGCTGGAAATATGCTTATGGCTCGCCTTGCCACAATAACTGCTAAACCAAATGGCCAATGTTTTATCTCACCTGAGAAGGTAAGATTTGTCATTGCGGCATTCTGTAAACCAGTGGTTGATTTAAGTTATCCATGCTTTTTTGCTTTGTACTTAATACCTATAGCTCGAGAACATTTTACTGCATTTTTAGAGTCTACAAATCACAGTTAAGGTCTATATCACCAATCGGCAAGTAACCTCGATAAACCAGGAATACAGGTTGCCAATGAGTTGATCAATTCTAGGATTAGGGAAGAAGTAATGAGTGTGATTTACAAATCGAGAAGGCCTACGACCATGTAAGCTGGAACTTTGAATTGAACATCTTCGAGAAGATGTGTTTTGAAGAAAAGTGAAGGTAATGGATTAAAGTTTGTATACCGACAACAAAGTTCTCGGTCTTGGTTGATGGAGTTCTAGCAGGTTTTTCTTCCAGTTTGAAACCCACCACAATACCTAACTCAATGCTTTTTCGATCAATAGGAGGCGATTCTATCAATTAGCTACTATGGAGCTTCTTGACCTGGCGGCGCTGAACCCCACCCTACTGTTTTTTTCATGATCAATTCACTCACCGACTCAACTACACCCGAATGGCAACTATGTTGGAGATGATTGTTAGGAATTTCCTCTGGGATGGTAGCAAAGGCGCCCTTAAGCTCCATCTCCTAAAACGAGATACGATTTTGAATTAAGATTCTTTTCGGAGATGAATATCGCGTTGCTTGGAAAATGGCTTTAGAGCTCTGTATTGTAACTACATGGAATGGTTATGAGCAGAGGTGATTAAAGCTAAGTATGGGATAGAGGAGTATGCTTTACTCTCGAATAATCCTAACACATAACGTATGGAGGTCGATCTTTAGCACATGAGACATGTGCAAATGAGTTCTATGAAATGAAGGTGGACATGGCCAATTGAAATTTCCACTTTTGGAGAAATCTTATTAGTAGAGATTTGGAGGGCCTTAGTTCTATTATTGAAAAAGTTACTATGGTTATGATTGGGATGGGTTAAGATAAATGGAAATATAAGTAGGTCGACAATGAGAAGTTTATTGTGGGGATCAATTGGTGTATAAGCTAGGAGCGTAAGCAGTGGGTACCACAATGTGGATTTCTTGAGACGTGTGGTTTGGAGGAGGGAGATTCGTCTAAATTTGCCTTATTTTGTTGGGGGTGGCTTTGTGGCGAACAACGATTGGATATGATCAAATGAAAAAGTATGGATGTGGATCTTTTCTATCTACTATGTTGTATAACGGACGAGTTCATTCGTTACTTATAAATTGTTCACTTGTCAATGAGATTAGGAATCCTTTTCATAATCTTCTTGGTATATCTTCGATATTTGAATGTGGCACTTATTAATTGTGTGTGTGTGTGGGGGGGGGGAGGGTACAAGCCATGTAGAAGAAAAATTGGAAAAGTTCTTTTAACCTTACTCCATATACGATTGTATTGGTTTTGTAGAAGGAAAGGAAAAATATGCACTTTGAAGGGAAGGTTAAGATTGTGGAACCGAAAGCGATTTTTTATCGCAGGGGTTGAAGATCTTGTGACTACAAACTGAATATTTGCCTTTAGTCCCCAAGTTGTTTAAATATGTAGTTTTGGTCCCCAAATTGCCTCTGACCACAGGTCAACCTTCGTTGAACTCAAATTTTGACATGAACTGACTAAACTACCCTCATGCGAGTTGCACGTGATTTTCTCTAACAGGTAAACAAGTTGTCTTCCGGTCATCTATTCCCCAAAACAATCTCCAACGGTCTTCTCCTTCCCCAAATTCCCCAACGGTCATCTCCTTCCCAAATCTCTTTAATTTTTCTAAGTTTTGATGTTGGTCATCTCTTTCCCAAATACCTCCATTAAAGCTTTTTTTTTTCTCTCTCATTTATGAGTTTTGGTGTTGGTTTCTCTGTGTCTATGGGAGGTGGAAGTGGAGGTGGTGGTGATGATATGAAGGTAAAATCACTTTATATCTCTCTGTCTCTCTAATTAATTAAGTGTTTTATATGAATTTTGAGAAATCACCATTGAAGCTTAAAGGTAAGAAATGGGGACTAAAGACAAATTGCAGGATGATTTGTGTCCTATCTGTGATCAAGCTTTTCATGGTATTGGATATCATAAATTGGGATTAAATACTAATTTATTGGCGATTTATGATTTTTGTTGTAGGATGATTTGTGCTATATATGTGATCAAGCTTTTTATGGTATTGGGGATTGTTCATGGTTATTTAGTATGTGCAAGAAGCCAAATTGCAGTGAAATAATGCAATTCCATGTTTCTAAAATAATAGAGAACCTTGGTAGAAAGTACTTGAAATGTCAATTCCCTACCTGTGGTACTTTCCAATGGTTGAGTGAGGCCATTGGGCAATCTTCAAATTCACCAAGTATGAGTAGCTCCTCTTTCAAAGGTGGTTGCTTTGGTTGTGAGAAAACTGGGCATTGGTGGAGAGAATGTCCTTGGAGGACTGTAGTTTGCCCTAAAGGTGGTTGTGGATTCATGAAATTGTGTAAATCTACTGCTTAGAGAAGCAATGGTTAGAAATTCTTAGTGTGTGAAAATGTTCAATGCAAGTACTTTATGTGGCTAAATGACTATATACATGAAGAAGGAAAGAAGAATACAAAATTTGAGACTTAATTTGAATGTGAAGGTGAGTGTGACTGGGATTAGATGAATTTTGTAAAGAGTTTAAAAGGAAATCTTCAATGGGATGAGATTGGGAGTGTAGTAGTTAGAGATGGTTATTATGTAAGAGGATAAATCTTAGGGATATTGTACCTTGTTTACCATATTAATTAAAATATTTTATTATTTTTGAAGTTTCTTCGGATACAAGTTATGTGCCATTCATCTTATACAAGTTTGTTATGTTTATAGTCTTAGTCATTATACCATGAAGAAGAAAAGAAGAATGCATAATTTAAGACTACGACTAATTTGAATGTTGAGGTGAATGTGACTATGAGATTGGTTGAATTTTGCAAAGAGTTTGAAGGCAAATCCTCAATGGGATGAGATTGGGGGTTTATTGTGATACAAGTTAGGGATATGCGCAATTCTTCTTATACAAGTTCTTCTAATACAAGTTAGTGATCCTGTGTGCACACTCTACACATAACACAAACTTAACATAACCCCAAACCTTCCTCCCTAACTATTATCCCCCCAACTACCAACATTGGGAAACCAGAATCTTATAAAACCCCTTAAATGCCTTTACTTTTTTCTTTATAAAACCAAGCCTTTCCCCATACCTTCAAAACACAAGTATTTTTTTTCTTTTTTCTTTTTTTCTCTTCAAAACCTAAAAAGAAAATGCCTCTTTTCTTTGCAAATGAGAGTGAAGAAGAGTACATTGAATTTGCAAAATGCTATGATTCATCCTCTAACAGTGAGGCTAGCTGGACGGAGGAGGAGAATGAGTATGGGTGGACAGAAGAAGAGGAGGAAGAAGAAACAGACGAGGAAGAAGAAAAGACAAATGAGGAAGACGAAGAAGGGACAAATGAGGAAGAAGAAGAAGAGACAGACGAGGAAGAAGAAGAAGATGAGGAAGAGATTGAAGAAAATGGAATAAAAGATAAAGATGAAGATTTTGTTTGTGATTGTGGGTATTGCCTTGTTTTCTAGGTTCTCTTTTGGGATCCCTTCTCTTTTTGGGATGGTAGAGATGTTTTTATTTTTTGTTTGGGATCCCAGAAAGTGTTTTTGTTTTTGTTTAGATTCTCTTTCAGTTTTTGTATTGTGGTGGCTGTGAATCAATGGAAATACAATTTCCTTTCTAGATATCTCTTTGTATTGTGGAATTGCCTTTCTCTTTTGTGGAACTGCCATTTTTTTGTTAACAGGTACGCATAGAGATGATGAACTTGCCATTTTTTTTGTTAACAGTTACCAAAAATGGGTACCTACACATTTTAGATCACTAGTACCTGCACATTTTAGATCACTGTACACCTGCACATTTCAGATCACTAGTACCTGTACATTTGTACATTTCAGACCACTATGACATTCTGCACATTTTAGTTTGACTGTATGAGTACTAGTCAGACCTTTCCCCATATCTTCTGCACATTTTAGACCAGTCAGAAGACCACTGTGAGTACATTCTACACATTTCAGACCAGTATGTGTGAGTACCTGTAAATTTTCAGAGATGTAATAGACAAACAACAACAAACAAGCATAGGCATGTATTAGAGTGAGTACCTGTTAAGTTACAAAATAGACAAACAAGAAACATTTATGAAAAAAATTGGGGCAAAAACAAATAGAGTACATAGAGTACTTGTTAACATTTATGAAAGAAACATTCAGTTAATAAAACACCTGTTAACATTTTCAGTCTAACAAACAATAAACTTTTTCAGTTTACATAGCCAAACAAATGTACTTTTTAACATGCAGTTAAATGTTTCTAAATTAAGTCACATTGTCTTATTTCCAATTCATGCAAGGAGATTGATAACCTTTCTTGTAAGGGTTAGAGCTTGGGGCTTGAGCTTGCTGTGTTGATGACCTAGTTTGCCTTGGGGTTTGAGCTTGCCATGTTGATGCCCTAGTTTGCCTTTGAGTAGGTTGAGACTGCCTTTGGGCTTGACTTTGCCTTAGGGCTTGAGTAGCTTGAGACTGCCTTTGGGCTTGACTTGCTTGATTCTGCCTTGGGGCTTGAGTAGCTTGAGACTGCCTTTGTGCTTGACTTGCGTGACTTTGCATTGGGCCTTGAGTAGCTTGAGACTGCCTTTGGGCTTGACTTGCTCTAGTTTGCCTTAAGGCTTCAGTAGCTTGAGACTGGCTTTGAGCTTGACTTACCCTAGTTTGCCTTGGGGCTGTCTTGGGACTGACATTGGGCTTGACTTGATCTAGTTTGCCTTGGGGCATCAATAGCTTGAGCTTGACATTGCTCTAGTTTGCCTTGGGGCATCAGTAACTTGATATTGCCATTGGGCTTGACTTGCTCTAGTTTGCCTTAAGGCTTCAGTAGCTTGAGACTGGCTTTGAGCTTGACTTACCCTAGTTTGCCTTGGGGCTATCTTGGGACTGACATTGGGCTTGACTTGATCTAGTTTGCCTTGGGGCATCAGTAGCTTGAGCTTGACATTGCTCTAGTTTACCTTGGGGCATCAGTAGCTTGATATTGCCATTGGGCTTGACTTGCTCTAGTTTGCATTGGGGCATTAGTAGCTTGAGTTTGCCTTGATTGACTTTGCCTTAGGCCTTCAGTAGCTTGAGTTTGGCTTTAAGTTTGCCTTGATTGTGTTTGTTTTGGGGCTTGAACTTGTTGTATTGATGCCCTAGTTTGCCTTGGGGGGCTTGACTTGCTTGAGTTGGCCTTGGGTTTTAGTATATTAAGTTTGCCTTGCACCCTTAGAAGATCTCTCACCATCACCACCTATACCATCACTTTCCCTCCCTCTCATATTTGGTGTTGCAGGTGGTAAACCAGCACTACACATATGTCTTGTCATGCTAACATTTGTATCTACCCTCTTAGGTGCTTTTGCCACTCTTGGCCTGGTGTTGCTGATACACCCTTACAAGTTTTCTTGTTGTGACCATAGCCACCACATTTTTCACATCTTTTCTGCCTCATTTCTTTATCTGGATCAGGGATTCTTTGTTTTCTAGGTCTCCCAGCTCCTCTCACCAATGGGGGAGGTAGAAAATGGTTTGTAGGATGCATATAATGCAAAAATAAGCATACATTTCAAATATCAACTTAGATACACTTGTGTTCAAATACAAACCTTCTCCCATTCTGATCCATCAACTACAGGATATATGACATTTTTATATGTTTGGACATATGAAACAATTTTGTGAAAATAAGAAACATAGCTGTTAGCCATCCATAAAAAAAGTTAGCTTTTAAAAAATTAGAGACAACTTTGTATACATTTAGATTATTTACCAAAAAATACTTTACTTAACCCATGGCCACCCATAAGGGAGTAGGGAGTATAGTACTAACAACATGCACACATGGTAGTTTAGAAAGTAATGGCAGTCACATTCATGTGTGTTGGTGTTCACTCTCCATCTTTGGCTATTTATCCCAATTACAAGAAAAGATTCTGATATGATCTCTTGTACCTGATATTGACTAGAACATTTGATCATCTTATCAATGCGGGTTTGTGCTTTAGGTACCAACACCAAACCTGCAAAAAAGATATACATATAGTCACATAGTAGTTCATAAAAAGAAGAGATCTCAAACAATAAGAAAATGTCTTGTTTAGCTTACCTGTTTCTTTCCACTCTTTTGCCTTGAGCCTCCTGTCATACATGAGTTTCATCAACATTATATTCAGTTTTTCTAGTAACTTATGGATTGGCTTGTCCCTAATCTTTAAAATCCACATGTTAAAAGACTCACTGAAGTTGTTTGTGATGTGCTCACACTTAGCAGTAAAATCAAAGTGGGCCTAGCCCAGTGTTCAAATGGCTCCTTAAGTAACCAGTCATGAGCAGCTGGGTTTTCCAGTTTGAGTTGGTCTATGTGTTTGTTCTTTTCAGATTTCTTAAATGCCTTTGCTGCACTCTACACTAACCATTCTATTTGGGTCCCCCCTGTGAAACTTCTTCATATTCTTGTACATATGTCTAAAGCAGAATCTGTGATTTGCATGAGGAAAAAGTGTAGTCACAACATCAATGAGTCCTTCTGTCTATCTGATATGAATGTTAGCTTTTGATTATGTAGAATGAGATAGGCTGAAGAACCTCAAGGAAGTTGGTCTAAGTTTCTTTACATTCTGATCTGCATAAGTAAACTGCAATAGGGAATAGGCCATTATTGTCGTCCAAGGCAATCACAGATAGACAAACCCCCCCTCATATTTACCCTTTAGAAAACAACCATCCAAACCAAGTACAGGTCTACACCCATTTAACCATCCATCAAAACTTGCCTTAAACATCACCAATGAACTTTTCCATTGGTTATTTTGAAGATCTTTACTACATTTGGCCAAACTGCCAGGGTTAACCAATAAGACTTGCCTCATAAATTCAGGTTGTAGAATATAACCCTCATCATATGATCCAACAATTCTCTTCATGCATATAGTCCAAGCATTCCATAAAGTATAATATGAAATATTAACACCATACTTTCTTGAAATCAGCTCTTTCACACCTGCTTCACACCTGCTGGTCTAGTGGTTCTCACTGTCCTAATTGTTTCTTCAACTTCCTTAGCCACCCACTGGGCATTTGTATTTTTGTTAGATTGGCCACTCCTGCCAGGACATGTGTGAATAAGATTGCTACTTTTCCTCATACTGAAAGTGGTACCATCTGGGTTAACCCTAGCATAGAACATCCATTGACAGCTGAATGTTTCAGCCTCAGTACAAATGTATCTTACCCTCATATAGTCATTCTTTTTTTGTTGGAATTGGTGCTTGTTCACAATGGCCCATTGCCTTAAAAAATCTCTGCAAGCATCAACTGTGGGCCACTCCATGCCAATAACCATCTCTAACCCAGGATTATGCACAAGTAATGTAGTATGATGCACTTCAGCTTCTTCTGTTTCAAAAATGTTATCACATTCTTTGGCCAAATCTCTGAACTCATTATTACATCTGTCTATATCAGTTTGGGTTGGACCGTCATCACCATCAACTAATGAGTGATTTGAGTAATACCCTTCCTCTGCATCTAGACTATCTGGGTTAGTTTCTGCCCATTTATTTCAAGCATTAAATTCTTCGTCATTTGTAGCCTCTCCCCCCAATCCAACTTCAGTCTCAGTTTCAGCATTAACTGGAGCCTCTCCTCCCAATCCAACTCCAGCCTCAGTTTCTGCATTAACTGGAGCATCTTCCCCCAATCCAACTCCACCCTCAGTTTCAATATTAGGTTCATCATCACTGAAGTCCATATGTGGTAAATCATCAAGTTCTTCCTCAGGTACTTCACTTGCCCTTGGTTTCTTAAATCTTTCACCACTTTGTAAACTATTGCCTTTTCTCTTTGGCTTTGATACAAGTCTTTTTTTTGTTTAAGTCACAACTACCTTTTGTTTACCCCTGACAATAGTCTCATGTTGAAGTAGATCAAACTGTGTACTCTCATGCTGCAGTGGATCAAACTGTATAGTCTCAACCTCAACCTCAACTTGAGAAGTATGACATATTGGTGGTCCTTCATCTGGTTCCATCATAACTATATCTGGCTATTGAATTAAAGGTGGGGGCACAACTTCTATAGGCACTGCATATACATAGAAATGTACATCCCACATACTATCCACATCACTACAATGCCACATCTTATACAAACTTGTATCATCACAAACATCCATTATCTCACCTGCACACAGTGTATGTACACAATGTATTCACCACTATCCCAGAACCAGGTGAGATATCTTCATTTATCCCAACAACATCAGACATAATATACTCCAACAAAACAAACCTTGATAGTAAAATTGATCCCCATCTACATTTTCAAATATATGCATGTCCCCATCAATGTATAGGCGATGTGTGTACCCTGTCTCCCCAGGTTCAGACCATCTATCTCCCCAATGAATAATGACATTTTTTAGGTCATTCCTGTCATTGTAGCATACCCCCCAAACACTATATAATTAAGATAAATATCATGGTAACATACCCAAAACACCTAATTTAAAAACACCACTTGTAAAAGCCCTAATTTTTTTAATATACCCTAATCACAGAAAACCAAAGCCCTAATTTTATAATCCAAACCACTTTTAAAAAGTCTAAATTTTGTAATCCAAACTCTAATTCTTAAAAAGAATCTTCTAGCTTTTAAAATGGGAAAACCAAATCAACAGATAATAGAGAGAGATTTACAAATTTTACCAAATCAATAGAAAGAAAGGGAAAAAAAGAGAGAGGGAAAGAGAGACTTACATTGTGATCAAAGGCTTGGCGAGATTAGATATTAGATTGTTGCACTCTAGTTTTCCAAATTTTTATAGTTGTAGAAGATAAGGATTATTCCTAAATTTTCCCTCCAAGACAATTTTTTTGTTTGAAACAGTTTTGGGGAAGAGATAACCTGAAGATAACTTGTTTACCTGTTAGAGGAAATCACGTGCAACTCGCATGAGGGTAGTTTAGTCAGTTTATGTCAAAATTTGAGTTCAACGAAGGTTGACCTGTGGGTCAGAGGCAATTTGGGGACCAAAACTACATATTTAAACAACTTGGGGACTAAAGACAAATATTCGGTCTGTAGGTGTAGGTGGGTGGGACTGGGACTGTAGTCAAATTTGCCCTTAAAGGATTTTTAGTCATAGCAAATTCGACGTGATGTCGAGTTTTTTTGTATTTTTTTTTCCTTCCCTTTATGCATTCGGGCTGTATTCTTTCCATCTAGGAAACTTGTGTTTGAGATTATCGATAAATTATATTTACCCTTAAATTTTTTAAATAAAAAAAGTATCTAAAAGTTATGCAATTTGAAGGGTAGAAAACTTCAAAATTTTGGAGAACTAAAAGATTAAAAAAAGAAATAGATTTTTTTTATAATATTCTTGCAGTAGCATTGGAATTAACCACGGAGAATGAAATTGTTTACTGGTAAAAGAGTTTGATTTTTCTCTTAGCAATTGTCCTTTATGCCTCGGTAATGGTGGCCCGGCCCACCATTTCATAGCAATGAGAAGATTGAACTATGAGGATCCAGGTGCCACATTTGATGTAAGGGTAATGTCCTAGGCCTGCTTAGATAATGTAACGCCCAAACTCCTTACAGTTGAAAATTTTCCTTCTCATAGAAGGGCTTTCTAAAGGCAAGGTCTAAAACTTTATGATCTTCTTAAATTCTAAAGATAAGATTTCCCGCGAGACAATAACAGCAGCTGTAATGGGTATTTTGCGGCTTTTTGTAGGACTTTTTGTGTGATGCAGGATTAGAAAACAGAGATTACCTCTATTTCTGTGGAGCTTACTCAAATAGGGTATAACCTAACATCCTTTCATCTTTAAATAAATGAGAACAAGTTGGGTATTTTAATGCAGAATTTCATTGGTTGGCGAATTAGCTTTCTAGTGATCAGCGGATAAACCTATACAGGGAGAGAAATCTTAGAAAGTTCTGGAAAAGCTCCTGCAGAAGTCCTTGTCAAGAAGTGTATGACCGAAGCCTAATTGAATTGCAGTGCTTTAAGTTCAGCTTTGGGGAGAATAATAACTATAAGTTTGTTCTGCTGGGTTGAGGATCAATACAAGGAGGCAAATTTTAAAGAGCCTGAAAGTGTCCAATAGATGGATCATGCATATTACACAATGATTCTAAACGTGGATAGTAGTAGCTTGTTATGTTTAAGTTTTCTCTCTTTTTTATATTCATATGTTGAAGTGTCACATGCCAAAAAATCAGGGTTCAGATATTTAGAGGTCTGCTAAGACTCCGAGTATCCAGTTCAAGTTCTTCAGGGCTAATGCTTGCGATTATGGGAATGTCTGAAATGGAT
Source organism: Kingdonia uniflora (assembly GCA_014058105.1). Lineage (NCBI taxonomy): Eukaryota > Viridiplantae > Streptophyta > Magnoliopsida > Ranunculales > Circaeasteraceae > Kingdonia > Kingdonia uniflora. The sequence continues at coordinate 725,756 of JACGCM010002630.1, forward strand.
CAGGGTAACCAAGAAATTTTGTCTTAGTTTGGAGCATTCAATTTCACTTATATATGATAGAAAGCAATATAGCGGAGGGCTTTTTTGCTTTCTCTATGAGCGTAACAGTTCAATCTCTTTTTTTCCTCTGGATTTTCTTCTAGATTTAGCTAGCCTGATTTCAAGTTTTCTTGACAGGTTTATTCATATCCTTTTAAGGCTGTCATTCTTAAGTTCTTTTAAATCTGAAACATTTTGATAATTTGCTAGATGCAGTTGTTGCCTTGTTTGTTTAGCCTCATTTGTGTCGTCCATTTTTTGCTTATTGACATGTTCAACTAACTTAATTGTCTTCTGATGAAAACCAAACATGGATTGACTTACTAACTAGTTCAAACTTCTTTTACAGGTGGACGACTATTTGATTGAACTTCCAATTAAGGTACTTCCAGGCATTGGACATGCTTTGGAGGAGAAGTTGAAAAAACGACATATTCAAACGTGTGGCGAGTTGCGAATGATTACCAAGGTCTTATAATCTATGATTTTGAGATAGATATTCATTGTCTTTATTACAGTTCAAGCAGGCCGCATCTTGTTGTAGGATAAGTGATTGCATCAAAGTAACTATCATGGTTGCTTTTCCCTTATAACTCCAAAAGTTATAGTTAATGCCCACGTATTTTAGGACAGTACCTTAGTTGCATGGTACATATATTTGCTGGTGCTATCTTTTCTAATGCTTTTCAGCTTTTTGTTCTCCAAAGTTTAAGTGTGAACTATTTTCTTTTTGAGGATAATGGGAAAAAATAGTTCCATTATTTCTTTAATGAAAGATTAGAGGGATGGAGGGTGGGGAGAGACGCAGTTTGCAGTTGTGAAATGTATGGACACATATTGCTTTGCTAAGTTTCTTTCGCAGTTCAATTGAATCCTATTGGTAGATTATATTACGAAAATATAGTTAAAGATGCCAATATGAAGTTTATTGGTTTATTTGAAGATGAGAGGCCATATTTTATTGTGTCATTGGTTGCGACCCTTATGTATATATATATTTCTAACAAGGCCTCCCTATAATTTCCTGGCTGTATATGACTGGATTTACTATATTTTATTTAATTGATATTGATAAGTCACGTGATCGTCACAATACCCACGTAGGTGGTTGTCTCTCCACCTTGCATGACCACTATCTCTATTTTAGTTATTTTTAATTAGTTTATTTAATTTAAATTATAATTAGGAGAAGTCTCCTAATTAGAGTCTAGCTAGGTTTTCTATTTTGTGCTAGGTCTCTTCTCCTATAAAAGAGAGCCTAAACTTAGTTTATTTTCAATGTTGGTTTGAGTGAGAGAGAAGGCTTAGCCTTAGAGAGATATCTAGAGTTTGGGGTAAATCTCATAAACCTAGGTCTTTTGACCTTTTATTTTATGCAATTGAGAGATCATAGTTTGAATTGAGATTAATTTAGCTTCCGCAAACGTAGTTTTTAATAGATACAATCCATCTATATGGTGAGAAGTTCCAATCCATATCTTTTTCAGGAATCTCTTCAAAAAGACTTTGGTACCAAGACGGGTAATATGCTGTGGAATTACAGTAGAGGAGTTGATAACCGAGTAGTTGCAGAGATTCAGGTACAAGTACCCACTTTTAAGGCTTCAAGTGGCTATGTTCTTACAGTTTATTATTTTATTATTTATAGGAGTAAACTTAGGACAGAAATCCACTTACGTAGCTCTTTTTGACATAACTTAAACAGAGGCTTTATGTCATAGCTTTTAGTTGGAACCTAATTAGGAATTATGAGTGTTTGGTTTATATAAATTATCCCTCTCTGAAGTTAATTTATCAGAATAAATTGCCATTGGGAAACTACAATATTTATGTCTCCTAATTTTATGCGTTTTTTCTTCACTGTTACTGTTACATGACTTGTATATTTGTACTCGATGTTATTTACATGCTTATATTTTAGTCAATTTTATCCTGGTAATCATCACCTGCAACCAAAATTCATTTACTACTAGTAATTTCCAAAGGCATCATGATTAATCTAGATCCTAAAATGTACGTGCAATAGAAAACAAAATTTGATGTTTTATGAGATGATAATGAAAGTATTCCATTAGGCTGAATAATTTTTAACGGGTCATGCTTCAGAATCATCCTTATTGTGTCAAACATGAATAATACAAACATATCTAATTTGGGCTGATATCAATGAACTTTGACTTCGAGATTTCTTGATCAGGTTAGAGATGCTTCAAGCTGTCACATACAGTTCTAAGGCATTATTTAGCTATACACTCACTATTTCATTCGTTGCATAGATACAAGTCACGTACAAATATTCCGTATTAAACACTAAAAAGATGGGAAATTTGGAAGTCTTAGTTCATTTCCTTCGTATTAGTGCTAATTCTTTCAGTGGCTTTTAATATCCTTTCTTTGATCTGCAAAATTATGTCACTCCTTTTTACTGACATAAATGTGACATCTACAGGAGACCAAGACTATTGGAGCTGAAGTGAATTGGGGCGTGAGATTCAGTGATTTGAAAGATGTGAGTAGCTTGATACCCTAAAGAGTCATCATCAACCTTTTTCTTTATGATTTTTTAATGATTTCCTTGGTTAACAGTTTGAGTTTTACCCAGAGTCAACATTTTCTTGTAAACCTCTGCAACGAAATTTCTTTACGTTTACAGGAATCTGGAGTTCAAGGACGCACTATTACTCTCAAGGTAATATATTTTCGAAATTGTTATTGGTCTTTTAAAGATATTGCTGGTGATAATCAGAAGAAATTCGTTGTTAACTACATCCTTCTATTTCTTGAAAATGGGCCAGGTTAAGAAGAGAAGGAAGGACGCAAAGGAGCCTACAAAATATATGGGTTGCGGGGATTGTGAAAATCTGAGTCACTCATTGACGGTATTACTTGACCTTAATTGCTTACAAGTACTTAGTCCTTAACTCTACACTGATAAGCAATGTTCTTTCATTTCATAACCCAAAATGGTTGAGTTATGTGTTCTATGTCTTATGAATCTTATAGGTTCCAGTTGCTACTGATGACGTGGATGTCCTCAAAAGAATAAGTAAACAGCTTTTTTATTCTTTCCAGATAGGTAATCGATCTCTGCCTTATTAGATGAGGTTTTACTGGTTTCTATTGAAGTACTTCCAAGCATGTTGTTTATTCATCATCATTTTGAGTCATTTGTCCAGTTAAGTAATTAATATATGTGTATATATACGAGTTATTTTTTACTTTTGTCCTTGTTTCTGTTTACAATAGCAACATTCGTCCGTACTTGTGTCCAACGTCTAAAGTTGTTTCTTTTTTTGATCGTCAGCTTCTTTTTAATTATTAATATGAGAAAAGTTTTCTTCGCTTTCATTAGGGTAGCATGTTGGGTGGGTTGAACCCGTTCCCATAAAATCCAATCTGACCGCCATTGCGATGTGGCAACAACGATTGGGATACAACCGGTTGGACCAAGTTTTTCTTAACACAAGAAGTTATGGGTGGGTTGTGTTCGGGGCTTGAGATTATGACCAACCCAAATATATATTCCAGGTATAAAATATTAGGAATTTGTTATCATTAAAGTTTGCACTCATGACTTTAATCAGCAATTAAACACTTGTGGGTATAAGTAATTTACATATAGGTATTAATTTGTTAGTAATACAATTTTCCTAGGTAACAACGACACTTCACTTAAAAAAAATAAAACGTGTCTGACATTCGGACACCTGGACACACGTGTCCAACACTATTTGCAAGGTACTTAACAAAATTATGCCGTTTTCGACATCCTGTACCCGTGTCGGACACCGACACCCGTATCCGTGTCGTTGTTTCCTAGCAATTTTCATAAGAAAAGATGAAAAGACAGCCCTATATTGTCATGTCCTTTGATCCATTTTCTTTTTACATGTAAAAGCCAAATGGAGCGCTTCATCTCTTACTAATTCTTATTTCCAAATTACTCCTTTGCAAAAGAAAAAAAAAAGTTGCACTCCTTATTTGTGAACGATGTTAGGGGTTTGTCATTTTCATCACGTGCTAAAGATTTGTCCTAATTCATGTAAATTTGAGAAATTTATGCAACAGTCCTGCTCAACCCGTTGATTTCTTGTTTCCTAATCCGTGATCGAGTTTGGATAGGTTAGTTGATCTTTGGGTTGAGATTGGGAAGACCACTCAACTCCACCCAACTTGTAGCCCTAGCCTTCATAATTAAATAATTCCTTCCAGGTCGACTTCAAACAGGCTTAGAACCTGCGTACAAAACATATCGCAGAGGGTAATAATCAAAAGAAAGGATTTTGCAGCTTATCCCAAGATGTTTGGGATGAATGTGTTAGTGGTGTCAACGGAAGCTGGCCAATATGGCCTAGCTGAATCCAGGCCCATTTTGCTCATGGTCTCAAAAACAATGCAAAAGGTACAACAAGTGCATCTTACCAGACGTTATAAGAAAAAAGGGAGTGGAGGAGAGGACTAGTCCTTTGCTGTGATTGAGAAAGGCAAGGTGGAGATGACTGGAGGTTTGACTAGGGTTCGAGTTGCGGGTGAGAAGAGGTGGCCGTAGGGGAGATGGGAAAATGCTATTGAATGTGACTTAGTTGACTGTAATATGTCTTGCCAAAAGGTGGGGACGGATATTTTAAAGGCTACAGGTAAGAAAGAGATTTCTATATCCTTTTGGCAAAAGTAGAGCTTTGTTTTTTGTTCAATCTTTGGAGGAACTGAGGAGGTTAGCATAGTAAAGGTAATATGAGAATATGGTAGAAAGGTGATGAGTCATCCATAGACGCCTCATGCTAGTTACGTTTTGGCAAAAAATTAAGATAGAGGTCATTGGGGATTCAAGTGTTTGGTGTTCGTTTTCTTTTGTAGACAGCTATTCAACGCTATTGGTGAATGTTGAGGAGGTTTTCTTGAGGTTCATTTAGATTCGTTGATTCTTTAAGATTTATTGCCAATTTGATTGAAAGTAGCAGACGGTGGTGGGAATCATTTCCCAAGGGTGTACTGATTTTGGGAATCATTTCCCAACCTTGTACTGATTTCAGATTCTTGCTAGGGTTGTGTGTTGGTTGGGTATTGTTACGATGATATTAGAGAATGATAGCGAGGGAGAGGACTAGCGGTGACAGCAACATGGTTCTTTGTAACAAAGATAAGAGGCCTCGAGGTATTAGTCGAGACAGTTGTAAGGACAAATATGAGGGCGAGGGCGATATGGAGAACATGAGAGATTTTGGTTCTGGGTCTTTCTATCGCAAATCTATTAATGGAGGTAGGGTCAAATTAGAGGATGGTGAGATTGCCGGTGGCAGCCAGAATGTTAGTAGTTTAACTCGCTTGAAACCGTAAGTTATTGACGAAACATAGTATGAATCATTAGGGGTATTTTTACGACAAAACAAGACAAACGGTATTAACACAAAAACAATTCGGAAGTACTAAATATGTTGGGTTAGGTCGTGGTTTTTAATTGAGATGTTCAAGGATACACAAGAAATTGCTAGCTGTGAGGAGGGTGGCATGTCTATGGAAGAAATACTGGATGCAACACCGTTGTATGTTAGGATGTGCAATTTTACTTATGGGAGCGGTTGGGCTTAATGTCGATGACCACGAAGAAAAAGTGGTTGAAATGCTTTCGTTCGAGGAAACTAAGAGAGTGAGTTGACTCAGGTTTTGCAAGTAGAGATTGTGGGGGGGGGGGGGGGGGTTGTAATGGCGGGGGCAGTGTACTCTAAAAGATGAGATTGAAGACAGTTTGGATGAGGAGAGTTATGGTGGGTCATACTCTTTGAGCTGGGTGTTGGAGTCTGGTGTACTTCTTAGTGAGGTGGTAGAGATGATACGAGAGAAGACGGTTATATGGAGATTAAGATAATTACGTGGAATGCAAAGTGGTTGTTTACAAAAGAGAATGAGGTCTGTTAGGTTTTACATGGTGAAGTTGAAACCTACTATTTATTTTATAAATCAAAATTTCAACACATGGATCAAAGAATTGTGGGGTTTGAGAAAGTGTGGGTGGGTTATGTGGAATCTCAAGGGGATTCAAGAGGTATCTTGGCTGTCAGGGATGAGCCATTGCTATGGGATTATTTTATTTCGTTTCATTGTGAGAATATGCATGATCAGTTCAAGTGGGTGATGACAAGGAGGTAACATGTATGGTTAAATTGATTTGCAAGATTTGCCAATTTTTTTTGCACTAAATCACTGATTTACCGATAAACTTAGATACATTGCTGAGTATCATTGTTATTTTTGGTGTATAATGCTTGGGAGTGTGTTATTTTCACGTGGGTTTAAAAGATGCATTGCCGAGGGTTATGTAATATCATAGTCCCTTGCTACTTGACTGATAATTAAGTTAGGACCTTCTCATTTTAACTGTAGAGTTGGAGCTGTGGTGGTTGCAATGTGATGAATTAGTTCACTTAATTGAATAGTGGAGAAATTCCTTTACATTCCAAGGTCTGCCTAGCTATATCATGTGATGTAAGCCGAAGGCTCTTAAGACTAAGGTGAAAGAGTTGAGTAAGGCTAAAATCGGCCAAATGGATTCGAAATTTATACTCTTATTTATGAAATATTGGGATATGGACATGATAGAATAAGATAAAGTGTTATGCGAAGCAAAAATCACTAAAAGAGAGAGCAAGGGTAGAAATTCAGAAGATGTTGCCTGAGAGAAAATATAATGGATATAGAGATTTGGAGTGCTGCGACTGAAAGAAGGAAACAAGAACACTAAATTCTTTCAATTAGTAGTGATTGGGAGAAGATAGATTAATAACATGTCTAGGTTGTAGATTGATGACCTGGATAATAGCAACGTTATCAATGAGCATGTTGTTGAGTTTTATTTGGGTTTGTATAAGGTATTATCAATGAAGGCCAGATTGGACCGACAACCATGAAGGACTTTCATCATAATGGGCTTATTAATTGGAAGGCTCAATATGACTTTTCATAAGCTTATATCAAAATCTTTTGGATTGGGGGAACTACAGAATCTTAGACCAGACAGTTTAATTCGTGAGATCTTCAAAATTTTAGCCAAGTCTCTACCAAGGAGATTAAGAGTAGTGATAGGTTCGGCGATTTCGAGATCTCAACGGGTTTTTGTTTAAAACATGTAGATCCTCAATGATGTTCTTATTGCTAATGAATCAATTGAGTCTAGGAAGAGGGATGGAGTATAAGGCGTGGTCTGCAAAATTGATTTTGAAAAAGACATATGGTCATGTTAGCTCAAACTTTATCCTATGTATTTTAGAGAGGATGGGTTTTTGTTAAAGGTGGAGGCAGTCGATAAAACTTTTATAATTTAACAATGCAAAATTTTGGTTTGATTGTAGGACGATATTTTTCTAGCTCAAGGGTGATTCGACAAAGTGACCCTTTATCTCCTTCCTTGTTTATTGCGGGGAGGCTTTGAGCAGATTTACGTGTATGGCGAGAGTTGCGTACTATTCATGGTCAGAGTGATATCCGAGGGGCGAAGGATATTCTGCTGGTAGTACCATTTTTTTGGGGTAGGTTGAAAGTTTTGGGGGTTCGAAGTGGTCATGGTGTTGGGAACGTAGCTATCTTCTTGGGATGTGGTACGGGAATGTTACCTACTATTTATGTTGGTAGGCCTCTTGGTCACATTCACGTTGCCTTAAATTTTGGGTTCGCTTATCGAACACTTTCAGATGAAGCCTGCCGGGAAACAATAATGTTATCAATGGAAGGCTGGCTCATCAAGAGTATATTATCAAGCTTACCAGTTCATTTTTTTTGTGTGGAAGGCAAGCTGGGGGACAAACCCCCATGAACAACTAAAAAAGAGGCATATACAAGGTGGGGACAGCTAAACCACCCCTACAAGCTGGGGGGAAAGAGCCTGAACACCAGAGAAAGATAGAATATACAACCAACCTAACTATTGAAGCAAACAAACAAACAGCTCTGAAATAAGCCTTCCTTTGTCATCTTCAAAAGTAATCTTTTTAAGGTCTTCTGCAAAAGAGCTACGAGTGACATCAAAGTGACCATAAGAGGGAACACTATTGGCCAAATTATCAGGAGCTCTATTTGTCTCTCTAAACACATGCATAATGTGACACTCAGGAATAGTCTTCATCTGATCTTGAATAAGGAGAACCAATCTTTTTTCTTTCCAAAAGCAGTTAACTTTGTCTAGAACAATATTAACTGATTCCAGGGAGTCAGACCTGATGAAGAGAGCTGAAACATTTCTTTCAATGGTCATGGTGACCCCAGCAGAGATACCTTGGAGCTCATGGTGGAGAATGGTTGTACCAGGAACTTGACCATGACAAGCAGCAACAGCAGCAGGCTGAGAGTTCCTAAGGATTGCTCCATAAGACCCAATCAATTTAGTACTACCATCAGGATTAGTAACAGACTTCAAGGACCCATCAGTGGTAACAGCAAAGGCACCTACAGCTGGGATAACCCACTGACATCTAATAGCAACAGATCTTTTCCAGCTAGGATAGTAGTTCCATCTGTCACAAGAAGCTCTAGTGCAAGCATCATCCTTAACATTTATAGAGCAAGAAAACTGTTTAGATCTAACAGCATCAATAATCCTACATATCACAATTTCAGGAATAGACTCAATGCTGTTAAATATCCTCTCATTCCTTTCAGCCCAAATAAAATAAATGAAAGCATTCAAAACAAGCTTTCTAGTTGTACTGATCAGTTTAATGCCAGTAAACTGGTTAGTGCACCATTCATTCTCATTGTCCCAAGTAGTAGGCTGGTGATTAAACCCCATTTTGACCAGAAGACAAGCCCAAACAGTTTTTAGAATAGGGGCAATCACAAAAAATATGACTCTCATTTTCAGTATCAGAATAACACAACAAACAAATAGAGAAGTCAATGCAGCCCCACTTAAGCAGCTAATCTTGTGTTTTCATAACTTTTCTCAAAGCAAGTCAAGTTATAAAGCCATGTTTAGGAATATTGTTAGTAAACCAGATCATAGATGCTCAAGTCACTGTATTTTTAACCACCCTAAGGCTATTATATGTTTCCTTAAGGCCATACTTAACCACCCTTAAGGCCATACTTACCAAAAGTAGTAATGTTCCACACAATATCATTACTCAAGGAACTATCAGGCTTGATACTGTCAATTTGATCCCAAATATCTCTCAATCTGTTAACAACATTATTAGGAATAGCCCACTGGTTACCTATCACAATCCTATCAACTCTAGCATTTAAGGAAAGGTTAGAATCAAATAAAAAATTCTGAATAAATCTAACTTTCAGGATGCCAAAGGGGTGCCAAGGGTGCAACCAGAACTTGGTACCCTGCCATTACCAATGATGTGAGTAACAAAGAGCTTGGCCTTTTCTCTACTCTTCAAAATTAACCTCCAAGCCCAGGAGCTGTCACAAGGAATGCCCATAGACCAAAAGTCTTTATTCCTATTCAGGTTTTTATACACCCACAGAGTCTCTTTATGACAAACAATACTCCAAGTGTGTCTCATAATAGAAGCAACATTCATCACATTTATGTCCTTAATGCCAAGGCCACCCTCTTTAAAGAGAACACAACAGTTTTCCCAACTCACAAGGCTAGATTTCCTATCATGGTTATTGCCAGACCACAAGAACCTCCTACTAATGTCACTCAGCACCTTCACAATAGACTTGAGTAAAGTAAAACAAGTTGTCCAATACACATGCATGCTACTAAGCGCAAACTTCAGCAAAACCAGTCTACCAGCATAGCTAAGGTGTCTCTCTTCCAAGATTAAATTCTTTGGCACAGAGCCTCAATCACAGGCATACAATCACTAGACTTGAGCCTAGTAGTAATCAAAGGGAGGCCAAGATATTTGACAGGCAGGTGCCCCTCATCAAAACCAAGAGTGTCACACATAGATTCAATGATATGATTGTCCATACCAGTACAAAATAGTTTACTCTTATCACAGTTTAGCTGAAGGCCCAAAAAAGCATTGAAGTCATTTAAGGGATCAGCAAGAACAACAACATTAGACTGGACACCAGCCATAAAAACAATTAAGTCATCAGCAAAGCATAAATGAGAAATTCTGGGTTGAAAACACCTAGGGTACAAGAAGAAAGTACCAAGGTCAGCCTTAAGGTCAAGTTTCCTGGTAAAAAGATCCATAAGCATCACAAAAATATAAGGGGACATGGGTCCCCTTGCCTAATACCTTTTTTACCCTGAAAGTACCCTCTAGGAGAGCCATTAATAGACACAGAATAAGTGGGGATAGAGATGGACTCCCAAATCCAGCCTATTATTTTTCTAGAAAAGTTCAAAACTTTAGGGGCCTCCAAGATTGACTTCCATCTCACCATATCATAATCTTTCCTAAGATTATTCTTGGCTACAATCTAGGGTTGCTATTGTCCCTATGGTAGTTTCGTAAGAGCTCATCTAGGGTTGCCATTGTCCCATCTCACCATTGTCTTTTTTGTGACTCCTCGGCCTTAGCCACCTTGCAAAAATTGGCTAAAGCCTTCTTCTCATTAGTAGCAAGATTTTGGTCAAGAGGGTCAATTTGAAGATTATTTTGAATGATCTCCAACTTGAGTCTAGCATCCACCACCTTGTCATCCAAATTCTTAGTGTAGAAGTGCTCTTTAAGGGTTCCTTTAAGAATTCTGAGCATGGTGGTAAATCAATAGGTGGGGTTACCCTCAATCCTACAGTCCCAAACATCCTAAACCACATCCCTAAACTGAGGCACCGCAACCCAATTATTGAAAAACCTTAAAAGGTTTAGGTCCAGAGTTAAGCCCCTTAGAAATAGTTAACACCATAGCACTGTGATCTGAAACCCCCCAGGATGGCAAAACTCAACTTTAGCATCACTAAATTCATTAGCCCAACTAAAGTTAACCATAACTCTGTCAATCTTACAAGCAACTTTTTGCCATGCACATTTTTATTACTCCATGTCAAAAGCACCTCCTAAACTTACAATCAATCAAATCAGACACCCCACTTACTTTTTCTTGAGAACTCATAATAGCATCAAAATCCCCCATAATCACCCAAGGACAAGTGTTGGTAACAGAAAAAATTTACCCTAGAGTTCCACATAATCTTCCTTTTATTCCTAGCATTGCTCCCGCTCCCATAAATGATGGTGAGAACAAATTCAACATCCAGGGCCACCTTAACCCTAGCAAACAAATTTTGCTCATCATTATGAAAAAGAACAATGTCCGCTTCGTCAGGGTTTCATAACATCCTAATTCTCCCCAAGTGGGAAGAGTTGTAGTTATTAACCCACCTCCACCCTTTACACACAGCATTAGCCACCATTTCAGCATTCTCCTCCTTAACCTTAGTTTCAACTAAACCAAACACTTTAAGCTTATGCTTTCTAACAAGATTCCTTGCCTCCACCTACTTCCTCATATTCCAATAACCAAAACTAATTATAAAAACAATTAGGTTGGTACCTCACCAATTGAAACAACATAACAATATGCTTGACCAGTTCTATAATAGAGGAAAATATAGAACTAAAAAACGCCAAGACATTAGCAATATGGGGAAAGATCAACATCACCTTGTTAAAAGCATTAAACAGGATTAAAGAATGTAGGTGGAGGTTTCTAGTCACCATGAAAACTTCAATCTGAATAGATAATTCCCTGTATGTGTTAGCATGCCTAAACACCAAAAATAAGTTGTGTATAACCATAAAATAGTAAGTGTAAGTCACAGAACAATGAAGCATGACTACACTCAAGGACTGAGTTATACAACCTTTGAGCATACCCACATCACCATTCAAGCCTACACTAAACATATAAACCCTAGATAACCAACACTTAACAACCTGGGAGTGGCTAAAATAAACCCCATTGTAGTAAAAAGTTAGGGAGCTTAAGATTTAGACTCTGAGGGTGAGGGTAATACCAGCTCAAACCCTTAGAGTAAACCAGATACTCCCTAACAATAACAACAATTTTAATATTAAAATACAAACCTATAGACAAAAGCGAGCCTGCAGGCATGTATAAAGGTTGATGATCAATAGTATTATGATTAAGAGAAGCATTGGAAGTAGACAACAGGTGAGGGTACCACCAGCTCAAGCCCTGTTGACACACCTAGCATTCTTGACCAACCTACTACTAATCACTTCTTTTACCTCAGCATGATAATGGACATGGATTATGTTTATGATCACCACCTCCTTACTCAAGACATTGTCTTCAGTCCACCCACCTGTCAACACAACAATACTACAAAAATAATTAATGTGGGTATTAAGGCCAACACAAGTATCCAGTGCCATTAAAGAATGAGGGTAACACCAGCTCCAATTCTTACGAACATTAACACCTAGTCCAGCCCTATGCACACAGTAATCATTCTCAAAGTACGCACCACTATCCACCTGGTGGGAGAGCTTACTGGTGTTAGTATACTTAAAAATGAAAGAATCTATACTTCGAAGGTGAGGATACCACCTGCTCAAGCCATTCTTATCATACATTAAATATTTGAAAATAGTAGCACCGCCAAGCCTATCATCCTGGTTGCAAGGGTGAACAAAAACCAGATACAACTGCCTGTATTCCTTATTTTGATTAGGTAAAAAGTTGTATAGAATATTTAGGTGAGGGTAACACCAGCTTAAAACCTTTACATCCCTACCACTCACCATAGCCATCATAAAGGAACTAGCACAACTGGAAAAAAATTGTTAGAAAACCAAAGAACCAAAACAATTGTCTCAGACCCCCCCAACACTAATGAAATTGCCTGTTTTTGGTGGATGGCTCTCTCAAACGCCCCAAGCACACATACTTATCAAACGCAGGGTGGACATAGACCCAAAAGATGTGTTCACACTTGTTGAGCCAACCTGCACAATAACGCACATTAGTAAAAACAACCCCAATCACTTTTGAAACTAAATTTTTTTGTTGGGTAGATTTGAACTGGCATGGCTCTCTCCCCTTAGATGAAACCCAAAACACTCTTGAAATTGAAAACATTTTATGGTGGTAATTTAGAATAAACTCTCACCCCTACAGCTATAAAAGAAGCTCTACACATTAAAACCTTCTTGCGATTCCTCATTCACCCCTTTGATTGCTATTAGGAATGGATTTGAGGATATTGGCAGCTGCTTCTTTGAGTTCCTAAGCAGTTAAAGTATACTTCTCCTTTGAAAGAGCCACCTTGTAATAATTTGCTTTCTCTTTTTCCACAATAGATTGGCCACTGTTCTTGTCATTTGTTTTCTTCTTATTGCCATTATTCTGAACTTTGGCAGGCCAGTCACAATAGCCCTCTGATCTTAATGCCTGCCAACACTAATATTTTTCCCATTTCTCTTTTTAGCACCTGAAATATACTGATCAATGGCTTTACTAATAGATGCCACATTAGTGGTGTCAACCACACTAGTATCTTCAGTTCCTTTGTTCAAAAATTCTCCACAGTTTTCTTGATTTAGAGCAACAAACTTGGTAATCTGAGCTTGAGAAGGTTTATAGCTGTTTTCTTAAGAGTTAGTAATGGTAAAACCATTCTCATCAACCTGTTTCTGTTTGACCCTTTCATTAACACTCTTAGGTACTTCCTTTGCTAAAGAGCAAGAGGTCTTATTCACAACAATAATCTCACAACTATCATCTGCATGACCAAAAACACGACAGTGGGAGCATTTTGGGGGTCTCCATGAGTACTCTACATGGACCAGAGCGGTTTTATTCTCCTCATTTAAGACAGGAATGGTTAAAGGCCACTCACAAGTAGCTGGTATCTCAATACATATTCTAGAATAAGTAGTCAGATTATCTTCAGTGTATCTATCAGGGTGAAGAGGTTTGCCCAAGGCACTTGTTATCCTTTGTAGCCCTTCCACAGACCTCATATGATGAGGGATATTTCTAATGTTCACCCAAATGGGAAGGGTTTCAAAGTTACATGACTCCATTTCAGTAAAAAGGCCTCCACTCTTTAATATAAAAAGCTCTACTAGCTATGTTTTGTACCCCAAGCTCCAAAACCTTCTCTCTATCCTCAATGCAATTGAACTTAAAAAAGAACATGTTCATGCCTTGTATAGACATCTCAAAGTCATTCTCCAATTCCCACATTCTAGTAAGAGATTCCTTAACAAAAGGGTAAGCCAATCTTCTTCCCACAAAACTATCAACAAGGTGTTGTTCACTAAATTTTTTACTCTCACTAAAGTCTTCAGGTCTAATCTTAATGACCACTTTACCATCAACAATATCAGGGGGCGCATACATAAACTTAGTTTTACCTCTAGTAATAGCTGGAGCTGAGAGAAGAGAGGCCCAACTCTTATGTGGTATTGGCTTAGCTATAACTTTGGTCATCTCAGGATTAGTCTCTTATTGATTTGAGGTATGAGCTTCACACGTGTTATCCACTCCGGCAGGAGTGACACTCTCTATGCTGTCAGGGTGGGGCAGAGCACTAGGCGGTGGGCATGGTCAATGTCGGGGTGGAGTGCTAGGCGGAGTTGGAACACTGTGTATAATATGTCAATGTAAATTTGTAATGTGTAATTATTTTTTTCGTAATGTATTATTTAATTCAAACATAACTCAGTGTATTATTTTTTTCTTGAACTTGGGTCTTGGAGAGAGACCTGCGGACAATTCGTAATCAAAGAAAGACAATTTTTTTCTTGAACTTGGGTCTTGGAGAGACATGCGTATGAGAGAGAGAGAGGAGTTAATGAGAAATTGATGATTTGTTTTATTTGTATTTATTTTTGTTTGGAAATGCCAAATGATTTGGCAATTCAATGTTTTTGTTTTAGTTTTAGTTTTTATTAAGAAGCCAAATCATTTGGCAAAACGAGAATATAAAAAATAAAATAAAATAACAAACGTCCTAGGGCGCCCAACGTCTTAAGAGAGGCACCCCGCCCTTTCAAGCTCAGTAGAGCGGCGCCCTAGGGTGGCGAGGCGGATGGTTGAAAATTGGGCGCCCCTGCGCTGCCCCTAGGTGCCCCGACGGCGCCCCTGACAGCATAGGATACTCTTACCATTATCATCCACACTCTGATTGGTTTTATTGTTCTGGTTACAGGTATCATTATTTTGACAATTTGGTTCATTCTCCACCCTCCCAAAATCCTTCAAGGATGGAAATATTGTGCTCACAAGTTCCTCCACTATACTAGCAGGGTGAGCCAACACAGTATCTGACTCTACTCTCTCTTGGTTCTTAGCACTCCATTATTATCAGTGTTATTACAACCACTAGTAACCACTCCATTAAAACTGGAAATAGGTTGGGGCAAAGTGAAAGGTATAGGAGTAGCGTTAAAGGCATTACCATTAGCATTAGTATCACTTGAAGAGAAGGTGTCAGGAGTAATAATACCTCTTTCTCTATGCTGGGCCAATTGTTGTTCAACTGAGGCAGTAGCCGAACAGGGTTCCCACTTTGATTCTTCTCCTTTAGACAAGTTGTTTTGCCTCCTACTTTTAGGAAAGGTGGAATGGTGGTGCTTATTCTTGTTGGATTGATCTGATTTCAATAAAGCATCAGCTTTCATCTTCTCTACAGATTGCTTCTCTTCTGGATTCCTCTAAATCCTAATCTCATAGAGTTGTCTGTATAGCTTTCTGTTTTCTTCAGTTATCACTTTGTCTCCCCTTCTTCTTCACCTCAGGTTCCATAGCCAAACGATGGAGTTCAAAGATAGATATCTCTTGAGTCATACCAGCTTGTGAACTCTTGATTGTTGCTTCAGCTCTAGCAATTAGATCCTCAATTCTAATCGGCGTGGTGTTTGTCATTTCCCTTAAACCGCTGTCTGGGTTATGGTGTTGTGTGGTTGGAGGTGATGGTGGTTGTCGCTCAGGTAACGGATGGGGGCCATGGCCAATGGCCATGACGACAAATGAGAGCTCCTTCACAACTTTGCCGTTTTTGGGAGGACGGCTACAACTATGAATTGGCTACAGCCCAACAAAGCTATCTATTTTTGGTAACTGACGACCTGGATGAAACCTTCAACGTTAAAAACCATCAAGTTCAATGACTCAGATTTCAACTGGGTAAAAGATTACAAAGATGCCCTTGAAGATGCTAACATACGCTTGGAGATTTTCCCACAGAGTCACATGCGCACTAAACCTGCAAAGTCAAGGTGAGTTAAACCCAGCTAAACGAATATTTCTCCTTAAATGTCAAATTGTTGTAGTTTATGGGAGAACGTAGCTTACTGGTTCATATGTTTTTATTTCATCTACGAGCGTCTGTGGCATTGAATTTGGAGACGATTGTTAGAAACTTAGATGGTACCAAAGGGGCTTGTACGCTTCATCTTCTTAAATGATAAGCTATTTCTATATAAAAAGTAGGAATTTGGACTAAAATTCTTTATGGCGATGAACATGGTGTTTCTCGAAGAGCGGTTATGGAAATTAGTAACGTTAAAGTTAGAATGTTGGTATAGGTGATTAAGGTTAAATTTGGGAGGTAGGAATATACTTGGCTCCCGGATAAGCGTAACATCACCATCACAGATGGTGTTGGGTTATGGGGTCGATCTTGAACAAGCGGGACAAGTTTAAAAAGTTAATTGAATTTCATAGTATTGTGGAGAAGATTAGTTTCTGAGGAGATGTATGTTGTTGACTTGAGAGAACTTACGTTGTTAATCCTTCTCTGTAATGCTTGTGATCTAAAGCTTGGGGTGTGAAGGAGTTCTTCAAAATTGAGGGGGACTTATGATGCGATCTAAAGCTTGAGGAGTGAAGGAGTTTTGCAAAATGGAGGGGAGCATCTTATGATGCGCTGGAAGAATTTAACTATCGTAGATTCCCCGTGATCTCGAGTGTTTCTGTATTATATTTCCCTTTGCCATCGGGTTGTATTCTTTCCACGTTGGAAAATTTTCTTTTGAGTTTGTCAATATACTATTTTTCACATTCTTAAAAAAAAAGGGAGGAAGCGGTTAGCTCTTAGCTAGCCGTGTGGTTTTTGAGGTCAAAACCTGCAAGTAAGCCTAAAATCCAACACGAATTATACAAATACAGTTGCAATCAAGATGCAGATATTAAGTTCAAAAGGCAACAATTATTTAAGCGAAGTTAATACATCACAAAGCTTTGAAATGTGGGTTGATACTTGCTTGACTCTTTGATGGGGTCATTCTACTCCTTCGTATACCTAGAGTTTCTGGGAATTTGATATTTTAGGGCGCTTGCCCAAATAAGTTCATTTTCCTGGAAAGTTGTCATAATCTTACTAAATGGTTCCCATTGCAGTACCAAGATTCCTAACCTCATACGAATGTTTTACAAATTTCTGTTTCTCTTAATTCGTATCCTGTAGATCGAATATAAAGAAAGTGCATTCAGTAGGGTTAATGAGCTTGATCAGAAAAATATTTGGTTTTCTTAAATCTCTTGTTACCTTTATAATTCTCGTAGCCCACAACCAGCTACTTATATTACATCTAAAATATGAAATATTCAAAATAAGGGAGCTCTATTTTGAAGATGAAGTCTGGCCTTCCTTCTTGCCAATGTAAGTCACCTGCATTCATGGAACTACCCCTTTTATCATTTTTTTAGAACATATAAAAAACTAGAAACCACAGTATCACTGAGATTTCAGAAAGTTGTTTCTCTCTTCAAACTGTAAAAAACCAAAGTCACTTGAGATTCCTGCCTATTTGCAAAACACCGAAATCCATTCGGTGAAGACATTTTTGGTCTCATTTAGGCGAAAAAGCTAAAATATTTCATGTGTTACTTAGAGAGTTGTTGAGATTTTGTGAGCAGGAGTTTTTGGGTTTTCGTTGGGTTAGGGGTATCTTGTTTGCAAGAATTATGAATATTTTGGGGGTTGATTGGAATCTATTATAGTAATAAATTTGTATCTCTAAAATACCCAAGCCTCAACTATATGAAGCAAATTCCTTCCTCATTAATTTTATTAAGTCACTGCTCTCCATTTAAATTTAGTCTGCAACTGCAAGATTAATCAGTTAGTAATTATCTATGAATTAGATTTTTGCAAATAGGCTCCTATAGACTTATGATGGTTTCGATTCTTCTCCTATAGATGTCAAGGAGATCCGCGGGATTGGCTTGCAAGTTTCAAGACTTGAAAATGCAGAGACGGTTAAACAAGGTATGCTGAAGGAGTTCTATGTGTTACAACTAATTGCTTTTTATTTTCATATTACAAAATGCTCATGATTTTACCAAATTATTTTAAGGTCTGCTCTTATTTGGAAGTCATACATGGTAAATAGTTGCATATGGAAATACAGCTTTAGGTTATGTTAGTTTCTAGTGAACAAACTACTTTCCGTTTAAAAGTTTTAACTGTTTTTGTTTTTTTTTGAATGATTTGAAGCGAATGAAAAAAAATCTCTGAGATCATGGCTCTCTTCTGCCTCTGCGAATGTTGAAAAACCTGTTTATCTTGTCGGAAAGAGGATTAATGGAGGTATACACCACTTTTTTTTATACATATCTATACACATATTTTTGGTAAATACCATATGAAATAAGGTATAAAAAAAGTATGAAAGGCTATTGTATTGGGGATCCCATTGTATTGAATTACACTGAAAATAATTAGTCAATATCTTTCATCATATCACTTGGAAATGTAAACTGTCTACTTTCCATTTGAAATGGTATTATGCCCTGTCGTGATATCCATAGACCACCACCCCCCCCCCCCCCCCCCCCCCCCCCCCCTTCTCACTTAGACACACTCTATCAGGACCTTTTATTTGTTTAGAGGAGTGGCTAGGGTGCATATTGTGAATGTTTTTGATTGGACAGTTGGATATTTCGAACATTTTACTTTCGGAAATGTAATATCGAAATTGCATACTTTCAGTAAACTAAAATCAAAACTTGTATCATTTCGGAATGCGCATTTCAAACTATTTCAACATAGTTAGATCAACATAAACCAGAAAACATTTCGAATATGCGACACGTTATTAACAAAATATATTCTTCTTATACATCCCTATTCAAGATCTTACAAAATATATCCCATTATACATCCAGAAGCAATATTTCACTTATATAATGTGACAAAATCTCAAAATGATGTATTAATGCTTGGATCCAAGCCAAAATATAAGTGATATGTGATTATTACTGAACAATGTCGTTCAAAATTTAACTGTCTCCCTACCTGCATCCACAACAATCCTCTGTAACAGATCCATTCTTGGCAACCAATCCTTTAACCACTTCTCATCGATATTGTTGATCTCGACTTTTTGGTGGACCTTCCAGACGACTGAAATGGGTGGCAACGGCACATCTTCCTTGATGACTAACTTCACGTAGCGATAGCGTTCCCCATCTCCTAGAGTCGACATCCTAATGAAAATGTGATTGTCTTTTCTTTTTAAAATAGATGTAATCTCCCCTCTGATCCCCATCCTACTTGGGGAAGCTCCTATTGTCCAAATAATAGGGTAAAATAATTATACCATGTGCGGGGATAAGAAGAAAACTACGTGCTGGTAATGGGTGTCAAATACATTTCCCAAGTAGAGCCACTCCCCGTTTTGGTTATGATAACTTGGATCAGAAACGCATTTCTCGTAATTTCTTAGCCCACACTCAGTCCAATTGGCATGCCATTTTCTTTGCCCACTGAATACCTTCTTCCAGTAATTTAACCACCTGTGTTACTTTGTTAGTTTCAACAAATCTATTTTCTCTTGGATATGACAAAATTGGTTGTTACAAGCAGACTGTGTCACGTACTGGTACAAGCAGTTATCATCATCTTGTACCTCTTTGAATCCCTTTAGAGCTAAGAATTTGAGCAGCGTCTGGAAGAGTCCACTTTTACTGGTTCTAAGCCTAGCCCTTCTCGTTTTTTTTCCTCCATCGATGTTTATCTCCCTCTGTTGCTCTCTTAACTTTCTCAACAATTAATGATAATTCCTCTCCATATTTTCCGTCTGACCTCTCCATATTTGTACTCTGCACCCAGTGATTGTCCCTCACAGACTAGTTTGTGGAGATTCAAAGCAACCCATAGATCTTTCTCTTAATTTTATCTGATAGAGGTTAGGGACAAAACAATGTCAGTAAGAGTTGCCTCCAGGGTTTTTTGAAGTATGTAGAAGTACTTTTCAAAACTGTAACCGTTTCGATTTGACACAAACTAAACTTCACAGTTTCGTTATGAATTTTTGAAACTGATTTGGTTTCAAAATACACAACTCGAAACTAGTACACTTTTGGAAACTAGCATTGTTTTGTCCCTAACCTCTATCAGTTACAATGGGAGAAAGATCTATAGGTTGTTTTGAATCTCCACAACTAGTCTGTGAGGGACAACCTACGGGTACAGTGTACGAATTGATGCATCTCGTAGTTGTGAACTGTATGATTGAAGGCCAAGCGGGAAATATGGAGAGAAATTATTATTAACTATTGGGAAAGTTAAGATACCAATAATGGGAGATAAAGCATCGATAGAGGAGATGAAGACGAGGGGGGGGGGGGGGTTAGGTTTATAACCTTGAAAAGTGGTCTCTTCTAGCCGTTGCTCAAATTCTTAGCTCCAAAAAAGTGCAAAATGATAGGAACTGCTTCTACCGGTGCTTGACGCGGTTTGTTTGTTACAGCCAATCCCATTGTTTCCAAGAGAAAATAGATTTGTTGAAACTAGTTAAGGGGCACAAGTGGTTAAATTACTGAAAAAAGGTGTTTAGCGGGCAAATAGAAGGCTATACAAATTGGAATGAGCATGGGCTGAGAAACTACGAGAAATGTGTTTCCGATCTAAGCTATCATAACCAAGACTGGGAGTAGCTCAACTTGGAGCATGTATTTGCCACCCATTATCAGCGCGTAGTTTTCTTCGTATCCCCATACATGGCATGACTTTTTTATCCCGCTGTTTAGACAATGGTAGCTTCCCTAAGGGGGATGAGGAGCAGAAGGGAGATTATTGGTTATCTATTTTGGAGAGGAAAGATAGACACATTTTCATTGGGATGTCGACTGTAGGAGATGGGGAATGCTCTCGCTACGTGAGGTTGGTCGTCAAGGAAGATGCGTTGTTGCCACCCATTTCAGCTGTCTGGAAGGTCCACCAAAAAGTCGAGATCAACGATATCAATGAGAAGTAACGAGATGATTGGTTGCCAAGAATAGATTTGCCCAAGAGGATTGTTGTGGATGCAGGTAGGGGAGACAATTTTATTTTAAATACCATTGTTCAGTAATAGTCACTTATATTTTTGTTTGGATCCAAGCATTAATATATTGTTTTGTGATTTTGTCACATTCTATAAGCGAAATATTGTATTCTGGATATATAGTGGGATATCTTTTGTAAAATCTTGAATGGGGATGCATAAGTGGGATGATATATTTTGTTGATGACATGTTGCATATTTGAAATGTTTTTTTTTTCTCGAAATGTTTTCTAGTTTATGTTGATTTGACTATGTTGAAATAGTTTCGAAATACGTATTCCGAAACTATACAAGTTTATATTTCAGTGTACCGAAATTGTGCAGTTTCGATATTACATTTCCGAAAGTAAAATGTTATGAATATCCCAACTGTCCAATCGAAAACATTCACAATATCACCCTAGGCACGTAGTGCAATAAACTTGTAACTCAGAACAATATTTGACATTGATATACATCGCTAATTTGTAGCAATAGGGTTCTTGATCTAAATTAATCCCAATAGAAAGTACATTACAAATGACTTAAACATAAATTACATGACACTATAATGACCAAATGTAGTTCTCTTCAACTATTTTCTTCCTCAACGTCTTCTTCAGTTTTTTCTGGGTATCATCTTCACTTTCTTCCTCACTGTCCTCATCCACTTTCGCTTCCCTGATCCTCTTCACCGAAAAAAAAGAAAAAGAAACAATGGAGTCAAATCGAGTGAGAGGTTGGCAGATTACACATATTTTGCAGTTTCGAAACCTAATTTTGAAACTCGTTATGTTGCAGAAGCCTACATCCGAAAGTACTTCAATATCAAAATTTGATTTTCGAAACTAATACAGTAGTTGAAGGTAACTGCGCATCACCTACTTCTGGTTCAAACTAGGGGATATACATAAAACAAATGACAAGCCATAGAAGCCTAATTTGGTTTTAACTTCCCGACTTAGGGTTGTTGGTCTTCGTAGCCGGACAATTGCGCTTGTTGTTGTATTACATGGTGTGATACCCTCTGCACATTCTTTTCCTCTTACTGCAAAGTTTTGAATCCTGTTATTCGAAACCAGGTTAGAATGGCGGTAATATCTTTCGAGACGAGTAAATGTTTTGAGGAAAGTGAATTATTGAGGAACTAATAGTGTTTTGGATTTAAATTGTGCCACCCAAGCATTGTGAAGTAGAAAGTATTATCTAAGTCATTATGTTGGTTTTGGACTAATTTTATCTCTACTATTCATCTAGACAAATGAAAGGTCCTAATAGAGTATCTAGGGTGTGTCTTTGGATCCATTCCATATATATATATATATATAGGAGAGATCCGTGGACATACCCCCTTTGTGACACACCCCTTATGAAAAACACATAAAGAGGTTTCATCCGTATGGATATGATCTTCTTATCATGTAGATCATCATTGCAAAAAATCAACTCATTCCAAAATTCCTGCATCATAAAACAAAAACATTTGTTTTTTCCAAATACGGTAGTTTCGAAAACGACTTTTCCGAAACATATGTTTGTGTTTCGAAAAGTCAATTTTCGAAACATTAAGTTTCATTTTTTTTTTCCAATGAGTTTCGGAAATGCGTTTTTTCGAAAGGGTGTGTGTCTAGGGATCTACTGGGGATGATCCAGAGACACGACCCTAGACACACCATCACTAGGTTACATTTAAAGATGTTTTAAGAAGTTTTATCCGTATAGATTTGATCTCCTCATCATGTTGATCTTACTTGTAAATTATTAAGTCATTCCGACATTCCTACATCATAAAACATGACATCGAAATTTTGATGAAATTGACAGCTAGACAGGATCAATATATTATATTTTAAATATCTTTTAATGTTGAGAGAAATGTCGGAACGACTTTTTTTTTGTAAGGATGATCTAAATGATAATGAGATCATATCCATACGGATAAAACTTATTAAAACATCTTCAAATGGGTCCTAATGATGGTGTATTTCGGGGTGTGTGCCTTGGAGAAGAGATCAGCTGGAGAATTGCCCTTCCTATAGGAATGCACAAGCATAATGTTCATATCAATCCCTAGCCTTAGAATCTCATTTAACTCACCTGAGAAGCTTGAAACTTTATTGTATAAGATTGCACTATATGGTTCTTGATCAGTTCTTGGTCTTCAATCACTTTCCCAGTTTCAGTCTCAATAGATGTAATTTGCCTTTTTGCTAGTTTAATCTTTGTCATGTTGTGGAAGTATCTCTTATTTTTATCCCCATCTTGAAGCCATTTTGTTCTATCTTTTTGTTCCCATATCTTGGCTACTCTGTCATTTTCTCTTGCAGTCTGCATGCTATGTTTTCATTCTCAATGTCTTATTCTTGTTCTTTCTGAAGTTTTTCAATTTGTGTGCTCATTCTGTTCGGTTCAGTCTTCACTATCGGAAATTCTGTATGGTTCCATTCCTTTATTGCCTTCTTGGGCCTCGTCAGTTTTGATTTCAGGATGTAGATAGGAGCTCGTTCTAGTGCCTCCTCTGAGCTTTCTTTAACAGGAGCTTTAAAACCTTGGTGGTCAATCTAGATTCTTAAAGAACTAAAAGGGCAGTTCTTTGGTTTCTGGACCTGTGTACCCCTCACAAGAGAACTGAGTGGTTGAATACAATCTTGGCAGCAGTTTCACTTTCCAGCCTCCATATTTGTTTATCCAAAGATAGTTAAAGAAGGCTCTATCTATTTATTAGTGTATTAATACTGGATTTCCCAGTCTGACCATAGTCCAGCTGTATTTCATTCCTTCTCTAGCTGTCTCTATCAGTCCACATTTCAGCTTCCACAAAATTCTTGTTGGCCCTAATATTAGGCCCTTTACCACCAGTTTTCTCACCATGTCTAATATTTGAGTTGAAGTCCCCAATAACTAGCCATGGGAAATGGAAAGGGACTGCATTTCATGAGCTCATTCCATAGATTCTTTCTTTGGTTAATAATCACCTTAGCATGCACAGCACATATAAGGTCATCATTTATCAAAATAGTGATTCACTGGTCAGATATACTTACCACATCTATTTTAGTCAATGTGCTTTCCATAGGATCCACAGGTTCCCTAATTGTAAGTCATCATCATTGTGAATAATGTCTGTGCTCATCTTACTCAACCCCAGCTTTTTTATAGCTTCTACACTGGGCTTTATTTTTGGTTCTGCAAGACATAATATTTGGCTCCATATCTTGTACTCTATCCTTCAGGCACTTTATTGTTTTTTTATTAGCTACCCCCCTTGCATTCTAAAAGATTGCATTTTTAGTATACTTTCTTTTTGGTGTAACTGTTTGCCATTCACCCTCCATGTCCTTTTTTGCTTCTGGTTCTATACCCAACTCAACTGGCTTTGTACTTCTCTGCCTCTCCTTCCATCAGTTTGTACCATCCGTTGCTTCTCATGGCTTCTGTGTTGGTATCTTCAGAGACCCTCTCGTCTCTGCTTCTGTTATGTTCTCCTTTCTTATCCGTGATCTCAGTGTCATTGGTTATTTACCTCAGCATTGTTACTGTTAACTTCCTCATCTTGAGTACCCACTTCTTGGTCTGGTCTGTCTTGCTTGCACTTAGTTGAATACTATTTCACTAATGGCTTTAGTAAACTCTTGTTGTATCATATTAAAAAAAATTACTTGCTCCAGGGTATTTAAGTGCCAGGTGCTCTAAACCAGGGAACACTATGATTGGTGAGTCCTTCACCACTTCATCCGCTTGTTCTTGCAGGTTTTTGTCCTTTTTTATGCTTGCCTCAGTGACATTGTTGATTTCCCTTTCCTTCTTGTGTATCATGATTCCTGGTTGAGACTTGTTGTTGGGGAGTTTCTCTTTTGCCAACAGCATACCATTCCGCATAGTGACCTGTACTTCTGTAGTGCTTTTGTTGATCTTAGCTTTGTTCAATATCCTTTCCTCATGTCTTATTGTTTTCTTGATAGCTCTACAATCTCTTATTTTATTCCCCACTATATGGCAGTGATTTCAGTACTTGGGAAACCTTTTAATGAGGACATCCTGACAAAACTCAATCCCCCTTGCTCTCGCAAGAATTTTATCAGGTATCTCTTGTGACATTCTTTGTCCACAAGAAATGAAGCAAATAAACCATAAGCTAAGTTTCTTGTTGCATTGTCAACTTGAACTGGGTTCCCCAAGGCCTTCCCCATTGACATTAATGTTTGGATTTCTAGTAATCCATGCTGAGCCCTGGGAACCTCACCCAGACCATAGCATTCAAACTCTTTTGATTATCTGGGTAGAAATTTGGGCTTCAGCCTCCATGGCATCAATCGAATTTGACTATCCTCAATTGCCCATGGACAAGCACTCCACACCTTTGATTTATCAACATAATTAGAGAGTTTAATCACAAAATACCTTTCACCAGAGGTATGATTGAGCACATACCTGTAAGCTTCCACAGCTTTGGCTTCTTCTCCTTTACCAATGCATAGGTTAATTTCTGCACACATTAACTCTCCCTACTAGGCTGAATCTGTACACTTCAATTCCTCTTTCCAATGCCTCATCTGGGACTTCAATCACTGGATAGTCTCCACTTCTTCCTGTAGTTGGTAGATCATCCAACTTAAAAAGTTAGGTTTTATTGTTTTTTGACCTTGTCTGCATAGGATTGTGGATTGGAATTCGAATTCTTGGAGTTAGTGTTGCTGTTGTTCACCTCCATTCTGATCTAGGATTTGATCTAGATCTTGCTGAGGTTCCTTTTCCACTGGTTTGATTGAGGGTTTTAAACTCCCATTTAGCTAATGCGAAAGTCCATAATGATTTAGAGAATCCGTCAGAGTGAGAGATTTCCAATCACCATTCAAGAGATTTCTGAGAAAATCTAAGAATCGCTACGAAAATCAAAATTTCGGGAACAGTTCAGCCTTCGTATAATTGCGCTGGATTTTTGAGCAAACCCTTGTACTTACTTTTTTGTTAATTTCTGCATTCTAATAAAAGATTAATCTACAAAATTTGCAAACATTGAGAAAGAACCATGAAAGTATTTTTAGAAATGCCATAAAAGAGAAAAAAAAAATTAAACTTCTATTAATATTTTCTATGCATGAATTTGATTGACTGAGAAATGCCACAGAGATGCTATCACACGCTGGACAGTGTTATACAAATCGTAGAGAACTTGGTAGACAGAGTTCTGGTAAAAGATCCCGTCAGTTGCTCATGAATCCAACTGTTGCTTCACATCAAATGCACAGCAACCAATCAAGCATTGGAGCATTGCCACCAATATGCCATCTTGATATGGGGGTTATCGGAAGCCTCCCTCCAGATATATTTTCAGAAGTAAATCAACTGTACAATGGAAAATTATCTGATCTCGTTTCCAAAGCTAAAGATAAGGATGATAGTGTAAGTGGTACAGTGTGCTCGACATCAACTGAGCAAGAGGAATGTGAGTTTTTTGGTTTAAAAAATTGATATGTTATGCATTACTATATTGAATATACTCATTTGGTGAAATTCTGGTCAGGGAGGAAACGAAGTGGAAAGGAACCTGTTTATTCTCATCAAGTTTCTTTAGACAAAATGACATCTGAAGATAAGGTTAGCTCGTTTTATCTCATTATTATTTGGAGCTTGTATCCTCCAATTTTTTCAACTATAGCCCCCCCAGCTCTCGTAGTTAATAATGTCGGTTCTCAAGCCATAAGCACATTTGAACAGTAATGTTTCCCATTAAATTATTGAATGCAGTTTCTTTCAGTCCTACATTTTGTGAAATTATGCATATATCCTTCCAACTTAAGTCAAATTTTCCACGTCTCCTCTCATAACGAACTATGGTAAGCAGGACAGGTAGTTTCAAATACCTAATGTACCCTACATAAAAAGAAGTCGCAAAACGTTCATAAACATTACTATATCTTGAATACTTTCTTGGCCAAATAGGTCCATTGCTGTCAAATTCTTAATTTAAGTATATTGTCGAAATTATTGAAGAGCAAAAATCTGACGATGTGCCATGTATGTTTTTCAGCCAATGTAACCTATAGAGATGCAAGAATAAAAGGTCCTTTTGGTTTTATTGTTAATAAGGGTATATATTAATCTAGAACCTTGGGGATAAGGGACCTTAAATCTTTTAGTTCTAAATGAATGCGTAACCACCTCAGTGATGAAAGGATTCAGAATATAGGGATTAGAGGTTCATGTTATTGCACGTTATTCTTTTCTTTTTATGGAAATACATATGGGAAGGTGATTATGATGTGAATTGTCATCTCATGGTCGTTTCTCACTATTTATGGTTTATTTACGTTTATCTTATTTTGATTTAAGCCCCTCTGCTAGAGAAGCTTAGTAGGTTTTAGGGAGTTCTTAATTAACCAACACAAGGTTAAAAATGGTATTTTTCCTAGTATCTAGAATATTCTTAATTAGGGTTTCCACCCCCTTATGTTCTGTAAAAGGGAGACTAGGTTCTCTATTTTAGTTGGTTGATGAATTGAAGAGAATTCAGTTTAAGTTTTTGTTTAGTTTCAATTTGAAGTTTAGTTTTCTGTCTTCTAATTTTAATTAGGTTAACGTTTATCAATCCGAGTTCCTGCTTCCGCGATTCAGATTTATGTACTAGTGCTAGCAATATTTTGTGGGGACTTTTTTAACACCAACTGCTACAGTGATTTTGGCATATGCTGCAGTATTTTCTGCGTTACTACAGTGATTTATGCTTTTAAATTTTCCTTGAAGGAGTTCAGATTTCCAGATCCGCAAGATGGTTACTGTTAGAAGTAGATTAGTGTTAGTAGTCTGTCTAAGGGCAATATAGTCATTACCCTTTTTATTGTAGGCTACATATAACCAAGTTTCTAGGTTGTAACCTAAGTTGTTCTATTCCAATGTAGTCTTTAGAGTTCTTATGTTTTTCTCTCCTTCTCTAATCTTACAAACAAATCTCTTTTTTTCCTCTCTCCCCAATTCAATTTTAGGGTTAGGGTTTGTGCTTCGATTTTGATCAATTTTTATCAAATTCGTGAGTGGGTTGGGTTTATTTGTTGATTAGGGTTTGAAAATGGGGCAATTGGGGAAGAGGTAACGGTCAGGGGATGGGTCGTAGCCAAGTTGGGCCGATGAGGAATAGATTTGGTGGAATTGGCGGGAGGGGTATCATGGGAAATGGTGGAAATGGGTTTGGCCAAGGTCTTACACCTAATCCACCTTTGCTTAATCCTCAGGCAATGATGGGTCAGGGATTTGATCCAATTTATGGAGCACACATGGGGAGAATGGGTGGTTTCCCCGGAGCGCCAACACCTCCGTTTTCTGGAATGTTACCTTCATTTCCCCCTGTTGGTGGCGTGGGTTTGCCCGGAGTGGCTCCTCATGTGAATCCAGCTTTCTTTGGTAAAGGGATGGGGATGATGCCTACAGCTGGTGTTAATGGAATGGGTATGTGGTCAGATCCAAATGGAGCAGGATGGGGTGATGAGGATATGGGAGGCAGAGCAAGAGTGTTTAGTTATGGGGATGATCAGCATCTGGACCATCTCATATGGTGATGGAAGTCATGAAAGAGGAGGGGGGCTAACACCGCGAAGGATAAAATATGACAGAAGGATAGAGAGGAAAGAGACCGACACTGGACCATCAACGGTACAGAGATCGTGAAACTGAGTGGACGAAGGAGGGATAGAGGACAGGTCATCAATTCAAGTTCCGCGGAGTATCTACTGATCTTTGTTATGCAAGTATCTCAGTATTGGTTGTTCCGAAGATTTAGACATTTCGTACGATTCTATATTGTTGGGTATTGATGAGCAGAACGGTCGATCGCTCTTGTGTACATCTGATCAAGGCAACAACTCTTTCAATTCTCATTTTACATCCGATCAGAGAGCAACTCTTTCAATTGCTCGTTTAATCAGATCAAGGCAACAAACTCTTCAATTGCTTTGATTTTGGGGTAGATTTTCGATTTGATCTAGGTATTGTCGGTGAGCGTTTCGGTTCTGGTCGTCTCTTTTGATTTGGAGTATATTGAGGTTAGTTTGCAATTTGGTAGAATCTGGCGTTAGTTTGCATCTCTAGCGGCTAGTTGCGCATGTTGTAGGGTCTGGCGGAGTTTACCATATTTTTAGGTTCTGGCGACAGTAGTCGCATCTGTTTAGTTACATATTCTTAGATTGCATAAGATTGGAGGGTTGAGCCATCTGAGATATGTTATGGGTTTTGGCTTTGTATTGGAGAGTCAGAATCTTATTTTGGGGTTGAGTAAAGCTTCAGTACATGTTATGTTTACAATATGCAAAATTCTTGATGTACTTGCGTACCATCTTGAGTTTGACGGGGATGTTAGAGTATATAATGTAGTGGTCTTCTAAGGGCAAATAGGCTTTTCCCTTTTATTGTAGCGCTACATATCGCCAAGTTTCTAGGTTGTAACCTAAGTGTTTTATCCAATGTAGTCTTTAGAATTCTTGCGCTCTTTCTCTCCTTCTAATCTTACAAGTTACTATCAGTTATGACGATCAAAGAGTTAAATACCAAGTTCGATAAGTTTAGTCGAAGCTTGTTTTCGAAAGGATTTTACCCGCTCACTTAAGCACATTGGGCCAACAACATGTTTCGCAATCACCGGTGGAAACAACTCAAAACCCCGTACACACGGGTTGATTTGTAGTTCGAAAGAGCAAGAGGAATTTGCGAGTGAGAACGCAAAAGATTCTCGGTACGAAGGTTGCTCACGAGGGTCTGTGAGGGTTATAAATCGTAAAAAATTCAAAAAATGCCGAAACCACACTCCAGCCAGAACTAAGAACCTGAAGCTAATGACGGTAATGGAAGTTTTCCGTTCGCCGATAATGGAGATCGCACTGGGTTTTTTTTGCAGGTAGTAAGCAGAAGAAAGGGTCGTATGGAGAAGACCATCAGAGGTGGCAGAGGATAAAGAGATACCATGGCGTCCAGTGGATTCTTCTGGTAGGTTCCAACGGATATTGGGACAAATCCCCAATATGTGACAAAGTATCCAGATAATACTATTAAGAGGAGTAGTTTGTTGATCCTTTTGGGAGGGCTTCTTAACTAATTTCAAGAAGCGGATACCATTGCTTTACTTAGTTGTTTGGAGGTTCTTCAATATAGAGATATTGGTGACAAGACTATCACCCCTCCAAGTTGGGTACAACTTAGGTTATAGAAAATTCTAAGGCCATGAATTCGAGGTTTTAATACAGGTAGCCACATCAGATAGTCTGAGTTCCGTGGTGTTTAAAAAACTGTCGATTCGTGGTTCAAAATCTTTCGGAAGACGGACGGATGATAGGAATCGTCATCTTGTGTCATTATCACTATCTATGGTTTAGTTACGTGTATGTATTTGATTATGCCCCTTGCTAGTGAGTTAGTAGGTTTTAGGAGTTCCCCATTAACCAACACAAGGTTAAACTGTATTTTTCACAGTTTCTAGAATATCTAATTAGGGCTTTTACACCCTTATGTTCTAAAGGAGGCTGAGGCTCTTAGGTAGGTGGTGGATTTGATTTGAAAGAAGTCAGTTAAGCTTGTTGTGGGCGTTTCAATTTAAGTTGTCGTGGTCTTAGTGTTAGTAAAAAACCTAATTTTAAGAGGTTAGGTTTATAATTCGGTTCTGCTTCTGAGCTTAGATTTACGTTAGATGGGTGTCAGGAGGCATGGATTCTACACAAGCTTCACAAAAGCGTGTAATACTGAATGGGTGTGTCCCAGGAGGCATTAATCAAGAAGGTAGATCTTGCAGATAATGTTATAGTCACTTTTCCAGGGGATAGGATACAAGTGAGCAATTAAGTAAGATATTCGGTCAGGCGTAGCAGGCGTCATAATCACTGTAGGAGCTGGAAAGGGTAGGAACTCTGAATACACAGTTTATAGGGAGACATCCCCTTTTTATAAGGTTTAATTCCAAAGGAACAAGAAAAAAATGGGAAGGTGATTTGAGTTGTAAAGCATTTTATTTAATATACTTGTGTTTCTTGTGAGAGTGAGAGAAAATGTGTCATAGGACGTTCAGCGATAGTGTCTGCCATTTACATGTTACACCTTTTTATATTTTTCGGAAGATTTGGCTAGTTCATTGTTACCAACTTTAATAATGAAAATCAGTATCTGATACAGTATATTCTTATTATCTTTATACTGATATACTAGGTAACAACACACGGATACGGATTCGGGGGCGACACGGGTACGGGGTGTCGAAAACGGAATAATTTTTGTGTTTTTAAACCTTGCAAATAGGTTGGACACAGTGTGTCCGAGGATGTTGAGTGGCACAACATTTTATTTCTTAAATGAAGTGTCGTTGTTACCTAGATGATATATATCAAGTGATAGTTCTGCTTCTAAAACATTCAAGCAAAAACTCTTTTTGTCCCTCTATAGACATGACTTGTCTCAGGGCGCAACGGTCAAGCACTTTTCTGAATTTCCAACGAATCCACTTATCCCTGCTAATCGGACTCTTGGACCTCTTACTGATCATTGCCTTGGTAATGCGCACAACACCTTGCATAAGAATCATCGTGTACGCTTTTTGTTAGAGCTATCGTGAGGTAGTCGTTCTTTAGAGGTCCAGAAATAAAGAAAATGCCAGCAAGAAAGAAAAGGCCAGCAAGAAACCCAATGCCTCGGGTTCATTGCAGTGATATTTTGCTGTCGCGCATTGAAAATTATGAATAATTTGGGACTTAGCATTGAATACAAGTGTAATTTAATTTCGTGTGATGTCTTATTAACTATCCGAAAAGGTGAGACGGAGTGTACAAGAAATTACAAGAACGTGATTTTTTTTGTGTTTTTTTTGTCTTCTTGTGCAGAAAAGTCAATTTAGTTAAGTCCCATAAATTCAATGTTATCAATTTTATCAGTCACGTGTATGTCATTAAAAGTGCTATTCGCAGGAAATATGCAAGGAATTGAATATCACACCGATCGGGGCAGGATCTCAAAAAGTGATTTAATGCCTGCGTTCTTTAAGTCAAATGGATGTTTCAGTTTTATATGAACTTCCTGCGGAAGTGAAGGCTGTTTATTTAAGTTGCTTCTGTCACAGGAAGCCAGAGTGTCCAGTGATTCTCCAATTGGCTCATAAGCAAATGTCCTCGTGGACACCAAAGAAGTGAATAATACTAACAAATCACTGGAAGAGAATGTTGGGTGGGAAATCCACCGGAATGGGTTGAGAAGTTTGAGTTAGCAACCACGTCATATGAAACATCTAGCGAAGAGTATTAATATCTGGGTAAGTGGTCTTTATCTCCCATTCTTCAAGGCACCAATCCTGCTCTTCTCTTTTGTGGGATGCAAGTAATGACAGAGATGATGAAGCCTCTTCCTAGTAGGATCTTCTTCAGAGTATATTTTGTTGGAATAAAATTGATATGGAGGAGATCTACCTATCCACCGCTTCTGAGAAGGTAATAATGTGGTGCACCTCTCCTCACAGATTCATGCTTTGAATGTTTCTCCAATAGGTTGATAAATCATCTCAAGCATCGAATAAAACTGTGAAAATTTCATTTTTGAGGGACTGGAACAGTATTTGCTCGCGTAACAAAAGTGCAAAGTTTTATTTTTTCGTCCGAAATTTCAAAGTTCCGGCCTAAAAAACAAAAATCTTTTGGAATTTCTTTTATTTGGGTTTTGGTGTTTAATTTGCCATCCGAGATTTTTATTATTAAGAGAAAAATGTTGCTCTCCAAAATTTTGTTTTGATGTTTGTAATTTCCACGAAACGTGATTTTCAACCTTGTTCTCAAGTACTGTTCATAAACAGTAGCAATAGCTGTTTGGTGCCGTTTTAGTAGTTTAGCACTTAATTTAAGGTAATAGAATTGTGAGAAACAACTATCTACGATATTTATATAATGCTGAAGCTTTTGCGGCTAAACCTAGTTTTAAGTGTTGCTTCTGGTTTTTTATGATTATTTATGTAGTGAGTATCACTTATGTATGACGTGGGGAAATATCTAAGTTCCTGCCGGAAATCTGGCTCCCCCCTCCCCCCAACACCACCACCACCACCATGAAACTGCGGTTGCTATCAATCACTACGGAGCCAAGGGGTAGGCCTTGTTAAGGTGAGTGTTTCATTATGTAAATTCAAAGGATAAAGGACTGAAAAAATTGGTGTCCAAGGGGGTTTTCCTATGATCACACTGGCCAGACCGTCAATTCCCAGCTAGATCCTTAGGGCTCGTGCATAGCCCGCAAACCACACGAAACGGGCCAGGGACACAAGGCCGAGCGGTCATACCAACCTCGAAACCCACACAGAGGTGAGATTCGAACTCTTGACCTCTTGGTAGTGAGATCGAGCACAGGTAGTTGATTAAGGAGCTCATTGTTGTTAACATGAGGATGGAAAATGTCTCATTAAGTACAAGACTAAAAGAACGAAGCTCACACCTGATGCCCCTACCATGGGACGTTGACAAGGCGAAAAAGCTCATCTCTTAGAGATAGGTGCAACATTATTTTGGCGAAGGTTCGTCCACTTTGAAAGTCTGCGAGAGTTGTATCTTGCATGATTTTAAGGGAGTCATATGTTGGTTGATGGGTTGGAATATAGGTCCACATTGGGCGTATTAAGCTTGCAATCTGTATATATGATTTTAGGGCTACTCCTCTCATTGTTAATTGGTTGATTCGAACCTTCTAGTTTGAACCTCCAGTTCTAATATGATATCAAAGGCGGTCGATTACTTCCACTTGTCGTGCCCACGATCACATATTGGGCGTATTAAGCTTGCAATCTAATAAAGATCCTGGGCTATTCCTCTCATTGCCAATTGGCTTTTGAGTGGAACCTCCAGTTCTGTTAGATTAGGGGTGTGAGAATTAGGTGTTGCAGTTTGAGGGTGCATCTCCAACTTTTCCCTTGAATTTTTTTTTTCTTAAACTAGCGTATTTTCTTTGTCAAGTCAATTCTCAGCAGAGTCGCCATTTGTAACTAGGTGAAACGACTTAAGCGGCTCCATCAGTCACCACTACAGAAAAAAGAAAGCCAAGTGTCGGAGAAGGGGTGAGAAAGAGATCTCAAGAAATGAGATCCCAAGGGTCCTATTTTTGAAATGTATCTCCTGTTATTTACAGAGCTCCAAAGAAGGCACAATATCAAGTATGCCCTCCGTTGCTATGTAACATCCATGATGTGGATTGCATCTATGACCATGTGAGGTGTCTCATGGCATTATGATGACCTCGGAGCCTTAGCTGACTTGTATGACTGACATATGCGTTGGATTAGTAGGGCTTGTATGGCACGTGTTAGGCTTTTGTTGACGTCGAACCTTTCATTTTTGGGCTTGTGGAATGCCCTATCTACATGAATATGCATACTTATAATGGGAAGTTTTGGTGCATCTTGATTATAAAAAAAATTAGTTAGATTTATGCAAACTATGATAAAATTTGCATAAAAAGAATTTCGACAAAAATTAACTACTTTCTTTGATTATTTTTTTAAAAGAACCTAAAGCAATCTAACTGAATCAAACAACCAAAGAAGAAAAGGCACAACCCTCTTGTCTGAGTTCTCATCATATATTGGGGATAGACCTTAGTTGTCAAAGTACAGTAATTAAACCTCACAAACAACGCATTAATGCATTCTACTTCCTCGACTCAATCTAGTCTTGTTTTGAGCAAAGGCTAACCCACTATTGAACTAATAATAAGGGTTATTGTTGTATCCCTTCACGTTGCGGTATGTTTGGGAATGGAGAAGACCAACTAGTAGGTATTAAAACCAATCAAATACCCTCCTGCAAATAAATTGTAAACAAATGCTATCAATCAATAAATTGTTGTTCGGAAAGAAATTTTAGAGAGAACAATTTCAGAGAGGAATCTAAGTAAGAGATGTCGCACTAAAACTGAAGATTCGATAAAAACTACGTAACATGAACACACAATATTTTGAAACTAATTTATGTCGACATGTATCCAACACCGACAATAAAACACGTGGACACACGCGTCCAACACTATGTTAAAGGTATTTTTCTTATTTTTGCTATGTCCGACGCCCTGTACTCATACTAAACACCAGCACCCGTACCCGTGTCAATGTTTTGTAGGAGACAATGAACTAATAAATCCTAAATCCCCCAATAAAGTACCATTCACCTCTTCGGCAAAAGCAGTCTTTCGTATGCCACAGTGACTATGAATTGCAAAACGAAGTTTGTAACATAAAAACACTAGGAAGAACCTCACTCTATTGTCAATTTTGATCCAAACAATTGGTGAAGCTACGATAAAATGTGCAAAACATGAATTTCAACAAGAATGAACTATTCAAGGTATTATTCTTATTTTTACCATGTCCAACACCTGCACTCATACCAGACAACAGCACTCGTACCTGTGTTAATATTTGACAAAAGAGTATATTTTAGATTATGCTATATGCATGCGATTTTATAGGACAAAGTGCATTATATTACTCCAATTTTTGTGTACTGCATTGCCAACAATTTTTACATATTAACAAATGATTCTTATTTTATCAGGCTTTCATTAAAATCTGGATTTTTCCTACAACTATACAACATACTACTTCCTTACATTCAGGTATGTACCTCGTATTATTTAACTATCATTACATCTTTTGTATGAAATTTTTTCTTAGCAGTAAATATAATATATTAGTATCGTTTTTAGGCTTATATTCAAGTACATATTGCCATCTGCGGGGAAGTGATCCTAATTAGCTATTTTAGCAAGTCCATGAAATAATGCTTTCACTAATACCTAATCTTTAATTCATTAAACTGGGAAGCTATTTTGATTCTGCCTCATGTCACAAAAATCTCGAGCATGAGAGTCCATGTGGTCAGTGAAGTTAGAGAGACGTATTTGAAAATAATAGTCGTATCTGATACCTTTAAAGGAAACTTTAAGAAGACGCCAACAAATTTTCAATTAGGTCCTCCAGTAACTAACAAAACTACAGAATATGTAGAGTATATGTAGGTGTGTGCGCCCACGTCCATCACGTTTGCACTTCATGTTTTAAAAACAACAAATGTGTCACGAGAAGAACAATCTTTTTGGTGTTTTTGGGCAAATTTAGGGTGTTATTGCATATTAGTCAGAACATTATGAGAGGAGGATTAAAGCCTGGCCCCTAAGCATTGTACAATGCAAGCCATAACTTGATACAATTATCTTCTGAAACTTGCAACACGGAGACTGATCATATCCCAGAACTTAAGTTATCTTCTCACTTTCCATCTTTACAAGGCTATCAGCTGTTTTGTTTGTTTCTCTAAAAATATACCAAAGTTTAATAAAGAGTTGTGCACCCAACACTTTATCTTGGTAAAACTGAGTCAATCTTGTTATACCAGTTAGCTATAATATGGAATCAATCTTGTTATACCAGTTAGCTATAATATGTAATCAATCTCAACTTCAAGAGGGAACCGATTATGTTGCTTACAAAATCTTAGATCTACCAAAAATCCAAAATGTTCGGCAGATTTGTTTATGTCTGGACCTTGGATCATTATATAAGCAAAAACTAAATTCTCATAGTGATCTTTAACAATGCCTCCTCCCCCACATAACCCTGTAGATCCTTTTGCTGAGCCATCTGTATTCAATTTTCACATAGAGATTGGGGGCCTGATCCATCTAACCACTTCGATCTGCTTCTATTGAACATTTTCCTTGCAATTTTAAGAGCATGTAGAGTAAGAGAATCTAGGAAACTTCACTGCTTTGTACGTTTAATTTTATGCATGAGAGACTTGAGACAACTTAATACGCTCATAACTCAATGGGCTATTGTTATACCTTGCTGCACACGCCTAGACTTCCACATTCAGCAGCTAATAACGGAAGAAGCCATTCCTGCGATGATGCCCATTTGAGATACCATGGAAGCTCTGTTAAACAGTACCCCTTGCCTAGCCCAGAAACAATTACTTGCTAAACAATCGGTCCCACATGCCCTATCACAATGTTCCACACCTGCTGAGCAGTTTCCTTTATCTTGATCTTCAATATTACTTCTTAAAAACCTACACTTTTTTTGGTAAAGCTTTATGCGAGAACCACTTCATTTTCTCAGTCTTCTCACCAACAGTTCTCCAAAAGTTCCGCGCTAATTTAACAGTAAAAGAGCCATCGTAGGATATACCCCAGTTCGGTTTATCATCTTCAACTCCCACTTTAAAATGTGATTATGTTTCCACTGAACATCATCTTGTAATCTATGCCAATTCTAGTCCCCATTGTTATTAATAATCTCGTTGACTTTAATTGAGTGCTCCGCCACCTCTATGTTAAATATATCTGATAAGTCACATGATCGTCACAATACCCACGTAGGCGGTTGTCTCTCCACCATGCATGACCACTCTCTCTATTTTAGTTATTTCTAATTAGTTTATTTGATTGGCATTATAATTAGGAGAAGTCTCATAATTAGAGTTTAGTTAGGGTTTCTATTTGTGTTAGGTCTCTTCTTCTATAAAAGAGAGCCTAAGTTTAGTTTATTTCTTATGTTGGTTTGAGTGAGAGAGAAAGACTTAGCCTTAGAGAGATATGTAGAGTTTGGGGTAAATATCATAAACCCTATGTCTTTTGATTTTAATTTTATGCAATTGAGAGATCTTAGTTTTAATTGAGATTAATTTAGCTTCCTCAAACGTAGTTTTTAACAATATCAGCCAAGGCGCATTCCCCAACATGCCAAAATCATCCTCCCCTTTGCCAAAACTCCAAATGGTATTTGCTAAAACGATTTTCAATCAAACCAAAGATATTTCTCCAAAACTTTGAGACCCCATTACCCTCACAGGATTATTTAGCATTCTTTGTATATTTTCTGTGCATGAACTTACTTCAAAAATAGTCTCTGTAAAAGGAAAAAAGGTGAAGCCTGAAGTGTGAAAAAATAGTTCATGTACAAGCAGGGGGGATCTCAAGATGGGAGGGCCTGGGCTGTAGCCTGGGGTAACTTTGAACCAAACCTCTAATTTTTACTAGCTGGAATTTGAAAAATTTATCCTTTCAGACTACTATTTGAATATTTTTATAGAGATAATTAGAATTAAATTGGAGCTGGTGTGGTGGTTGGGTTTAATTTTTGCCCCTTTGAGGTTCAAAGTTTGATTCCCACTTCTTTCATGTCTTATTTTTTGTGTATTATGTAAAACTCGACAATTTTTTTTTATTTCAGCCCCCCTAGACTAAGCTCTGAGATTCGCCCCTGTACAGGAGCAGTCGTATCAAATAAAGATGAAGTGTGATACACATAATCTGAACATAATAGTCAGGGTGAGGAAACTCCCTAGCTTTAGAAAGATTTCAATACCTTAATCTGAACGTAATAGTCTAATTAAAATGTATGTTTTATGATGGGAAATTTAGAACTGCAAGTCTCAATATGTCAGAATAAGAATTTAAGCATTGCATATTAAAATGGGCATAATGAATCAACAGCACATGTACGTTTAATGTAGTTGGTACTTCAAGTTAATCAATCAATGTAAAATTGTCTCTCTATTCCTACTGGAGGAAATCTCATGTTTATAGTTCTTGCTTCAATTTCCCAAGTTCTTTTATGTGTTCTATAGCTATTTTTATTGATTTTTTTTTTTTTTTTTTCATTTTTCTGTCCATCTTTTTCTTGTATGTATCTTGGGATTAGGCTGTTGACACAAAGAAGAAAATTTTATGTGACAGAGGGTCTCTGGGGTTAGTGCTTGAGAGTTTCTCAATCCCCTGGTTTCAATATTATGAAAAACCATTTAGAGTTTCTCAAAACCTCAATACAGTTTGGTTGCTGGTTTTTTTTTTTTTTTTTTTTTTCCCCCCTTCGAAAGATCTGATGCATCATAGTGGATGTAAGTGATCAGCAGCTTGACCTTTTGTATAGGGAGTCTTTCATGATTGCTAAAGGTACTAACCATTCTTAAACACCACTAAGAATTAGTTATGCCATCCTGGTACTTTTGTTGGGCCTGCATCCAAATTCGAGTGAGAACAGGTTTGTTACGGTATGAATGGCTCTTTTAATTTGTGTAGTAAGAATAAGGGGCAAATTCAAAAATGTGAAGGCAGCAGGGGTGGCCATTGTGATGGTAAAGGATTATGTAGATGGGGAGATTGTCTCATTGTGCTGTGCAGTCATAATTTCCAAGTAGTCGAGAAAGAGTGTTTATATTTCGTAAAGTTGAAAATTTTATTGCAGGGTCGTGTGTCTAAGTGAATGCTCTTGACAATACTGGGATGGGGCAATATAGGCATTAAAATTGAACAGATGTGATGACAAGTTGGCCAATATGCGTGTCTATATTGCTCCTACTTTATGTACCTGGTCTGAAGAGCCGGCTTTCCTCGCCGCCATTTTTATGACGTATTTGATTTTCCTTGCTTCAGGTTTAGGTGAGCACCCACTTGGAATTGTTAGAGGTTTATATTGGTTTTCTTAAACCTTATATGTCCTCATTCCTAAGGTCTGGGACTCATCTTTATTATGTTTTGTATAAGTTTTTCAATTAATGATAAGCTGTGTGTTTTGCTCTAAAAGAAGTGTTTCTAAAGAGGTTAGAGCTGCTTCCATGCTAGAGGCATGGAGGAGGCATAATTAGCACAAAGGTTATATTTTTATAGAGGATTATCCATTTTTATATACATAGGCTACAAAAAGTCCTCTTGACAGCAGCATATATAAATTCCCACGGTGGTACGTGGTAAATACATTTCGTAATTGGTGTTCTCAAGGGATCCGGTAGAACTTGCACTGGCAATATTAGATTGGATATAAGGGTTTAGCTAATAATCACCATATATTTGGTTTGGTTTTGATGTTAGTTTTGTCCCTTCCAATTGTCGACCTATCAAAACATACTTAGTGATTAATCGTTCCTTCAAGGTTTAAATTTTTTTCTGGACCATATTGTGGGGATGCATCCTTACCATGGAATTATGGTTGCTAAAAATGAGTGATCTACTTCTTCATGTTCAATGAAGATGCTAAAATTTATGTGCTTATTCATCTGATTAGTCCAATAAATCAGGGAAAACCTGGGGATTTTTTCTCACGGTTTCTCTTGTTGTTTTTTGTTTTGTTATTTCTTTTTTCCGTTCCGGCCCGAAAAAATGGCAAATGGTCATTTTGGCACGGTTTTGATTTTCTTTCGCCATATCGATTAAAATGAAGACCAACCAACATGGGTTAAAGAGTTTTCTTAAAATGATACCGCTTCGACTGACTAAAATGGGGAGCGACCAATGTTGGACAGAATTTTATTTGAGAAAAAATGGCTGTAACCTACTATGGAAGTAGCTTTGAATTGCTGCAAGGTGGAGCAATGCTATTGGTGAGGTAGTCAGATAACTCCCTCATGGGTTAGCTAAATCAACACTCATTAATTGTAGATTAGTTCAATGGGAATGTTGTGGGTGATGCCTGGATTTACGGCCAAATTGTTTTTGGATTGACCTATAAATTGCTTTCATTATGAGTCATATTTGTAGAGGGAGAGGATAACCATAGGAATCAATGGTTTGGAGAACGAGTTTCCCGGTATCATCCTGGACAACAAAGGGTTTCTCTGGGGGATGAGAAAATATTGGGGTTTATTAGCAGTATATATTTTTGAAATCTAGTTGTGGACTGGACGAGATTAATGGTAAGAAGTAGGCTTATTCATCTTTGTGGATTATTTTTCGGCCTCCTTATTTTCTTCTTTTGATTTATTATGGCCCTTAATTGGGATCGTCCATAAATTGTGAATGAATGTTAGTTTGACTGATAAAACCTCTTCGTGTTGATATCTTAGTTACCTTCAGCATTCACTACAATGTCAAGACTAGTTATACCTATGCGTATAATGAGGAACTTTCAACTTCAACCACATTCTCTACTGCATCTTTGTTTCTTCATGTGTAACATGGTTTTTCTTTTTTGGTAATAATAATGGTGCTAACCATTGGTTTTGTATTCAATCTTTTAGGTTTGTGTTGAAAAGAACTATGGGGGTAACTTGAACATCTAATGCATGCAACATATGTGCTCTGATAAGTTCTCTTATGTAATCGTCTGAGTGCTTGGGCAGACTGATACCTTT
The DNA here is from genome assembly GCA_014058105.1 of Kingdonia uniflora. Taxonomy (NCBI): domain Eukaryota; kingdom Viridiplantae; phylum Streptophyta; class Magnoliopsida; order Ranunculales; family Circaeasteraceae; genus Kingdonia; species Kingdonia uniflora. The sequence goes on from JACGCM010002630.1 coordinate 767,112, forward strand.
AACTTTGTAAGACATTTGTACAACTCCAAACTTTCCTTCTGCTGTTGCTTAAATATTTGTGAATAGTAAACAACAGTAAATGAATTTGCTGTTGAGAGAGTGCATATCCTTATGCCATATCAATTCACATTCCTGTATTCATTCCTTTTGTTCATTTCTGATAGTTTCTTCCTGTCATGTAGGGTGGACAGGTAGGCAGGATCTAAAAGCCAAGCTGCATTAAAGTTTGACAAAATTCTAGCAAATAATCGTCCTTACAACAAATCATGGCTCTAGGTTGAAGACCTCTAAAGCTACTGCAGTTCCTATTTCGATCCAAGACGTTGGAAAGTCTGTCTTCAGAATTACAAAAGGCCTATGTAAGTTTCACAGGATTAACAAAGAGCCTTGTGCATGAGGATACATACAGGTTGCATCTATCGCTTGAGGTTGAGATAGAGAGTGAGTATTGCATTATATTTATTTCTTTGTAGGTGTTTTCAGAAAAATCTTCTGTATCTAGAACCTGGGATTGAAGTTATGAAATTGTCAATTTTTGTAAGTATCATCTTATTTTATTCTGGAAGAATTGATAATACACTGTGGTTGGTCGTGAAATTGATTATCAATAGTGATATTCTTAAAGCTCCTTGGACTTCAAAAACCGTTACCAACTATGTAGCAGCTAAATGAAGAAGTGAAACCAGAGGTATAGTGCTCTAATATCCTTCTTTAATACTATATGATGTAAATACCCTTAGACTCTAGGTGTAACTTTTCTTAATATACTAGTGCAAGTTTTATTAACAAAAAAAGTAGGGTATTTTGGTCAGTTGGTAAGACGTGGCTCTCCATAGGGAAAAACCATAGTTCTTATACGTTAATTCAATTGGTGAATTACCTTTCAGTATCTATAGCGATGGCTCTTCTGATACAGTTAATTCAATTGGTGATTCTTTTAGAAGGGTAATATTCATGGACTTTTTCTACTCAGTTGGGACTTTTCTAACCTAGTTTCTACTACTTGGCATTTACTTTTACCTCCTAATTGTCATGAATTACCTTTCAGTTTTTCACTTGAAAAATAAATTTGATATGAGTTATTAGTCAGAACTTTATAAAACTATAACTTCTCTAAGATTCAGTTTTTATACACCCAACAATTGATAAGTTAATATATAATTTTTTTCAATATTGAGAAGCTTAAATCCTAGACACTGGGGTTATCTGTAAGGTTTAAATCAGATGTAAAAAATAAAATTTAATAAATCTGTATATTGCTAATGTGGAGAAGTTTGGTTCTCGAAGACAGTTGGGCGGGATATAGGCTCAATCCAGATGTCATAGAATTTTGATAAGAGCAAACATCACGCTTGCTTTCAGTAAGAATACCATCTATTTGAATTAGAAAATAGCTTAACATGAGACATTGAAGTCGTTATATATTTGGTTATGATTTTGCAAAGTTTATGATTTTGTTTTAGAACTTTCTTAGATTTATTTTATATGTTTACATAGGTAAATGGGGTTGGTTTGCTTACAGGCTTAGAGCATTGACAGCAGGCTGGCTAAGTTAGCGAGCCACCCAGGCGTAAAATCAGAAGAAAAAAATAAAGAATAAAAAAATATATATATATGTATGACATGTAGCTAGAGGTAAAAAAATTGTCTTTTCAGGGTGGGGATGAATGTTAGGATTTTTTTTTTAATTTTTAAATAAAAAAAATTGTGCGCCAATTGAATTGGTGCCAAGATTTTTTTTAATAGTTCATTTAAAGTGGCCCACTGACACGCTGACATGAATGGGCTCGCCACAGATAGCCATTGATTTTCTCGAAATTAGCAGGATTTGAGCGATAACTATCCTGAAAAAAAGATTTTTTCTGAATTTCGATCACTAACATAGGGATAGCTACCCTGCTGCTCCTGTTCATGCTCTTGTTAGAATGAGATCGTAAGCACCGATCTCTATAAACCTCAAAATATTCTCATAGCCACCTAATACCCTCCTCCCGTCTCCCGTAATAAATTCTGTTGCTATTCTTTATTTTGGGGGGGGGGGGGGGCGCAAACTTTGGAGTCTTATTGTATAATCAAAGAAATAAATACCTTAATGAAAGCTATTCCTAGACTTTCTAAAGAGAGAAAGTCCGGTTTGTAAGGAAAAAATAAAATAAAAACAATTGAGTGTTGAGGGTGCAAATCTGTATTACCGTCGTTCGTTTTATCCCATGTTTTTCGTTCCTTTCGTCTGTGGATGACCTTCCCCGTCCTTTCGGAAAAAGTTTGGTGCTCATAGCGAGATTGTTAATGTTATCATCATGGTGAGAGTTGTAGCTCCGCCACCGACCGGCTGTGGAGGAATCTGTTTGTTTCAGTGTAGTGGGTCTGATTTACAGGCCGTCCCCGTTCACTGGGGTATTCTGTCCTATAGGGTTTTGATCTTGATTTTCATTTTTATTCCTATTGTGTTACTATTGCGCATTGTGTAGGTATTTTGTTTGCGTTCTCTTGCAGGTGAGGGTGTGTGCGGAGTCTGGCTGGTTTCCCTATTTGGCTGGGATGGTATAGGTCTTCTCAATTATCTTCGGCAAGTGGAAGGAAGAACAACGATGAGGGTTTGTAGGGCAGTTTCGTCTTTTTATTTCAGGTAGTATATATCTTCAGTCAGCTGGTTTTTTGGGCTGTTTGGTGGGCTCGGGTTGGTTTGTTAGGTTTCGGCTGGGCTATTTATTCTAGTTGGTGAAGGGTTCTTGACCTGTTTGAGACCACAAGCGGTCTTCCTGCTTTTGGGCTGAGCCTACTATTATTGCTTTGGACCTGTTATCTGGTTTGGTGTTTTTGGGATTGTCTTGAGGCTCTTTTCTAGTATGTGGAACCTAGTATGTGGGATGTACTCAGCTACAACTAAATATCTTCTCTGGGTTCTGTCAAGTTCTGTGTGGGGCCACTTCGCCTATAATATTTACTCCTACTAAGTGATTATGACTAATAGTGGATGGTAAGGTCGTTTCCTTTTGATAAGGACACCCTGGAGTGCTTATACCCTGCGTGATTGTTTATTATGTACGCCATCTTTTATCTCTTTACATCAGTGCTTGGGTGGGGCTCTCTCTTCCTTTTCCTCTTGGGTTTCTTCCTTGGCTGGTTCTTATTCTCTTCAATTATGCTACAGTAGGGTAGTTTTGCGGTGTTCTTCCCGGTGTCTTCAGTGAAGCGAAGCACTGTGAGAGGCTTTCGTTTTATTGCTCGGTTTCTGTTCTCAAGTGGCACTTAGACGGGTTTGGTTTTTTTGGTGGAGCTCTTGGGGGTGGTTTTGTTTGTCTTTTCTCGAAGCTAGCTTCTTTGTTTCATTAGAACAATATGGGTGGTTAGTTTGGTGAGGGTGGGTGTTTTTTGGTGAAGGTGGGTATATTTATGGAGTTTTATGGGGTAAGGAGGTTTTAAGCCAGGTGTGTTGGGTCGGTCTTTTGGCAGTGGGCAGTTTTTTTAGGTACTTGTGTGAGAATGGCTTCTTTCTCAGTCACACAGGAGTTTGTAAGTAGTATGAAACGTATGACAGTGACTAAACCCAGGGGAGCTGCAGTGGTTCATTTACCTTCGGAAATGATTTGTGCTGAGGAATCCCGTTGGCGATACGCGTTGATAGGGACAATGTCATTTGACACAGATCAGGGTTTCTCGAAAATCGTGTTTGCCCTAAAAAGTTTTTGGAATATGGAGGGGTCAGACAATTTGCAAGTTTTTGAAAGAAAAGTGGCGGGTAAGACCTTTTTTATTTTTTAGCTCCGTACGGTGTATGACCAAAACTATGTCTTGCTCAATTAACCCTGGAATCATTATGGGCATACGATTATTTTGCTTCCGTATGAGGCACAGACTCCGATAGAACCACTGACTCTCAAGTTGGTTCCTTTTTGGGTGAAGTTTGATATTTTCGACCCGTTCTTCGGAACACCGGAGTTCCTATATGAGTTTGGGCAAAGTCTCGGACAGGTATTAGTTGCCGAGCCAAATGTGGACAATCAGCGAGTAACAAAAAATGGATATCGGGTTAGGGTGGTCATGGATATTTACGGGGTTTTTTCACCGGCGGTATAGGTTGAGTGGGTAAATGGGCCGCTTCTGATTGGGCTTAAATATGAAGGTGTCGCGGTAAATTTCTGTATACTCTGTTTTAAGATGGGGCACCGAGTGACGGTGTGTTATGTGATCCTTGAGGAGGATAGTCCGGAGGAGGCGGGGTTAAATCAGTCCACAGGGGACACAGCGGTACAGGCTCAGAATTTGGAGAGAGGAAACCGAACATGTTCCTTTGAGGTCGCGACCGTATTTGCGGGCAGAGGGTGGGGACCATGGACAACCATCTCTACCCCTCCCTCCCTCTCTCCGACCCGAACCTGACAAGGCAGCGAGATAAAGGGAAACGATCAGTTGGTATGAGGAGGATGCGGCATACGACCTCAGTGAATAATTTGATCTTGTCTGATCAAGACGGATATCAGTAGGTTTCCCCTGCCTGGCTAGGTATCCGGAGGGGGGAGGGGCAGGGTTTGGTAGACCCTGAGGGTTTCCCAGACTTAGGGTTGGATTTCATGGGAAGTGGACAGCCTTCGCAGTGGGCGGGGACGGATGGAAAATATACTTTAGAGGGCCTGATCGATGGGGGTCAGATAGGTCAAATGGGTCAGATGTTTGTTGAGGAGGAGCTTATCACTATTCAGGTAGTTGTTGACACATCCGGTCATCACGAAAGAGGGGAGGGGGACCAATTTTGGGGATTGATTAATTCCGGGGGGGAGGGGAGGGTCCGTCTAATGGGGAAGAACTGGAAGAACCGGAGGCTTGTTCTAGGGGGGAAGCTCTATTACATATCCTTAGTAGTTTGGGGGAGATACAGTTTATACCAGCTATTTCCCAGGCCTTAAGACGAGGGGTTAGTACAGAAGGGACTATGAGTTCGTCTACCAAAGGTCCAGGTTCTCAGGAACCGCCCTAGACTCGACAGCCGTCTTCTCAATATCCTCAGACTTCGTCACGAGTGGTCCGTTGACAGATGCGCGTTGGAACGCGAGTGGAAGAACTCACTATACCATCTCAGTCTCACCAGGCCAGCATCCGTAGACCCACTCACTCTTAGGTGCGCAATCCCTTTTATATCTCTATCTCGCGCATTCGACGCACATATCGCTTATTTGGACGTAATGGTAGGGTTCGGGTGGCTCCGCGGAGACCACCCGGGCCATTATGATACTTATAGCTTGGAATTGTCGGGGTTTGGGTTAACCGGTGGCAATTCGACATCTTCGGGAGCTTATTCGATCTTCGAAAGGAGATATTATCTTTTTATCAGAAACCAAACGATCCGCTGCAGAAATGCAGGTTTTGGTATGTAATCTTAACTGCCCTCACTGGGTTGATGTTCCGGCGACAGGCGTTCATGGCCGTGCCGGCGGTATTTGTATCCTGTGGAAGGGTAATATTGATATTGAAGTGGTCTTCTCTAATAAATATGTGATTAATGTTTTAGTGAAATATGATCCTTTCGAAACTCCTTTGATGACCTTCTTTTACGGTAGTTCGTATCAGTGGGATAGAAACGAGAGTTGGAGACTTGTGGAGGCCACGACCAATAGGTATAATGGTCCATGGCTTATTATGGGGGATTTTAACACTGTTTTTGACCGAACGGATAAAATTGGGGGAAAACCTTATCGATTCGTAAAAAGTGCTTTTGCCAAGGAGGTGATACAGCAAGTGGGACTTATTGATCTTGGTTTCTCTGGTAACCCCTATATGTGGAATAATAAACAGCGGGGATGGGCCAATATCAGGGAGAGACTTGATCGGAGTCTGGCTAATGTGGATTGGATGCTGATCTTTCCATCGGCTAAGGTGTTCCATCTACCAGCTCTAGGTTCGGACCACATTCCCTTATGTCTTGATACAAATCCACAATATCCAACCCTCGATAAATGTTTCCGTTTCCAGTCCATGTGGACTAGGGAACCTCAGTTTCCCCAAGTAATCTAAAATCTTTGGCAAGTATCGGAAAGAGGGTCCCTTGCCCAAATGGTTAAAAATAAACTTTTAATTACTAAAGTCGGCCTCAGGAGGTGGAACAAACGAATCTTTGGACACGTCCCTAGCCGAATATTAGCTCTCAAGGACGAAATTAACTCTATCCAGGTTCTCAACCCAAAGTGAGGCAAATTCCCATCGGGAATCAGAACTTTTGGGGGTCTAGAAGAACTCCAATATAGGGAAGAGATGTTCTGGCGCCAAAAATCTCCTGTTCAATGGTTGTCGGAAGGGGATCGAAATACTAAGTTCTTCCATATGCAAACACTTTCTCAGAGGAAAAAAAAATCTATAGATTGGTTGAAAGATGACAATGGCGTCTGGAGATCGGAGGCTACGGAGATTGGGCAAATCTTCTTGAGGGACCTGGCTCAAAATTTTGAAACCTCTGACCCGACTGCAGTTCCTGAATTCCTTGCAAACTTTAGCCCGTGCATTACGATGGAGGACAACCAAGCGTTGTTAGCGGAGGTTAGTCATGAAGAGATTCGGGAGGCCCTATATAGTATTGGCCCTTATAAAGCTCCTGGTCCATACGGTTTCCCCGCGGTTTTCTTCCAGAAATTGTGGGACGTAGTAGGCCCCGATATTTGCAATTTGGTCACTATTTTTTTACCTCTGGGTTCATGCCCTAACACATCAATGCTACGCATGTGGTGATGATCCCGAAGAATGCATATAAGGCACGACCAAATGACTTCCGTCCGATTAGTTTGTGTAATGTGACTTATAATATTATTTCGAAGATTCTCTCTACCCTTCTTAAACCTCCTTGATAAACTTATTTCCCCGTTCCAGGGGGCGTTTTTCAGTGGGCGCCAAATCTTTGATAATGTGCTAGTGGCACATGAATTTATTCATACTATGAAGAGAAAGAAAGGTCGATCCGGTCTTATGGGAATTAAACTTGATATGTCAAAAGCATACGACCGTATTGAATAGAACACTTTGCTCTAAACAATGGCGACACTTGGTTTCGATGAGAAATGGTGTCACTGGATTGAGCTGTGCATTTCCACGGTTCATTATTCTGTCCTTCTCATTGGGTCCTTACATGGTTTTCTGACCCCTACCAGAGGCCTACGCCAGGGGGATCCTCTCCCTCCCTTCCTGTTTCTTATCCTGATGGAAGGCCTCTCGCGAGCGCTACAGGCGAAGGAGTTGGCCCATCAGATTCATGGGATCAAAGCGTCTCGCAGAACACCCCTTCGTATCTCATATGCTGTTTGCTGACGATTGCCTTCCTTTCTGTCGCGCGGACCTTGCTGAAGCTCAGGAAATGAAAAATATTCTCGACAGTTTTTGTGCAGAGACTGGCCAACAACTTAATTTGGCCAAATCTGGCATCTTCTTTAGCAAGAATCTTCCTCATAGACTCAGTCGTCTCATTGCGCGCCTCCTGAAAGTTAAGGTCATAAAACCTGATGAGCGGTACCTTGGGACCAACCTATTTTTCAATCGCTCAAAAGCTAAGGCGTTCCAACGTATTAAAGATAAATTTTTAATCGGTTACAGTCTTGGCAGGGTAAGCTTTTATCTCAGGCTGACCGGACCGTCCTTATCCAATCTATCACCTCGGCAACCCCTTCGTATCAGATGTCTTGCTTTGCCCTCCCTAAATCTACTTGCAAGAACATTAATGGCCTACAACGCGACTTCTGGTAGGGGAAAAGGGAGGATAAGGGGAAACCTCCGTACCTCAAAAAATGGAAGGAAGTTTGTCGGCCAAAACGGGAGGGGGGGGGGGGGGGCTGGGCATTCGTAAGGCAGGTGCCACTAATTTAGCCCATTTGTCCAAACTAGTCTGGCGCCTTCACTATAAACCTTTAGAATTGTGGAGTCAGGTCCTAAAAGCTAAATATTTCCCTGAGTGTGATATCATTCTGCGATCGGTTACCACGATTGTCTATCAAGGTTCCATGGAGTATCCCGCTCTGTGGCTGGAAAAAATTAACGTTGATGCCTCATTCTGTAAAGATAAAATTTTTAATGGCATTGGATTAGTCATTCGAGATATTCTAAGTGTTTTTGGTGCAGCCCGAGCTTCTACCTGCAGATTTACGACGATTGAAGAGGGGGAAGCATTAGCAGTATTAGGCGGCATTCTCTGGGTCAGGGAGCGAGGTGTACAGAGGGTGATCATTGAAACTGATGCTGAAGCGAAAAACTCTTTTTGTGGGAATGGATATGCAGCAGTATCGTGGACGACCAAAGCAAACCTTCAGGACTGTCTGACTCTTTTCTGTAATTTTGTTGATATCTGTATTAAATATGCTTCGCGTAGTGCGAACTCAGTTTCCCATGCGCTTGCCTCTTGGCCCATGGATGACAAATTTTGTATGACTTGGTGTGGCTCTCCCCTCGAATGGATTCAGGCGGCCCTCAAAGGAGATAAATCCACTTTTGTAATGGCTGTTGTTTAAATAATTATGGTTTACCAATAAAAAAATGAAAGCTATTCCTAGCTTCTTCATGAAGTATCTAGCTCTGGTATCTCCAGGATGTGAAACCAAAGTCTAGAAGGTGGATGCCTGCTAGCACTGCCAAGTTTGGAAAAAAAAACAATATATGTACCACGACCACCAAAATCTCCTAGCAGTTGAAAATCGACATGAGGTCAAAAGCGACAAACAACCTAATGTTAAAAAATGGGACACGTGGCACAATTTAAAGCGTTTAATTGCCGCACAATTCTGAAGGACAACAACATCGATTCAGAACACATGGCCTAATCGTAGTCGTTAAATTGTGTCGCGCAGTTCAAAACTGTGTGACACGTAACTTTTTCAAAGTCACCCCACTGGTCTTTGAACCGACCAATAGGGTGATTTTGAAGTGGTTTTCAGCCTACCCGACCAAGTTGCTGGGAATTCTCAAAACGTGAGGCTCATTAACAGGTGAATTTACTTCTACCTTTCTATCTAGGGATGAACACAGTTCGGTTTGGGCCATTATTGGGCCAAACCAAAACCCAATCGTAAAAGTCAGTTTTGCATAAAACATCCCAAAACTGAACCAAGCCATATATAAAACTGGGCCAAAACCGAACTGACGACTTCGATTTGGTTTCAGTTTAGTTCTCGATTATTTTTTCTTTAGATATGATAGGGGAAGTTCGAATGAAGATGGTCAAAAAATCAAAGCCGTGTCAGAGAACACCAGATTTAGATATGGGAGAGGATTTAGAGACTCACAAACCAGACGCTAAAGTCTCACTTAATAGGAACCCCACATCTCTAGAGACGAGTGGCTTCAAAAATTGATGATTTCTTATATAGGGAAATGAGGTGGTAAAACTTATTCTAGGTGGCAGCCAGGTGTCCTCAGACCTGTCCTCTCTATCTTTCATCACCTCTTCACATCACGGGTCCACACACAAATCCTCTATCTTCTCTGTCACAAACCAATTTGAAATCTCATCTCTCTCACTCTAAAAACCTTTTCAAATTTGCTTCTTTCTCTTCTGTCTCTCTCACTCTCTTCCACCGCAGTGAATACATAATGCTTGGAATCTAGCACACTTCGAAGTGGCCCTAACATCAACAATCTTAGATTTAGGCCATATCTGATTGTGGTAAATAATAACAGCGATCCCTCTCTTTGAATCTCTCTCTCTTTCCGAGTTAACTCAGATTCGTCGTGAAGTGCCAACCTTGAAGTACCAACAGGGATAGCACAATCAGCAATGGTGAGTAATTCACCTCTCTCGTTGATTTTAGGTTACATGATTGATAGAGTAAACGTTGTTGTTGCATTAATGGATTTGTTTGCAATATGTAAATTGTCGAAATATAATGAGATCGAAAATATATTGATCAGAATTATCGATCATGGGATTGTTCGACAATCTATGCCTCTAAGATTCGACAACCTGTTTGCAATATATAAATTATCAAAATATCATGAGATCGACAATATATTGATCTCATGAGATCAACAATCTATGCTTCTAAGATTCGACAATCTGTTTGCAATATATAAATTGTCGAAATTTCATGAGATCGATAATATATTGATCAGAATAATCGATTATGGGATTGTTTGACAATCTATGCCTCTATTTTCTTCTGCTATCTCAGTGATCAAAAATATAATGTCGACTGCCCAAAGGATCGAAAATTACTAAACACTTAAATTTTGTTATCAATTTGATTTGTGTTTTCTATATAAGAACCATTTTGGTGTAATCATTGTTTGTGTAGTTCACAGGATTCCCTTAGACAAAGCATCATTGGGTGTAAGGAATTGCCAATCTACAGATGACTCGACGATGTGTCATGGTGTGTGTCGAGGATGTGGGTGGTCGATAATCGGGCATACTGTGATTGACAAAATATTATCGAGCACCAGTAGGTCGGCAATTGCATGAGTTAACAAATAGTCGATTTGGAGAATTTGAAAAAATTCTTTCATATATTGTGCATGGCAAGAATGGGAGAGCTACCCAAGCTACCCAAGCTATTGGGGGTGAACCTATCGGTGAGAACGGATATTATGTTGAACCCACAATTGTTACAGACGTTATGGTAATTAGCTGCTCCTAAGATTATACGAGCGTATGGGGAATGTAGTTGAGCTTGACAACAACCCACTGCAGGACCATCATGAGGAAGAGAGTTTAGGTGAAGATTAAGGGTGCTTGGAGTCTACATAATTGGGGTGTTTTGTTTTTCTGTTTACTTTCACAGTGTATGAACATTGAAAAAGATCTTTGTAACTAAAAATAGTGTTGTATTTGACATTATGATTTTGATTACCAAAAATTTATTCATAGATATTGGGTTATTGTGATTGATTTATTAAAGGAGTCATCAACTAAAGCATGTATCCATAATCTGGAAATATATATGCCTCATTTATTGTCAACTAATGCAGTAGTCGACAATAGTGTATATACGACAATTGTCCATAATCGCATTCGTCAACAATTGAGTGTCTCATAATGCAATTGCTCAAAAGAAAAAATTGTCGTGTAGTGCACGTATCGATAATCTATTACTGTTATCTCTTTTACATTATTGTCGATCAAAGCTAAGGTCGACAATTTACTTTTAGTCCATTGAATTATCGAGAGTGCACCTATAACTTGTGGATTTAATCAAGACATGTTTGTAGTTGGTTCTTGTGCCTTTTTGAATTGACATTACTAGGTTGTCATTTCATTAATGTCATTCCTGATATTACATGGGAGACTTATGCCAAGTACTGCCAAAGTTTTGACACACTAGGAATCATTAATGCTTGGTTACATGATGGTTTGGGGCCTAAAGCAATAATATTTTTTTTAGTATATCATACATTCTCGATACCGACAATTTGGACAAAAGAAAATTGTGGACTCCTGATTATTGTCGATTCCGACAATTTTGACAAACAAAATTGTAGACTCCCTGATTATTGTCGATCCCGACAATTTTGACACTAAAAATTGTGAACTCTCTAATTATTGTCGATCCCTACAATACCCAAGCTAATCGAAAAAATTGTGGACTCCTTGATTATTGTCGATCCCGACAATACCCAAGCTAATCGAAAATTAATTGTTGACGAATCTATAACCTACAATCAACTAGTTTAGAGTATTGTCGATCAATACTATATTCGGAAATCTATATCACAAATTGCCGACGAATCTATAACCGAATATTTCTTATCATTCACCAAGTGAAGAAAAAAAACAACAACCCAAATCCCTTATTTAAACCCTAGAAATTCACAACGTACAAGTTTATAATCTTCAACCTCTTTTACGATCAAACCCAAATATTTCAATCGAAATCTATTTCTTAAGGGGATTCTCCAGATCGTGATCTATAGAACTCGTGTTTTAAGAGAGAGATTGTTCAGAACTGTGTTTGAGAGAGAGAAAGAAAGAGACAATGACAAACTAATTTCAAACACCGGCTTTGTCGTTCTTTAATTCTTGGTTGATTTATGTTTTTTACTAGAGAGAGACAGAGATCGAAAAAGAAATCTCAAACTGATCGTTCTTAATTTAAGATAGAGATCTAAACACACCACATTGATGATCTTTAGTGAGGAAGAGACAGACAAAGAGAGAGAGAGAGAGAGAGAGAGAGAGAGAGAGAGAGAGAGAGAGAGAGAGAGAGAGAGAGAGAGAGTGAGTGATTGAGAGACACAAATCTCACCAAATTTAGTGAAGAGAGGTTTTGTTTAAAATTTGAACTACACAGGAGAGATAGATAGATAGATAAAAGAGAGATAGAGAGGAGAGAAAAATAGCCACGTCATTGCCACCTAATATAATTGTTACCACCTAATATAAGTTTTACCACCTAATTTCCTCTATAGAAAATCTCAAATTTTGAGAGGCACTCACCTAATAGAGATGAGTGGTTGGCATTGAGTGAGACTTTAGTGTCTGGTTTGTGAGTGTCTCTAAATCCTCTCCCTTTAGATAGGGAGATGATTTAATGAGGGTTTAATTATTCCAACAAAGATCTCTTGGCTTGAATGGGGGTTTAATTATTTAATGAGGATTTAATGAGTGTCTCTAAATCCTCTCAAGTTCTATTTATATTTTTGTTGTTATCTTATCTTAGCTTGAATGGGGGTTTAATTATTCCAACAAAGATCTCTTGGGCCACCCTCATATATTTGATTGTACTGGTGATACCAACAAATGATCAAAATTAAGGCTTTGAGAAGAGTAATCACTGAGATCACAATGGACTGGTATGAGAGATAGAAAATGATTTTTATCTTTTTCATCTTGTTGATGATTGAGTTGGTCAGGCTAGAGAAAGAGTCAACGTCACATCTTAACCTTACCTATTTAGAGCATCCACAATAGTTAAGAGGGTGGATTGGATGAATTTCAAGGTGAATCCAATCCACCTCAATCCACCCCACAACAGTTTTCAATCCACCCCAAGGTGAATTCACCCCACGCACTTCTGAACTGCGCGCATAAATGGACGTCTCAGATGAGTCCACGTCTTTTAATCTCAGCCATCCAAAACCTAGCGCAGTTCTAAATTGCGCGTAACTACCAGCCAATAGAAAAATGACACGTATTTATAAAAAAATTATAGCCGCGCGGTTCAGAACCGCGCGACATCACCCTGTAAGCTAAAAGGCTTATACTTGTAGTTTTTTTTTACTGTTACTTGTATTGGTTTTTCTAAGTGTTAAAGGCATAACACTTGTGTTTGAGGTTTTACCCAAGGCATACCCAACCTTACTCCACAAGTTTCCCAACCCAACCCATTTCCTCCGTTAATCACTTAAAAATATCAAGTTCTTCTAGTTCGCGACCGAGGAAAAATGCTTCCAAAACTACACGTAACTCTAACGCAGAAGTAAAACAAAGGGGGAATGCCGATGTAACAAATGTTTGGCCGAATCAATTGACGGATAACATCGATCCCATCCCATCGTATGATGAATTGAACCTAGTAGATATCCTCCAGGACGGCTGGGTCCATATTTCTGCTGGATCGGAGGAAATACCGGTAAGTTTTATGTAAATTTCATGTGTTATTAATGTATATTACAATGTGTTCGATGAAATGCCCAAATGAACTTCTAACGTGTTAATGTATTTTTTTTGTCTGAACCGAGATGAATTATAGTGTAGGGGATCATTGGATAAGGTACTGAAGTGATACCGATGGATTTCCGTGTACCCAACATTGAAGAAGTTGGTCGACGATATGAGTTTTGCAGACTTTTGCTCGATTAATGCAGGAAACTTGGATAACCGTCTCATTCATGCTCTCGTGGAGCGGTGGTGGCCTTCCACCCATACCTTTTACTTCCCTTGCGGGGAACTGGGTTTCACACCGTTAGACTTCGTCATGCTAACGGGCATATCTTTTAGGAGGGGTCACGAACTCCTGTACGACGAGAGGTACTCCAAGTTAGAGGAAACATAAAAGATGTTCCTGGGAATCACATGCTCTGACATGAGGTACGATAAAATCACTCTCTCCTATTTAAAAAAGTGGCAAGAGCCTTTGAATCCACGTCTCCACAATTAAGTCTCAGAAATGGATATCGTGTATGCACGGGCATTTATTGCCTATATGATGGGCAATCTTCTAAAATGGTGTCACATCCCTTCGGGCACTTTATCTAGTGGCCTTAACAGACTACGATATTCTTGGTGCATCGAGATTTGACTGGGGTACGCCGATTATGGCTGCTTTGTATCGGGGGCTTGATGAAGTCTCAATTTTTAGGCCCAGGAAGGTGAAGAAATCGATCACCGGATTATATGCGGTGTTAGAGTACTGGTTCTTTGAGCACTGTCGGGTTGGAATGCATCTAGTTAAGGTACAAAACTTTAACCATATTTATCCTCATATTTATGGGTGGAGAGATAAAAGGGCGAGTACCGGGTCTGAAATCCATCACTCTCTTGTTGTGATCAGAGATATGATAGAATGGAAGGACAAAACCAACATAGATTGGCAACCATGGCACATGTCTAGGCAATTGAGATGTCCAGAGGTAAGTGTTGCTTCAGCGCTGAGCACCCAGAGGGTTCCATTGGTGTCAGTCCCATACGGCCACGGTACGCTTTGGTATTTAGGAGACCGGTGTATGTGTCAAATGACCGGGCTTGATAGTGTGCCCTATGACCCCCTCTCAGGAGATTATGGAATTCCCAAGGTACGATCGAGAGTTATATCAGAGTATGATGGATGTGGACTTCTACGATGGTCATGATTATCTTGTTCCCGAGGTAGATTACATGACATATTGGCGTCTCGTTCATCCAAATCCCAAGATCGGTTGCAGTTTAATAAAGAGGATGGGAAATATTTGGTCAGTCGGGCGTGATCTAGTGAGGCCCGATGTAATCTTGCCACCTACGTTGAGCTTAGCTACGTCTTCACAGGTGTAAGACTATGGTGCTCAGGCGACCGGCGATTCACGTGATCTGGGATGGTTCATGGATATAGCGGGACCGAATGATCAACGTAAACAGATACCGATCCCGGTGATGCAGGTACAATACCCGCGTCCACCTACGTATAGTACGGATGAGTTGTGGCATCAAAACCAAGGATTACGGTATGTGGCATATGAAGACTCGTGGTAACTAACTGACATCAATACTGAGTTGAGGAGGGAGCTGAGCCAGACCCAGGAGGTCCTTCGAGAGACGTCCGATAGACTAGCTGAGATGTCAATTTCTTACAAGACAGAGCCGGTTGTGTAATGTACCTATGACAAGAGTCTCGCACGTGGCAGATGCGCCCGCCAAATGAAGAGAGGTTGTCCCAGTTAGGCTATGTCTTATTTAGAACTTTTATTTATGTTTTTTTTAAACTATGTTATGTATTAATATTGTTTAAACTATGTTTTACTCGGAGTTTTAATATAATTTTTATTTTGAAAATTATATTTTTGGAAACTTGTTGTACAAGTTACTCAACGGACATATTAACGGTTATATTTTGTTTGGACACTTGTTAACGGCTATATTAACGGCTAGATTAACAGCTAGTATTTTTCATCTATAAATGTCATTCATCTTCTATACTCTCCTCCCTTCTAATCTTCTACACTATCCTCCCTCCTTACCTTACAAACAAAACCACCATGTCTTCCTCAAGCTCCCAATCTAATTTCTCAAAACCACTCTCAATCTTCCAATACGAACCAACAAGGAAACGTCTTTCCTCATCAATTCAGCACATTTGATCCATCGTAAATGCTTAACACTTCCCAAGGTCAGAATCACCATGTTCGCTAACTATTCCCGCCATACGACAATCAATTTCAATCTCAAACCCATGGATATTACCCTTATTACCCAAACTAAGGATATTACCCTCAATTTGATGGGTATACGGGCTCGTACTCTCAACCGTTAAATCCATATTATTCATCTCAAACTTGTTTCGCCGGTAGAAGTTCGAGTACCACGCTGATGCAAGGTACATGGGGTTTAAATGATTTAAATCTTAATACATCATTGGTTGCATCTTCGGTTGTCTCTTCGGTCATCTCCAAGGAACTCAATCTTGTTCTCACGAGAAGTAATACGTAGACTCATGGGAAGGCAAAGTCTACAAGAAAAGCGGCATCGACACCTATTATAGTTGAGGATGTAGCTCAGGCTGAGAAACTCAATCCGGTTCTCACGGGAAGTAATACGTTGACCCGTGGGAAGGCAAAATCTAAAAGAAAGACGACATCGATACCTATTATAGTTGAGGATGTACTTGAGGCTTCAGAGGATGTTCATGAAGATAAAGAACAATACTCCAACTATAAGAATTGGTCGTCCGATGACTTCATGAATCTTGCATGCATTTAGTCCCAAGTGTCTCAAAACCTCGCACCACGAACAACCAAAAAGCCGCTATATTTTGGTTCAAGGTGTGTGATCAATTCAACTTCTTTTATGTTGACTAATCAATGTGGCGATCGTACAACGGTGTCAATTGTGCGTATAAGGGGCAACTCAATAAGGAATGTTCAATTTTTAAAGGTATCATTCAAGACCTTGAGAGCCGACATTATACCGATATTGGAACGGATGACTTCGTAAGTATTTCATTTATTTTTCTCATTTCATTAATGTTCAAAGGTGAATCATACTCTAAAAGATTTTCTAACTTGATTTCTAGGGATGTATAGCAAACGATACATTTTTTCAAGTACAAGGCAAACCATTTAAACTTGGGGAAGAGTACAAAGTTTTAGAAACTTGCCCAAAATGGCCACAAATTCATCACATCCGCCATCTCGACCGCAACGTTGCTAGGAAGTTAAATTTTAACGATAGCCCGGGTAACTCCACCAATACCGATCCTGAAACACCTACATCCGACACTCCAAATATCGCATTTCCAGATGATTCTATAGACGTGGATGCACCACTATATTCTTGTGAGGATGTACAACCGGAAGACCAAAAAAAATACAAGGCAAAAGAAGCGGCAAAGGCAAGTATAGGTTTTTGGGGGAAGAGGATGCTTGAGACAATGTCCAACATGATGAAGTCATGGAATCCGTGAGAGGAGCAAAAGAAAGAGGAAAAGGAAGCTAAAGCTAGAGCACGAGAGGAACTAAAGTTGATAAAAGAGGCTGAAGTTCAAAGGGGGCGTGAAGAGAAGCTAACTAAAAAAAAACCCTTTAACGACTCGCATATGTTTAAGGTGATGAAAGCGGACCCAAGTAACCTACTACCGACATAAAGGCGTTGGATGAAGAAGCAGATTAAAGAATATTCGAAGAAGTTGAAGGAGAAGTGTCCAAGTGATGACGACATTTGTAGTGATGAATGATTGATGTAATCTTTAGCGTTAATAGTAGTTATTAAGATCTATGTAATTTCATTATTTCAATAAAATTGTTATTAATGGTTCGTAATCCTTAAAATTGATACAAAATTAAAAAGCAGAAGAAGTAAACTATGTTTCATTAAAGTGTTACAATAATGAAGACTTGGAAACAAAATACATTACAACTTTAGCATTAAACTTGGAAACAAAATACATTACTTTAAAAAATAAGCAAACAATGATGAAGACTACAATTACTCTGCCCCTTTTCGACTCCACAAATGCACGACAAGTTCATCTCGTAATTGTAAATGAGCTTCTTCATTTCTTATTTCACGAACCTTCTGGATGTACTCTGCTATAGTGTTGATCGTGTATCTTGGATTTGAGTCCTCCTTCCAAGTATCCACAGATTTTCTAAACTCAGGATCAATGTCCATTTGCCGGATGTAAGTATGACGTTAATCTTCGACGATCATATTGTACAAGATTATACATGCGTACATAACATTTCTTAGATCACTAGGTTTCCAAAATCGCGCACCGTGTGCCAATAGTTTTGCAAAAAATATTCAAGCACAAAGTAGCTGTAGACTCCCCAATCCGAAGGTATTCTTCTTGGGCGTCTGCACTCGTACCGTAACATAACATGCGAAGTGCGCACGTTATTTTCTGGTGCGAGGATAAGCCCATAGTCTTGGCGGCATTTTCTCTTTGAATAAAATAGGCATTCGAAGAAAGTATTTGATGATAAATACGTTGATGCACACCTTCGCTCATACAGAATCGACGACGAAATGAGATACCTTTGAATCTTGGGTTGTCACCGAAGTAATCCCGGTTAAGGCTATCCTCCCCCAATTTATGCTCAAGGCTTTTCCGCTTGTCAATCCGTCCCCTTTTACTACCTCCCCGCCTCCGTGATGATGTCGCATCTTGCTCTTTTTATTATGCTTCTCCCATCTCAATCATAATCTTGCCATACTCGTGCAACAACTCAACTTGATGTCCAAATAGCTCTTCGTCACTGGACGATGATGAAGATGATAACTCTCATGATGAGAGTGATGTGTCAGGCCTGATCTGGTCTTGGATGATTTTGTCAGACATGATTCGGCACAATTGATAAGAAATGAAGAAGATTGAGTTTTGAGATATAAGATGAATGAGTTGATTGTAGAAGAGAGTAAGAGATGAATGAGGGTTATAAATAGAGAAAAAATAGCTGTTTATAGCCGTTGAGCATCTTGTTGAAGAAGTTTGATTAGGGAAAAACTCAGGTAAAATAATGGGGAACCAAAGATATTTTTTATGCAGGCTTATGCCGCGCACTTCTGAACCGCGCGACAAAATCTAGCCGTTTGAAAAATTTTAAATCTCAGCCGTCCACATGGTTTAATCCCAGACGTTAAAGTTACGCGCACTTCAGAACTGCGCTTAATAGGAACCATTGGATGGGAGGACACGTGTTATCATCTTAGGGGAGAAGTATGTACGCGCACTTCTAAATCGCGCGCCCTGGCTGCGTGCACTTCAGAACTGCGCGGCGTGAATTCACCCTTGGATGCATTTTTCTCTTGCTACGTCACATATTCACCTAGCTGCTGGGAGACAAATTGGGTGGAAAAGATGCTGGATTTGGAATTCACCCTGCCACGTCAGGGTGCATCTAGCTACTGTGGGTGCTCTTATTTATCTAACCCTATATACTATTAAAATTATTATCATAACCCTCCCGGTTCAATTTTTAGTCGGTGTTTGACTACAATAACCAAACTCGAACCCGACAAGAACCAAAAATCGGTAAAAATCGGTTTCTCGTTTCTCCGGTTTTTGTGTACAACCCTAATGCCATCTTTATCTATATTTCTCTTTTTCTTTATATTTCCCTCTTTTATCTCTTTCATCAGAGCTCTACCATTTCTCTCTACAAACTATCTATAAACCTATCTGTCAACATCTATCTATCTCTTTAGACTCCATTTTCAGCATCTCTATCTCTCTACGCCCGTCTTCTGAGAAGGTTTACTCTGCTAATGTGAAAATTAGTCGATGCTTGAAAAAAGGTTGAAGATAGCATGATAGACCTAAAAGAAATTTCATTTTACAGAAATGCATCTACCAGTCCGTTTATATAAGGTACAAAACGCACTTGCAAATGCGTCCACATTAGGTCTACAGCGAAACTGGGGATGCGTTCATCTTTAGAAAAAAATTTAGATTTGAACGCTTGTAGAATAACGTATTGTTGCTTCGTAATACACATGTTAGTCTACGGTAGGTTCCCCACGCATATAGAAATGCGTTGAACTTTAAAAGAGATACAAGTCTCCGAAGCTATTAGGAAAGCATTGAGAACTCGAAAACATTTTTTTTAAAATAAAAAGATGTCCAGAAACACATTTGGGGTAGTTTTTGCAATACTTTGTTGATAGAGTTTGGGACTCGAAAGATTTTTAAGTTGAACACATTTCAAAATGTGTTAGTGACTTATATGTACTTAGAGCATCTCTAGCAGTAAGTGTGACTTTGGGTGTGGGCTCTGACAGGGGGTCCACAAAAAACCCAACCCACACCCATCCTCTCCCAACAGTGAGTTCGAGTTTGTGACGTATAATTGTTTTATTTGGAAGAGATCAAAACACCGCACGATATTTCTTTTACCACGCGGTAAAAGGATTATCGCGCAGGGTTCCAAACACCGCTGCTTTCACTGTTAACCCCGAATCAAAACCCAACTCGAGTTTTAACAGTTTTTCCTCCTCCTCCTCCTCCTCTCTCTCTCTCTCTCTCTCTCTCTCTCTCTCTCAAATCGAAGGTAAACCTAAAAAAATTCCCAAATTATTTCAAAACACAATGCAAAACCAAGAGGAAGACCCACACCCTAGTACATTACCTGGGTTTAAAGTGACAAAAGATCCACAGCGAGCCGTAACTCGGTCGAGGTCCGGAATGAAGAAAAAACGAGTAGAATTTGAAGATGTCCAACAACTTATACCAAACCCATCCCAAGAAAACTACCCGCGGAGGTGTATTACCCAACTCCCAGAAGGCGTCACTCATATCTATTACACTGGTAAGAAACTCACGGTAAGTTTTAGTGTGATTGTGAATTTGTTATTTCCATAAATCAAGTGCTTGACAAAATGCTTCAATGAACAGAATCGGGATTCGATGCGTGTGCACGGCACATTCACTACGGTGATCAAAGTGTGGATGGAGATTTCTACAATTCCACCTGTAAGGGATGCCGTGGTGAATATATTTGGGCAATTTATGGATATACGCTTGGGTAATTCAGATAATCGGCTAATTCAAGCGCTTACAGAGTGTTAGTGGCCGACCACGCATATATTTTTGTTCTCGTGTGCGAAGATAGGGGTCACACTATTGGATTTCACAATGCTGACATTATTGTCAATCGGCCGATATCCGACACAGGTGTCGTATGATGACGCATGAAGTATTTTATCCAACGTGAGACAATTGCTCCCCAACATTGATTCTAGCCATATAAAGAGTGAGAACGTCAGCATTTCACATTTGAGGACATACTTGACCACCGCAGCTGATCGGGAGGATGATATTACTATTGCTCGTGTTTTTATCCTCTTCATGATGGGACATTTATGGTTCCAATCGGCCAACGACACCGTCCTGCATGGATATCTCGCGGTCATCGCCGATTTGGACGAGGCTGCCTAATATGACTGGGGTTCTGTTATTCTTGCTTTACTGTACCATGGTTTGGATACCGCAGTCATGACCAGGGGTGCCATCACTGGTTTTTCCCAACTTCTGACGGTACACTAACACTTTTTCCTTTTACAAATCAAATATCTTCCAACAAACGCCTTAAATATAATTTATAATTATTTTTTATGTTGTTCTGAAATACAGTATTAGTTCTACGAGTATTGTGGGGTTGGTCACCCTATTATCAAGGAAGATGTTAAGTTCACGGCCTATCCACACCTCAGAGCATGGGAGAGGGGGAATAAGAAGAAAACAAATGACTAGGCAGACAATTTGTTTATGCTAGGCAGATACCACATACTGGTCATTACCCTAAGGAGACACTGATTCTTGAAGTGATAGCTTCACACGACCTTTGGATTTGGCATACTTTTTTTGGGTTACCGAGGTCTAACAATGATATCAATGTCCTGTAACAATCACATCTTTTCACCGACCTGGCCGATGATATCACCCCGCCTTGCAATTATACAATTACCAAAAAAGCTTATGATATGGGGTATTACATAGCGGATGACATATACCCCAAATGGGGAACACTTGTCCAAACCATATCCAATCCAGTTACAGCAAAACAAAAATTATTTGCTCAGCAACAAGAAAGTTGTCAAAAAGACATAGAACGGGCGTTTGGGGCTTTTCAATCTCGGTTCAATGTTGCAAAAAAATTTGGTTTAATTTTGGGAACCCGTGATTTTGAACAATGTCATGAAGACGTACGTGATAATGCACAATATGATGGTCGAAGAGGAAAGATGGGCATTCCCATCATACTTAGACTACAATTCGGCCGAGCCCTCAACTATCGAAGGCAAACGGTTCAATATTGTACGTGAACGCGGAATAATAGAATCTTTTATATTGAAAATAAACTGCATTCGAAGTCAAGAACTGCACTTTGATCTAAAGGATGATCTAATCGAGCATTTGTGGGCCGTGAAGGAAAATCTTCAAACTTATTACTCCATTTCTTGTATTATCTGTGTGTTCTTGATGTAATTTAATGTTTCTTAGTCTTACATGTTTATTAAACATGTTTTTGATATTGCATTAATCTTGTATTTGTTTTAACGCAATATTATCGACAATAAACATTTCAAAAATAATATTGCATTCTTCAATAACAAAGTACATTATTCAAACGATTATATTGGAAGGTAAACTACATTCTTGGAAAGAAAACTTATATATACACCAAAGTTAAATTTTATTTCATCACCACTTCAAATACCTGGTCCGCCCCTCTTGGCCAGCCGTTCTATGACCTCAGCTTGCCTTTGCAGATAATATTACAATTGATGTCCAAAAAAAGTACTCAGGTCTTTCTCCATGATTTTGCTATCTTTTTTTGCTTGCTCAAAATCCATTTTGGCTTGCCAGTGTTGTATTGCTTATGCTCTTCTTCTTTCCTTTTCTTCTTTCGCTTGTCTCTTTTCCAACCGTAGTTCATCCAGCATCGTTTGGATACCGCTACCAGATGCAGCAATACCATCCAATAGCTTTTGTACTGCAAGATTCATTCTGTAGATTTTTTGGCCGATGGGCCTGCTTCTACCCTTATACAGCGAACCATCTAAGTCAGAATTTGGGCCCGCAGATTAAGGTGCAGGTAGGCCGTCGGGGTCCTCCGATAGATTGTTTGATCCGACCGAGTTCCCTGGAGAATAATTTTTCGATATTCTCCTGACTACATTTCTTGGTATATTCCCCGCATGATTCAGCCCATCATCCCTTAGGTTGGCCCATCGCGGTTCTCGCGCCAAAATCTTATAGGCTTCACGGTGTTTGAAGTCATTGCCGCCATTCAAGCTTTGATAGATCTTGTGTGCATGGTTTTCCTATAATTTGTAAAATTACCAAATACAAATAAATAGCGCGTATATCCGCGAGAAATAAACGAAATTGTGTTAAAGGAAATTAGAACGTATCCGATCTTCTTCAGTTTTCCCGTTGTCGTGCCTAAATAGTTCTTAAACAACTATCCCCTTCTACGCTACCCACTGTAAATTAAGGGTATACCACTGAGATTTTGTCGACCCACTTGATCTTCGTGTGGGGCACTCGAGGTCTCTGCTAAAGGCAATGTTGACCTTTTGATTGAAAGTGAAACCTTTTGTACATCCCGTTGTCTAGACAGAAGCTGTTACCCACGCCCTTGTGAGACATATAAAGTCTGCTTCCGTCCAATGCAGTCCACCATCATCCATCTCGTCTAAAAACTCAGCATCTTCTGACACTTGCATGCTTTGTCTTTGATTGGCGGGTGTTTTTTTCTTTCTTTCTTTTCCTTTTTCTTTCTGGGGCGTCGCCGCTTTAACAGGTATTGATGTATTTACGTCACCTTGACTGTGCTGAGTAGATTCACCATGGAATAGGTAGTTTTAAAAGAAATTTGGAGGTTAAAAACCTTAAGGTTGAGTGAGCGAATAAGGATGATAGTGCGGGCTAAACGCCTGAGGTTGCGGTTAAGAGAGTGTAAATGGATTTTGATATTGTCTATAACTGGGATCCCCTTACGACATGGTAAACGGAGGTGGGGTCTGTGATTGGAATTGAGGTTGGAATTGTGATTGGTTGTGGTAGAGGTATGGAGTGAATTGTGATGATAGGTATTGAGCGAATGGTGTTGAAGGTGGGTTATGGGAGGATGGAGTCGACGGTATAGAGTTATTACTACTGGTGCCGGAGTTCGCTATTTGGGGAGAGCGTAAAGGTTTTCCTCTATGCTTGGCTTCCTTGATTTTGGGGGAGAAGAAGTAGCCAGGGAGTGATCTAGAGAAATAATTGAGATTGAAGGTGTTTAGATTACCATACGGTAATCCAGACACCGCCAAACTCATTTTATTTGGGTGTGAGCTCCTCACACTCGGTTGAGTTACTGTTTGGCCACGTAGGAAAACTCATACTAGATTTAGAGTTGCTGGGAGAATCAAAATGTGAGTTTGAGTTTGGGTTTGCAAATGCAACTCAAACCCACACCCTGTTGGCTTTGCACTTATGCAATACTTTTAAAACTTTAAGTGAATAATATTTTAAATGTGTCTTGGAATCTAAAATTTTGTAGGGAGGGATAAATAATTATTTGCTATAGAATGTGGGTCTTCCTTTTTTTTTTGGGAATGTGGGTGTTCCTCTTTTTGGGTTGAGTGGTACATTGTGATTAAAATTGCGAAGTGACAGCTGAATAACCCTTAATTAAAATACGAAGGGAGATCTAAGTTTATAAGAAAGTAAGATATAGTGTGATATGAAGCATAAAGCAATATAAATGAATTGAGTTTACTTAAACTTAGTTTGGTAACATAGATTAGAGGGTGGAATTGCCAAATCCCATTAACTTGAACTCTAAATTGGTGTTTGTACGCTTGATTTTAAGTAAAATTTAAGTCATCAAAAAGAAGGATTTGAACTCCCACCTCTTTCAAGTATTTGAAAGAAGATTTAAATACACTCATGAATTTGTTGTACCACATAATTGTTGGGAAACCGAGGGGGAAAATTGCACGCAGAAACACAATACGATCAACAAGAACTCGATGAACCAACCCTAACCAAAGAGAATTCGAATAAAGGCAATAAAAAACACAACACAAGGTTTAATTAGTTGGAAACCCTAAATAGGATCAAAATCACCCCCGACAAGTACGACGAATTTATTATCACACTAAGGGTTACAAAAAGTTACAGGGATCACTCAAACCTCACCTCTACCCTTACAGATAATCCCAGTAAGAAACCCTAAAAAGAAAACCCAAGAAACCTCTCTAGAGCTAAACCCTAGATTTCTCTCTTTTTTTCTCTAACTCTTTCTCACAGTACAGATGCCTTTAACATACACTCTCTATTTATAGGCTTTTCATTAGGTCATCTCCGAAATACGCATCACAAGATAATCCATCGCTTTGGATCAAATCCTCTTCACAACGAATTTAGAAACAAACAAACCGAGTCAAAGTCGTTCGAACGAGTCATGAGGTCGTTCGAACGAATTAGACAATCCCCTGGAATTTTAGCCCAAGCGCTATGTTCGTTCAAACGACTTCCCACTCGTTCGAACGACTTTCTTAGTTTTGAGCCGTATTCCTAACAATCTCCACCTTGGCGATAAAACTATTTCTTCTGTTGCATTCGTCGTGTATCCTTGTTGCTTCTCAATTAAAAGAATTACACGAGTCTAGGTTTTTCCTAGACCCACTAATCGGAACCCACTTTCTGATCATCTTTGTAGAGCGTGTCATTGCTCTACTTTGAACTAAATTCCCCTTTCGAGAAATCTCCATAGCTCCCTTGGTACATGCAACCTTCACATCTCCTCCCATTGATTTACCAACCAATGCATACAAGTTCCTGCTTAGAACTCCCTTCATGATCAAAGAAGATTTTTGATAAACTTTTATTACTTCACCTCGCCCAGAGTAATTGTAACCCTCATTATCTAACTTGGAAAGTAAAATTAAATTATGAGTCATACTCGGCACATGTTGAACATCGTGAAGAACTACGATGCGTCCATCGAACATTCTCACGCGAATATCACCCACTCCCGAAATTAGCCTTCGAGAGCCATCGCTCGTCAACACAAACTTGCTACCCTCACACCTTGCATAATTGTTGAACCATGCCTTGTGTGCGCATACATGCGTTGTAGCCTCACTATCAAATACCCATCCTCTATCGTGGCGAGAACCATCAGCGGCCACCAAGAGGAGCGCCTCGTCACCATCATTGCTAGTAACCGTTGCGAGTTTGTTAGTGTCACTTTTGAAGCCTCTTGCCAAAATTTCTCCATTACCTTTCTCCGCTTTGCAATCCAATCTATAATAACCTAATTGACCACAGCTCCAACAAGTTCCCTTTTTAAACCTATTAAAGCTTCTCTTTCTACTAACCACCATTGCAGAGCTTTTCCCAAAGGATTTGCTACCCTTAAGTCTTCTCTCCTCAAAAAGAAGCATACTTGTAACCTCCTCAAAACTCAAGGTTTCCTTCCCATACATCAACGTAGGTTGAAGATGCTTGAAGGAAGACAGAAGAGACCATATGAGCTGAAGCGCCTTATCTTCATCCTCAACTTTAACTCTAATCAATTCCAATTCCGAAATGATCCCGTTCAAAGAACCTAGGTGATCACCAACGCTCATACCCTCATTCATCTTAAGCCTATGAAGTCGCTCCTTGAGGTATAAGCGATTCGAAAGACTCTTTGTTTGGTACAAACTTTCAAGCTTTTCCCAAAGACCCTTTGCGGTCTTCTCTTCAGCCGCGTTTGCCAGAACGTTCTTAGCGAGACAAAGGCATATCCCGCTCGCAGCCCTTGAATCCAGATCTTCCCATTCCTCTTCTTCATCGTCGTCCGCTTTCTGGGCCGCTATACCTTCAACTGGTTTTTTAGGTATAGGTTTCCCTTTCAGTGCCTTGCATAATCTGCCTTGAGTCAAGATCTATTAGACTTGTATTTGCCACAAACCAAAATTTATCTTCCCATCGAACTTCTCCACATCAAGCTTGATCGCGTTAGAATACTTAGATCTTCCCATCTTGCTACTCTACTTGCCTCAAACCTCGCTCTGATACCAATTGCTAGAAAACCGAGGGGGAAAATTGTACGCGGAATCACAATACGATTAACAAGAACTCAAAGAACCAACCCTAACCAAAGAGAATTCGAATAAAGGCAATAAAAAACACAACACAAGGTTTAATTAGGTGGAAACCCTAAACAGGATCAAAACCACCCCCAACAAGCACGACGAATTTATTATCACACTAAGGGTTACAAAAGGTTACAGAGATCACTCAAACCTCACCTCTACCCTTACAGATAATCCCAGTAAGAAACCCCAAAAAGAAAACCCAAGAAACTTCTCCAGAGCTAAACCCTAGATTTCTTCTTTGTCTCTCTCTGACTCTTTCTCACAGTACAAAGGCCTTTAACATACACTCTCTATTTATAGGCTTTTCATTAGGTCATCTCCGAAATACGCATCATGAGATAATCCATCGCTTTAGATCAAATCCCCTTCAAAACGAATTTAGAAACAAACAAACAGAGCCAAAGTCGTTCGAACGAGTCATGAGGTCGTTCGAACGCATTTAACAATCCCCTGGAATTTTGGCCCAAACGCTATTTTTGTTTGAACGACTTTCTTAGTTTTGAGTCGTATTCCTAACAATAATAATTAACCATTTTCTTTGAGTCTTTCTCTAAAAATTGGAGGTACTCTTATTTGAACTCTCTCTATATAGTTCTCCTTCGAAATACTTTCCTCACTCATTGGAGGTACTCTTCATTAGCCTCCTCACTTCGGAAATTATAATTAATAATTTATCAACCTCACTCAATAATACCCCAATACATTCATAAAGAAAAATAACACAACTCGCCTCATTAGAGGCCAGTGTGTTTCAGTGCTACTTTACGAATATCATACATACCTTTAAATCCATAATTCAAGCCAGACCCATTATTCTTTGTAGGCCAGACCCAAAGGTTTAACTCCACAATTTTAGACCATTGAAGAACCCCATCAGATTGTCCCAAACATCCTACTGTAGAAAATTTGCCAATTGGAAACCTAGGAAGTTTTATCAACCTAGTTGATTTTTCTCTCATGTTATAAACCAGCAAATTATCGTTCATCAACTTTTAATATAAGTGACAATTGATCAAAATTCTCCGACTTGAATAGGGCAATGTCTTCTCGCTCAATGCAAGACTAGTTTAGGCTCTTCCCATTTGCATGTATTAGACAAAAATATTGTAGATTCGATGCTAACCTCATCCAAGCCTTGAATAAGTAAAACTACTCATTTGAAGTGAGGGAAAATAAATAGGTAAAAAGAAATTGCAAATCCAAAGTGGTTAAGTGGAAATTGCGATAGCTTAATGGACTTTATATTTATGGGATTCGATATGAAATGGTGCCAAGATGAATGCCATTGTAATAACCTATTACATGAGTTCTACAAATTTGCTGAATAATCTAAAAACCCTAGACAAGAGGAAGGTTCAGAGGCAATACCTTCATTATTGTCTATTGAGACATATTGAAGTTTCTCTTTGTAGGCTTTCTGTAGAAGAATCGTGTCATAAAAGGTCTTCGTTTGGAAAATTGGAAAATAGAGGAAGGATCGGAAATGAAGGAATGCCATGATTTTAAAATAGACTAAGATCTTATGAGGGATTTGTAGGTAATCTGGAGAAGATATCTACATCAAGATCATTGTTACTAGACTTCAACATTCTGAGAAAATTTTTAGTTTAAATGTAGAAAGAGATTGAGAATAATTGACTTTAAATGAAGAAAGATTCAAGTTGGTAATTTTAGTTTGCTAAGTGTATCGTGTGTATTTAGGATACAACCAAAAATCAACGGGTTAGTTGTGATTGAGTCTAATTTTCTAGAGTGTTCATTAAAGTCGGTCTTTGTGACTAGCCAATTTCTATTGGACTGCATGACCGTAACAGTTATCTTATCTTTGGCACCGTAACAATTATTTCACTTATGTCACAAACTTTTTTTCCTTTTTCAAAAAAAAAAAAAAAAAAACTTGTTCTTCGACTTCTCACATTTATCTTTCTTAATTTCCTCCTTTTTTTTTCTTATACGTTGTCTTTAAAGATAACAATTTTATTAAAGGGCAAGTAACAATTACAACAAATAAATAACTTTTTATTAATTTTCTTTCGTAAGTATAAAATTGAAGATCCTCCTCGTTTTGATTCATTCGAACTTTATACTAACTCAAATAAAACCTATATAAGAAAACCCCATGAGCCTGTAACTTTGGTTATTGATAGTTTACTAATGTTATTTTTGAGAAATAACATCGACATGGGTTTTCTAGGAATGATAGTTAATTATGTGAAATATAGAGGCTTTTGTTTGCTTTAATGTCATTTTTAATCAGAAAAAGAAGATAATGAGAGTTTAAAAAATAAAGAGATGAATTAAGGCCAATAAAGGTATAAGTATATAGATCTTGTTGAGATAGCTAGTATGTACATTCGAGTTGGGTGATTGGTGAATGGAGCTTGCATCGACCTATGGCGAGACATCTGGTGCTCTCAAGTCTTTCTCAAAGATTGGATAAATGATGATTTTATCCCTTGGAATGACATGCATGCCAAGGTGAGTAGTATTATAGTTGAGCGTAGATGGGTTATTCCTCCCAATCTTCAGCTGCTCTTTCACCGATTAGGAGTGGATATCCATACTATAAAGATCAACAAAAACAAAGCCGAAAGGAGGGTTTGGAAGCCTGATCTTATGGGAAAGTTTTCTGTTAAAGGAGCCTTCGAGGCTATTCCTAAGAAAGGTCAGCCGGTGTGGTGGATTACTTTTCTCTCTAACAAGGCTATTCATCCTCGTATTGCGATATGGGGTTGGAGATTTTGCCACGGTAAGATTCCTACGGATGATAATATCCAAACCAAAGGTGTTGCTCTGGCCTCAAGATGCTGTCTTTGTAAGAACAACTCTGAATCATTACAACAACTATTCTGGGAATGTCCTTTTAGTATCCAGCTATGGAATTGGATGGCTGAAGTGTTTTTGCTCAACAATCTGAACAAAAATCTTCCCTCCTTCCTCCGGGCTGGCAATAAGATGAGTCCGTACCTGAAAGACTTATGGACAGGCGCTGTTTGGGGTGGCTCCTTCCTGATCAGGAAAGCTCGTAATAATTGTCTATACGAAGGTCTAAATGTATCGTTTGCAAATGAAAAAAGGAAATGGATTAATCGGATTCATGAAACTGTTATGCTGTCTACAAGCCTCATGCACAATAGTCAGTCCGACTTGGGCATTCTCCGTTGTCTTGGTGTGGCTGTCCACTCTTGTAAACATCCCATGGTAAAATCTTGTTATTGGGAGCTTCCTCGGATAGGCGAGATTAAAATTAATACCGATGGGGATGCTAAAGGGAATCCTGGAAAAGGAGGCATTGGTTGTATTTTTTGGGATTGTAATGGTTGTGTGTTGGGTACCCTCTCTAAAGGCCTTGGGTTGGTTACAAACTTCATGGCTGAATGCGAGGCAATCATTCATGGGGTGGAACATGCAGCTTCCTTTGGTTGGCTTATTGCTTGAATTGAATCGGACTCCACGACGGCAGTGGAAGTCTTCAAAACAAACAACATTCCCTGGATCTTAGAAGCGGCTTGGGAAAATGTTAGAAGAAATATGAGGCATATTAGATTTTTAGCAAACTGGCGTGAGGCCAATTTCAGTGCGGATGCTCTCTCTAATAAGGGAGCTCTTCTTCAAGAAGGCGTGTGTGAGACTGAAACGGGAAGACTGGCTTTTCTCAAGAAAATTAAAGTTCCTATGTAGGAATATTTTAGATTCTGTTGACATTGTTTAGTCATTTTGCTGGCTTGAGGGTTGTTAGCCTTTTCTAAGGTTTTTGTTCTCTGCAATAAATTTTTCTAACTTAGCAAAAAAAATAAAATAGTATGTACATGTTCCAAAGGATGTATTTTGTAGGAAACTAGATAAAGATAGTCTATATTAAGATATAGGAGCTCTATTTATATGGAAAGAAGGCCCTAAGAAATATAAACTTGTTATTATTAGAAAGGCAATTAAATGTTACTTTTTCTTTAACAAGACTTAAAAAAATATTAAATTATTAACATAAACTAAATGGAAAGGATTTAGAGACACTCAAGTCTCACTCAACCACAATTACTCATCTAATAGAGATGAGTGGCTCACATAATTTAGTGATTTCCTATAAGGGAAATGAGGTAGAAAAATATCGGGTCCTACCTGCCCCACTCTCTCTAGCTGGCAGAGATTTCCCTCTCTTACTCTCAGAAATTTCAAATTCGATCAGAAATTGAAAATTGGAGTAACCAATCACTCATATCACTCAAGTCTCTCTCATATCACACACACACACACACACACACACACACACACACACTCTCTCTCTCTTATTTGTGATTTCTACCATTAGAGGTGAAATTTCAGTCTCAAAAGGGAAGCGATTCTGCCATTAGAGATAAAATTGATATCTCCAAGCAACTCTGACACCCTTGATGGCAGTACACTTACTCGACAGGTACTTAATGATCCTTACTCGACAGTAGTACACTTGGATGTTGTGAAATTGTTAAAAGAATGGTATCCCCCCCACTTAATCCCTGTGAAATTTGTTAGAAGAATATAACCTCTTGTGCAATTTCTCTTTGATTGATTACCTGCAGATGGGTCACATGAGAATTCGATAATTTAGTAATTTTATTTGCATAACACTGAAATGAGACTAAATAATTATTGGATTCGACAATATCAATAGTGCGATCCTCACATACACTACTATAATTGTCGAATTCGGCAATATTATATATGACTATTGGAGACACACTAGCTGAATTGTCGAGCTCGATAATATTACATATGCATGTTTGATGCACAGTAACTAAATTGTCGAACTCGACAATATTACTATACAGAGTGAACGAGGATGGTGAAGACGAGGTCTCAGGGTCATCGGGAGGCTGCTTCTCGCCGTATTAAGCAGTTGAATGACGAACTGGTACTGCGTTATTTTGGTTCGGTTAATTTGAACGGTCCACCATTGTCGCCGTTTGAGGCAAGCTACAAAGGAATGGGCGAGGCTGAGGTGGCATTGTGGAGGGAGGATTTACATTTGCATTACCAGTTGCAGTCGGTCATCCTGTATCCAATGGCGTAGAATGCGACTCTTGTGGCCCAAGCCAGGGAAATGGCTAGGAAGGAAGACTCTGGTTCTATCTGTGGCAGTTGAGGATTTCCTATTTATGTATTCTAGTTGTAATGTTGTTGGCAAGTACATGTAATGAAGTAGCTATAGTATTCACCAAGTGACGAATAAATTTTGTGTGGTACAACGAGTTTTTGTGTGTGATTGTTTACATTTTGTATTATGTCTTTTGTAGTATGTGATGTAATGAAGAATTATGAAATGAACATACGTTGAACTTGAATTTTGTTTGGTTTGTGATATTTTGTTCAATTACTTTACTTATAACACACAATCGTTTCTTTTATGTGTGAACTTCTTAGACAGATCGACAATATAAGACTCCGTCTATGAAAATTGGTCAAAAGTTATTGGTGAGGAGTCCCCAGAGAGGTATGAAAATGAATGAATTGTAGACCCATTTTTGGCGAAAGCCCCATACGAGGGTCAACATTTTGATACTCTAGGATGCACGTTTGTGGTACGAACGATATAGAAGAGGGCAGGGTTTCTCTGCCAAGATACACAATTCTACTAAGCGTTCGAGATCGGATGATATAGGCAGATCCCGTTTTTTTTGTATGAGCAATGGCTTTTCAAAGAAAAACCTTGAGAATCCAGAGAGTAGCGACGTTGCTGGCAACAAAAGATCATCTAATAAGTATGGGTGTAAAGCAACAATGAACATAAATTAGAATACCAAAATAGGCAAATATGTGGTCACAAGTTTCTTGGATATCCATAACCATAAACTCGTATCTCTACGAAATCAAAATCGGATGAAGGTTAACAGATTCTTTCCTGAAACAACAAAAAACCTTATGGCAACATTTGAGCTCCATAATATTCCGGTCAGCAAGGTCCCGACATTATTCCTGGATAGAACCTTTAGCAAACGGGGATTGTTACAACCACAACGCTAAAGTAAATAAGGAACGACTAGTCAGAGAAGATGCACAAACCGCGTTGGAGTGGTTTAGGAAGAAACAAACTTCAAATCCAATGTTTTATAGTGACATAGAATTAGATGAGGAGGACCGGGCACTAAATTTTTTTGGATCGATGGACATTCGAGGTGTGCATATGAGGCATTTGGAGATGTCGTCACCTTCTATACTACGTACCAGACGAATGTGTACAAGATGTCATTTGCTATGTTTGCAGGGATCAATAATCACTACCAAACAATTCAATATGGATGTGCTCTGCTAAGAAATAAGCAAGAAAACACATCTGTATGGTTGTTCCATACTTGGCTGAAGGCAATGAACTACAAACAGCCTGTGTCAATTATCACCGATAAAGATGCAGCTATGGCCGTGGCTATTCCAAAGGTAAAGAAGTACTTGGACACTTATTACTCAAGTTACAGTTGTTAATTGGAGTATATTGTCAATTTTACATTACCAATATTGTCGAGTTCGACAATATTTAACACTTGTTACTCTAGTTACAGTTGTTAACTGGAATATATTGTCGGTTTTATATTACCAATATTGTCGAACACTTGTTACTCTAGTTACAGTTGTTAAATTGTTGAATTCGACAATATTTGCTAGCATAACTCCAATCCAATTATATTACTAAATTATTGAATTCGACAATATCATATAATATTCAGAGACACTTTCATTCTAAGTTCTGGTTTATTTCTAGGTCTTCCCCAACACTAGACATCGATTTTGTCTGTGGCACATCACAAACAAATTTCCTGAGAAAATTGGCCATGGTTATCGGGAACCATCTACATTCAAAGAAGATGTCAATTCAATAATGCACAACACATATGAGGTTGTAGAGTTTGAAACCAAGTGGATGGACCTAATGAAGAAACATAAATTGGATGATAACGTTTGGATGCAAGAAATCTTCAATATTAGACAAAGATGGATACCGTTATGGAATAGGTTAACCATCTTTGCAGTGATGAGCAGTACAGGACGAAGTAAGTCCACAAATAACTTTTTTAATGGTTGGCTGCCAATAACAACTGGGTTGTACAGTTTGTGACCAAGTACGAGGCTGCCCTTTTAGAGGTATACGAGCGAGAAAGTGCAGAAGACTTTGCATCAAAACACAAATATCGTCAAGTTGGTCCTCATCAAGCTTTACTGAAAGATGCTACAAAGATTTATACCAGAACAATGTTCCACAAGCTTCTGGATCAGTTTGACCAGGTTGTTCACTTCTTTGCAATATAAAAACACGTAGAAGGCAACGTTCGACAACTTACGGTGAAGTCCCATAATGGTCATACCGAGTCATTTGAGCTAGAAATAGACTTAGAGAACCTAACTAGTAATTGTGGATGCAAGTTGTTTAAGTATGTTGGACTCCCATGTTGTTACCTCTTAATGGTTTTCTCAAAATACGACATTCTCAAAATACCAGAAGCTTTCATTATGACAACGTAGACGATTGGTGCAAACAAGTTTTCAAGGTCGTATGATGAAAGTCAGCTAGAAGGAGATAACTTACGACATGCCTTACGCCATAGCCACCTATCCCTTCGTGCATCAAACTTATTCGAGAGGGCCTCGAAGATGAAAAAAAGTTTTGATTTTACGGTTTTGAAGCTAGATGAGCTTGAGTCTAACCTTCAAAACTACGATGGCTCTTTAACACAGATAGATGCATCGCAACAAAATATCTCAAATTCTCTCGCAGATTCTCTGGTGTCTGGAACTATGATTTTAAACCCTCTCGTGGTTCAAACAAAAGGTCAGGAGAAGATTGATCATAAGAAAGGGGCAAGATGGAAGGGGGGATGGAAGAGGCTATTATGAAGAAGAAGAAGAGAACGTGCAAAAGTTGTGGAGTACTCGACAACCATGACAAACGGACATGCCCACTTTTCAAAACGATGATAACAGAATCAAGTATGTACATATTCGACACTATGCATAAACGGCATATTCTCCATAATTTTTCTGTAATGTGTTCCATTCTATATTTATGCCATATTTACAATAATGTGTTCCATGTAGGCGACAACAATGAGGAATCTGTTCAGCCGTTGCACTAAAATTCCGACAACCACAACATCTAGGAAAATAGAAGGAGTTCACATTCATTGACAAATAAATATGTATTTGATTATTATTGAGAGATTAGTATGTTGATTCAACATTATATTTGCTTTGTAATTGGAATTTAGGACAATAGCAATACCGTATTTCACGGAGACAATAACAATAAATTATTTGCAGTTTAGGGATTGTGTTGTTTTATGCACCCTCTTTGAAATTGTATATTGTCGAAAATACTGTATTAAATTGTCAGGTTATGTAATAGATTATCTATAATTTAACTAAATTGTCAATTTTGATAATATTATATACCCATAACTCTAATTACACTTTGTAATATTGTCAGGTTCGACAATATTATAAATGCATAATTCGAAATACACTACCAAAATTGTCAAAATCGATAATATTATACATTACAAGTAACCATATACACTAAAAGTATTGTCAAAATTGACAATATTTTATTTTTTAGATCCAAGTCCACTGTTAAAATATTCTTCAGAGCCAATATGTACATTTTGAAGAGCGAAGAGTCAGAAAAGAGATTCAGATGACATAACAGAAATGTATATACTACAAAAATAAATCAACAATAGAGTGTTCTACAAAAAAATATATATTGTGATAAACATTGAACTAAATAAAATGCCATATACAAAATAGGAAAAATGGATAACCATGTAGGGATACTACCAATAAACATTGAGGTAACATAACTGTGATATACAAAGATTTGGTCGACAAACCTATTTGATTGTCAACAAACCAGCAATAATCATGTCATTAACTCTATACCCCTTTACATTGAGCTCTCTAAATAATGCATTGAAGTTCCTTACCCTCAAATCAAAATACCTAGTCATCTGTTCTTTCAGAAAAGTCGGAGAAATTTCCAGATTTACATGACTGTAGAAAATAGTATAAATTGGACGTATTGGTGTATCGAACCTTGGAAATAAGCGAACGTAATGGCTGTCCGCCCCCAAACCAAACCACCAATACTTACTAGTATCCATAAAAAAGTTTTGGAACCTCTTCTCATTTGAAGTAGTATTTCTTTTACGTACCCAAAAGAGGGGTAAGAAGGTATATGCTTCAGTGTGGCTAATGAAGACCACAACCTTCTCATAGTAAGTAGATAGTAAATATGCCATATGCCTATACTCCACATGTTGATGACCATAATAACACGCCTTCAGCAAAATTTGATACGCATTCTCACCGTCTGGAGTGAATTGTATACCCAATGTTTGGCTGAAGATACTATTCCAAAATGCGGGGTCCTTGCAGAGAAAGGTCTTTAATGATTTCATTACATCTCAGAATCTATGCTTGCTCTGGTGCTGAATCGCGGCGGTAACCCTAAAACCAGAATTGTTATCACTGATTTCGACGCCACGAACATCTACAAGATACTTCGTCCACAGCTGGAATAAAAATTCCTGTATCTTCTTAGACATTTTCTTCCTCCTAGCAATAACAACATTTTCAAGCGTTACCATCGTAGAAAACAAGTCTTCTTGATAATCCCCCTTGGGTCCTTGCTGTGCAATTGTGAAGAATTTTTCGTTCTGCTCAAAAAGTTCTTCAAAGGTTGGGTCCCCCATGTCTCCCATCCCTTCACTTACGAGTACCTTCTTCAATGCTTGTCGCCAAACCTCTTACAACAAGAACTAATATTAGAGTAGACAGTAATATTAGAGCAATATTGTCGATTTTAACAATATTATATATGCATAATTCTAATTATAGTACCATAATTTTCGAACTCCACAATAATATATTATGCAAGTGTACATATATATTACCAATATTGTCGAATTCGACAATATGCAGTTGATAATCGTCGAATTCGACAACTATGACTTCAAACCATACATTAAACAAAACAATCTCAAATAGATCAAAGAGTTAGGAATATGTCATACCTATTCATTGTTATCTACTTCCAAAGTCTTCTTTCTCACTTCAGAATTAACTAGTTTGTTATGCTGAAAAAAAACTCCAACATTAGAATAAAGACACTTGGTACATGTACATGTACATTACCTATATTGTCGAGTTCGATAATATTTTGCATGCACAACTCCAAATACACTTCTTAATTGTCGAATTCGACAATATTCAATTTCAGTAACATGATTTTGAAGCCATATTGTCG
The DNA here is from genome assembly GCA_014058105.1 of Kingdonia uniflora. Taxonomy (NCBI): domain Eukaryota; kingdom Viridiplantae; phylum Streptophyta; class Magnoliopsida; order Ranunculales; family Circaeasteraceae; genus Kingdonia; species Kingdonia uniflora. Next base: position 804,116 of record JACGCM010002630.1, read on the forward strand.
AATTCGACAATTATTACTTCAAACCATGCATTACACAGAGCAATCTCAAATATGTATAAGAGTTAGGATTAAGACATACCCATTCATTATTATTTGCTTCTAAAGACTTCATCCTCTCTTCAGCATTAACTAACTTATGTCGCTGAAAAAATAGCCAACATTAGAATAAATAGTGAAATCTACATTCCTAAAATTAAGAAGAATGAGGGGGGGGGGGGGGGAGTTTACGAGATGGTTAGTTTCCTCCGTATATTTCGCTGCTTCTTTCTTATACTTGGATGTTCAGTTTATTATTTGTTCCAAATACATAAAAAAGATGAGTTATATAACTCCAGTTCATTTAAATGTGATTTTGGGTACTACATTTGATTTTGAGCAGGGGTTAACCGATATTGAGCATGGAATCCAAAATGAATACTACATCTAATTTTGGATAATCAAACACAAACTCCAATCCACTAACTAAAAAATTCGCACACAAAATTAAACTTAAATTTACTAACTAAAAAAATCACTATTATTAAGCACAAACTCTAATTCACTAACTTAAAAAGTCGTACACAAAATTAAACTTAAATTCACTATTATCAAACAAAAACTCCAAGTCACTAACTACAATAAATTTCATTTACTTTGAATGACTTACAAAATCTTTTTTCACAATCAACTTCTTCTTAACGTCCTCATGTGCAGCCAACAAATCCTCATACTTCTTTGCTAGGGGTGTGTCTAGCACAGGCTGATGCGATTGTAGCATAGCAAGCTGTTCAAAACATAAGCAAAAGAATAATGTTACCAGACCTACAAATAATTCAACCACAAGCCAATAGTGAATTTTGGTAAACTCACAGATGTAGCTGGAAGAAGTTGCAAGTTTATCTGCTCCATCAAAAGCGCATTGACCACTTTTAGTGACTCGCTCTCTTACACTGTACACATTAGGGACAAAATAATCACGTTAATTGCAAAAATGATTAATGGAAGACTATAAGTAATTAGGGGTTATTAAAATCAATACTATTACCTTTTTATTCAACTCAATAGATAAGCTTTGATTGCAGTATTCGAGGCCAGATTTTTGCCTTAGCTCTGCCTCTAAACTAGTATTTTTTCCCTCCAAATTTTTACACTCCAATATTTACAAACAGTATAATTAACAAGTAAAATAAGGATTTTAACAAAAATAAACAATCGATAATGATATCTTCCTAAGACCTTACCTTCGTATCTAACTGCATTGGCAGATCAGCGAACTCTAGTGTACATTACACACTTTAGTTCAATCTCCTCCTTTATTTGTTCAATAGTTTCTTTCAGCAGATCATATTCACTTGTCTGAGGTTAAATTGACATGAAACATTTAGATTACTTTTTATGTTTTTTTCAATCTCGACAATAATACTATGTAATTGTTGAGTTCGACAATAATACATATAGATGATTTTAAAAATCACTGAGAAAATTGTCGAATTCGACAATTTACATGTTTCAACCTTCACATACACTGTAATAATGTCGAACTCGACAATTACTTATACTAATAACTATACATAAAACTAATATTATGTAAAACTAAAGATAGGTATAACTTACCTTCTCTTTGAGGGTATCTCTTAGGTTTATATTGGCTTCAGACTCCTTCTCTTTATCTTCCTTAAGCTTTTGTAGCTGGTCATTTAGTGCTGTGATTTGTTGATCGAAGCTGTCAGATACACCCCTTGTTTGTATGGTACCATATGCATTTGGAGACAGACTAGCATGCTCATGATGCTGTAGAAGTGGTAATTCAAGTAAACATAATATTATAGACTAGAAAGTTTGAAGTAATTATAATATAAGGGAAGTGAGATAAAAATAGTTGTAATAACTACTAGCCGATGCATCATATTGTTCAGCAACATCTTCAGATTGGTGTACGGGGGTGTCACCATGCTCATTGACACTGGTTTCCTTCCTTTGATGAATTCAAACATCATCATCTGCAGCCAGGTCAAAAGTAATGGGATAGATCGTAGTTCACGAGACAGAGGCAAACCACTCCAAGTATCCCTCTGTACATACTAGAGGCCTCTCTCGTACCCTTCGCCCCCTATTAACCTTCTTTAAAACGAACTCCTTCTACTTTTGGTCAGAGAAGCAATCAACCCACCCATACTTAGGGTTGAATTTCCTTGGCTCTTTTGCGTTCCATAGGTTGGAAACCTTTGTCAACAGTCGCTTTGTGGGGATGCCTTGTTCCCGATTGAACTACCGTACAACCCTATTTGGGTAGTAGGGCCGAACATGATTTAGACTTCCTAATGCACCATAGAAAAAGGTGACCTCCTTGAATGCATGTGCGGAATCCCTTTTATCTCTGTATGGGTCCCATACAACCTACGTGAAAAATAAATCAAATGTAATATGCACTATTAAGTTGAATAATTTTTCCAGTAGGCCTGAGAAGGATTTAACAACATTGTCGAATTCGACAATATTACAGTGGACTGGTAGTTATTAAGATGGAGTATTGTCGATTTCGATAATTTACCATATTCATTTCGATAAATTTCCATATGCACAACTAAAGAAAATTGAATAATTATCAAAATTGACAATATTATCTGTACAATAGTAGATGTACGTAGTCAATATTGTCTAATTCGACAATTATTCAATTTTCTTTAGTTGTGAATATGCAACATTGTCAAAATCGACAATGTTGAAGCAGTGTAATCTACTAACTCCAAGTACAATATGATACAGTGTAGCAGGGTAATGAACTTAAATCCTCCAGTTTGTAGTTGTCCAATGCCTTCCTAAACTTGAGCAAAATTGTACCACCGTGTCTATCCGTAACAGATGCGTCCCATTTCTAACAAGTACAGTACTCGTATGTGTCAGAGTCGATCTCCTTGGGGATCCCAACAAGCTTTGGGAAATGTGAAAATATCCACGACTACATGTATATAGATAAACAAAATAAAATTAGTAGAGGTTGAAGCCATATGTAAAAAATAGTTACATAAATGAGTTCGGAATCACCTCGAGTAGCGTGGTACAACATGTAAATTGCCTCCCATCATCTCGAGATATTGCACCCAGATTATAATACATGTGGGCCAGAACTGCTGATCCCCATGACCAATTCTTTACCACCTTGTCCTTGGCAAACAGATAAAAGTAGTATGCGCTGACATTTGTTCCCTTTTTCGTAGGAAATAGAAAGGACTCAAGGACATACAACATATAAGCACGAGCAACAGACCTCGATGTTAACCCCTTCTTCTCCTTGGCAGCTGTAGCGGTACTAGAACCTTCTCCAACTTGTATGCATAGTATTCTTTTAGTTTCCTCAGTGATAACGAATTCTCAACACCCTCAGCTTTCAAAGACTTGAATGCATTTAAATCCTACAGGAGGTTGTTCTCAAAAACTTCCAGAATCGGAGGGAATCCCCAGGTACCACCAATGACCGTGGCATCACCATCTGCAGGCCCAACCAATTATTCTACATCATCTAGAGTTGGAGTCATCTCGCCCCATTTGAAGTGGAAACTATTAGTTTCCGGCTGCCAATGTTCGACAAAAGCAGAAATCAGGGCAAAGTTGTAATAATTATAGGATATGGCCCCAATCCTATCCAAACCCTTCAATTTTACAAAATCTTGGACCACTTGTGGTTCCTTTATAAGGTCCCACATAGACTGGTGATGGTGAACACGAATGAGAAGCTTCTCCTGAACAATAATAGTGATTATGTCAACAAAATATAACTATCAATAATAGGAATAACAAAACATAATTAAACAAGGGATTCCATTGAACAATATACGCGCCCTAACTCGATTGACCTCACTCTATGGAACCTGAAGCTCCTCAATAGGCTTTTATCACTAGGGCCTACATCATCATTGCTTGTAGCTCCCTCGCCTTTAGAATTACCCCCAACAATAGGAATATTCACATCAAAATCAGGGGAAATATTTTGGAGTGGTGGTTAAGCTCCCAAAGCAGCTTGGGCAGACTCAGTCTCAAATTCTGAACCCTAGGGAATATTCACAGCTTAGGCAGACTGAACATAAGCTCCCAAAGTAGCTTGGGTAGACTCAGTTGGAGGTAGTGGTTCACTAACACCCTCATTGGCAGTGTCAACAGTGTTTGGAGGAACGACTGTGCCTGGGTTAATAGTCTTTCTCTTTCTCTTATATGTAACTAGATCTCCTTCTCTAGCCAACTCTTTTTTTCTTCTATAAGAAGCGGTTGGAGACACTTTCTCATTCATTGTGTACCTGTATATAATTTATTACTCAAAAGATCAGTATAATTGCACTTGGTAATTGTCGAGTTTGACAATATTATGTAAACATAAGTCCAATTGCAATTGATAAATTATCGAATTCGACAATACTCCATTTCAATAACTACAAGATAAATATAACTATTACAGAATTCGATAATTTAGACTTATAAACAAGAATAATAAAAAAGGAGATAAACTAGGGGAATTCCATAATTGTCGAATTCGACAATATTATGTAACCATAACAATAATTTCACTGCTAAATTATCGAATTTGACAATCCTAAATGTTATTTACTCAATTTCACTTTAATATTGTCGAATTCAACAATTTTTCAATATAATTTGAGTTATTTAGGTCAAATATTTACGAATTCGATAATCCTAGATGTTAATAACTTAATTTTTCAGTATAATTTGAGTTATTTAGGTTAAATATTGATGAATTCGACAATATTAAGCAGTTTTAATACCAAATTGCATTACACAATGGGGGAGACAAAGAAATAGACAACAATTTTGAATAATAATGGGATTTACCTTGAAGTAAACAACAACCTCCATTATCAATTCCCAAGCTTTGCTCCAAAAGAAATGGACAATGTCTTTGAATTTAATTCTTTCTCTGAACCGCCAAATGGAATAGCAAAGATCCCACCAAAGAAAAGGATAGTTTCTAATGACGAGATAGTGAGTGAGAGAGAAAAAAACTCAAACTGTTTGCGAGAGTGAGAGAGATAGAGTGAGTGAGTGGAACTGTTCGAGAGAGTGAGTGAGAGAGATGCTCGCAAGAGTGAGAGAGACAGACTGAGTGAGAAAGATCTTTGTAGGGAAATGTTTGTTTAGTTTGTTTGGAGAGATAGAGGGAGAGTGGGAGAGACACAACATTAAATATGAGTGACAAATGGTTTGAATAGGGAGAGGGAAATGTCTGCCAGCTAGAGAGAGTAGGGCAGGTCGGACCTGGTATTTTTCTACCTCATTTCCCTTATAAGAAATCACCAAATTTTGAGAGCCACTCATCTCTATTAGATGAGTGGTTGTGGTTGGGTGAGACTTGAGTATCTCTAAATCCTCTCCCTAAACTAAATTAGGAACTATGTAATCTTTTAGATAGAAAATAAAAAATGCTAACTTTGTCAAGGGCTAGAAAAGGCCACAAACTATGAACAGTTGTGCACATCTCTTGGATATGACAAATCAATTTTAGCTTGAGTTTTAGTATTTGTTGGTAGAGGTGTTTTGATGGAAATTTGGTGGCGTGAGATGATGGGTTTTGTATCTTTATCAGGAAAAGACGTGATTTCACCTGTATAGTGGTCTTTCTTTTTGGGAAGCAATTTATTTTTTACAATTGAGTTGAAATTGGAGAAAAATATCAAAAAGCATTCTGATTGGTTATTGTTACTTTTTTCTCCTTTTAATACAAATATTACATTTATACGATAACAAATCGAGTAAGTAGACCACCATCTGTCCTTTTTGTTGGAGTTAGAACCTTGTTTTCTTTGTTCGATGGCTGAAATTTCTAATGTGGTGAACCACAATGAGTAACCTGACACTCTAGAATTAAATCATATCTATCTTAAGAATTTGCTCATATAACATTTTTGGAAAATTTTAATAATCATTTATTTGTATTTGCATGACTGCATGCATAACCAATTGGAATTGACGAGCTATAAGGGTGTAAAATGGGTCGGCCTAGGATCAGCCCAACCCCAAAATAGGTAAGCCCTTATAAACAAAGGGTCTGTCAAGCCTGGCCCTTAGTGCTTTTCTGGGCTAGGTCAGCCTACCTTAAGTTTATTATATTTAACCTTATCCTTACATAGACCCTAATGTCGGGGTTTAAGGACGGGCTAAGGATTGGGCTACCTTAGGGCAAACGTAGCAGGATGTGGGTTTGAGTTGGGTTTGCAAACCCACACTTAAACTCACACTTTGAGTCTCCCAACAACTATTTTTTGAGTGTGATTTTGCAAACGTTGCGCTACAGAAACTCAACCGAGTGTGAGGATCTCATACTAAAAAAAATTAAGTTTGGCTGCGTTTAGATTACCGCGCGGTATTCCTTTTATTGCCTAGATTTTCCGCACGGTAAAAGGAATACCGCGTGGTAATCTAAACTCCTCCAATCTCAATTATTTCTCTCATCACTCCCTGGCTACTTCTTCTTCCCCAAAACTAATTGCAGAGCAGAGGAGAACCTCTGTGTTTTCCCCAAATGGCGAACTCCAGCACCAGTAGTAATAACTATACACCGTCGACCCCATCCTCCCATAACCCACCTTTAACACCATTCGCTCAACACCCATCATCACAATTCACTCCATACCTCTACCAAAACCCATTACAATTTCAACCTCAATTCCAATCACAGACCCCACTTTCGTTTACCATGTCGTAAAGGGATCCCAGTTATGGACAATATCAAAGTCCATTTACACTCTCTCAACCGCAACCTCAGGCATTTAGCCCATACTATCAACCCTATCCGCTCACTCAACCTCAAGGTTTTTAACCTCCAAATTACTTTTAGAACTACCTATTCCATGGTGAATCTACTCAGCACAGTCAAAGTGACGCAAATGCTTTAATACCTGTTGAAGTGGCGGTGCCCCAGAAAGAAATAGGAAAAGGAATAAAGAAAAGAGCACCCGCCAAACAAAGACAAAGCGTGCAAGTGCTAGAAGTTGTTGAGGTTTTAGACGAGACAGATGATAGTGTACTGTATTGGATGGAAACAGACTTTACGTGCCTCGCAAGGGCGTAGGTAACAACTTCTGTCTAGACTACGGGCTGCACAAAGGGTTTCACTTTCTATCAAAAGGTCAATATTTCTTTTAACAGAAACCCCAAGTGCCCCACACGACGATCAAGTGGGTCGACCAAATCTCAGTGGTATACCCTAAATTCACAGTGTGTGGCGTACAAGGGGATAGTTGCTCAAGAACTATTTAGGCACGACAGCGGGAAAACTAAAGAAGATTGGGTACGTTCTAATTTCCTTTAACTCAATTTCATTTATTTCTCCCGGATTTACACGTTATTTATTTGTATTTAGTAATTTTGCAAATTGCAGGAAAACCATGCACACAAGATCTATCAAAGCTTGAATGGCGGCAATGACTTTAAACACCGTGAAGCGTATAAGATTTTGGCGCGAGAACCGCGATGGGACAACCTAAGGGATGATGGGTTGAACCATGCGGGAAATATATGATAATCTGTATCAAATCGGGTTTTGAATCATAGGTTAGCGTTTCATCTCAGGGATGCATAGATCAAAATCATAAATTCTTATATTAAATTAGGCAATAAAAAATAAGAAAAAGTCTTTCATTCATTGGAACAAACTTACATTCAAAATGGAAAATAGTAAAAGCTACGGTGGTTTTTCAGAGAGTAAAATATGATTCTCCTCTACAACTCTTTCTTATCCCTAACAAAGTCTCCTCCCAACTCTCAACAACTCTTCTTTTGTGGAGATATTTTAGGTAGGTCTTGACTACCAAGTCCAGGAACTCTTGACACCTTCTCTTTATTAGGTTATCTCCAACAGCTTCTGACACTAATCATCTTCAGTAGTATCCTTTAGCTTGTAAAAGTTGGGCTTTTAGGCCGGGCTTGGTTGCAATTATCTTATTACCTGTAATAGTCAAGCATACTTCAATTAGGCCCAGTAAAACATAAAATAAGGTTCTAGATAATATAAATTGAATGACAAAAATAGGCTTTTTCATGCCTATCAATATACCAAGAAATGTTGCCAGGAGAACATCAGACAATTCTTCTCCGGGGAACTCGGTCGGATCAAACAATCTATCGGAGGACCCCGACGGCCCACCTACACCTCAATCCGCGGGCCTAAATACTGAATTAGATAGTTCATTGTATGAGGGTGGAAGCAAACTCATCGGCCAAAAACTCTTTTGAAAGAACCATGTAGCAATAAAGGCATTAGATGGTGTTGCTGCATCTGGTAGTGGTATCCAAACAATACTGGATGAACTACGGTTAGAGAAGAGGCAAGTGAAAGAAGAAAAAGAAAGAAGAAAAGTGGAAGCAATGCAACACTGGTAAGACAAAATGAATTTCAAGCAAGCAAAGGAAGATCGCAAAATCATAGAAAAAGACCTGAGTACCCTTTTTGGACATCAATTGCAATACTATCTGCAAAGGCAAGCTGAGGTCATGGAATGTCTGGCCAAGAGGGGCGGACCAAGTACTTGAAGTGGTGATGAAATGTAATTTAACTTTGTTGTATATATAAGTTTTCTTTCCAAGAATGTAGTTTATCTTCCAATAATTTAATCGTTTGAATAATGTATTTTGCTATTGAAAAATGCAATCTTGTTTTTGAAATGTTTATTTATGATAATATTGCATTAAAAAAATACAAGATTAATATTGCGCATCAAAAACATGTTTAATAAACTTGTACGACTAAGAAACATTAAATTATATCAAGAACACGCAGATAATACAAGAAATGGAAACTAAGTTTGAAGATTTCCCGTCACAGCCCACAAATGTTGGATTAGATCATCCTTTAGATCAAATTGCAGTTCTTGACTTCGAATGCGGTTTATTTTTGATATAAAAGATTCTATTGTTCCGCGTTCGCATACAATATTGAACCGTTCGCCTTCGATAGTTGATGGCTCGGTCAGATTATAGTCTAAGTATGATGGGAATGCACCTCATTCCTCTTCGTCGATCATATTGTACATTATCACATACGCCTTCATGACATTGCTCAAAACCTAGGTTTCCCACAATTTAACCAGATTTTTTATAATATTGAACTGATATTTTAAGACCCCAAACCCCCGTTCTACGTATTTTCGGCAACATTCTTGTTGTTGAGAAAAGAATTTTTGTTTCGCTGTAATCAGATTGGATATGGTTTGGACAAGTGTTCCCCATTTGGGGTATATGCAATCCGCCAGGTAATACCCCATATCATAAGCTTTTCCGGCAATTGTATAATTCCAAGGCAGGGGGATACCATCGGTCAGGTCGGTGAAAAGATGTGATTGGTACAGGACATTGATATCATTATTAAACCCTGGTAACCCAAAAAAGTATGCCAAATCCAAAGGTCATGTGAAGCTACCGCTTTAAGAATCAGTGTCGCCTTGGGGTAATGACCAGTAAATTGACCATGTCAAGCTTTGGGATAATTTTTCCATATACAATGCATGCAATCAAGGCTTCCTAATATGCCGGGAAATCCCCATGACTCTCCAATCACTTTTAACTTTTCGACGTCGGCCGTGTTTTGTGGTCGAAGATATTCCTCGCCAAAAATTTGAATAACCGCAATACAAAACCTTTTTGCACATAACAAGGTTGTATATTCTCCTATTCGGATATATTCGTCTAAAAGATCTGCCGCAATACCATAGCTTAGGAAACGTAGTGCTGCGACTACCTTTTGGTACGGTAATAACCCCATAGTACCAGCGTTGTTGGGTTTCTGAATAAAGTAATGATCATGTGCAACGACTGTATCGAATAGACACATAAACAGGTCTTTACTCATACGAAAACGTCGCCAAAATTCCCATGGCTCATATGTGCAATTCGGCTTGAAGTAGTCCCGTATAATGCTGTAATTCCCCAATGGGTGATCTCGCTTCTTTCTCTTATCCTTACGGCCTATGGCACTCCTGCCGTTACTCGAAGTTGTATCCTGCACTACTATGTTCATTACAGGTTGGTGCAGAATATAAATTGCCGCCGCACAATCAAAGATAAGATCGTCAGAGGAGGACGATGACGATAAACCTGGAGGACCACCAATGGATGAATCAGATGATGAAGAAGATATTTGAGGCTGTGGAGTTGAGAGAAGGGTGTAATACCAGATGATGAATAAGTTTTCAATTGAAGAGAGAAGTGTAAAAGGGAGAAATGTAGGGAAGACGATGTGGGTCTTAAAATCTGGGATTTGGCGGTGAAATGAACATCGCGCGGTGTTCCCTTTATCGTACAGTAAAAGGAACATCGCGCGGTGTTCATTTCACCGCCAAATCTTTGTTTCTATTCGACCTCGGTGCAAATTTTGTTCGAACAAAATTTTGTTCTATTCGAATAAAACTGCTCAGTGCCAAATTGTGCAAAATTGTGCAAATTTATTCGAACAGACAAATAGTCTGTTCGAATAGACATTGAAAAAACTCTACCAAAAACCTACAAACTTCAATCAATTTCAACATTAGATAGTCATGGCTAATTAACATCACACAAACTCTCCCAAAAACCATTCTAGCTAAACTACATCATGGGATTACAAAAAATAAATAAAGGGAAACATAACAGAAATACGAGATAATAAATACTAGTAGTTATAGCTGAGCTTCTACATCGTCTACAAAAACATCAAAAACACTTATATCTACTCAGAATCATCTCCAGTACCCTGCCTCCTGCGGCTAGTACCGCCTCCCCTGGTTCGTGGACCTGATCCACGCTGCCTCATCCTCAAGCCACTTCCAGGTGCTAGCGGCACCACCTGTACGTCACGCCATCTCCTCAGCCATAGGTCCTGAACGAGACAAAACAAAATTATAAATATTTTTATAAAATAAATATGATATTAAGAAAAAAATTAAAAAATTACTTACATGCGCATGTAGCTGGTCGTCTATACTGTCCAAGTACTTCCTCAGAGTAGCATTTTCATTAGTCAACTCCTGCAGCCTTTAGGCATCCCGCGCAGACTCTGTAAGGGTGAGTCACCGCATTCCATGAGTCAGGTACCACAACTCCTTTGCGTCGTAGGATGAAGTCATGGGTGACGGTTCCCTCAAGCGGTGGATGGGGAGCATCTCACACCTCCCTGTCCACGCCATGTGCCACCCGGGGTCTGGCTTCTCGGGCCCGCTAGGAAAACTAAAGTCCTAGGACAAGCTATGAACAGACGCTGACGAAACCACCACGGGTGTAATACCAGCCCTGAGTGCAGTGGGTCCGAACAAATCTATATTCTCCATCCTCTTAGAATCTATCAACAGGTGGCCTACCTCTAAAATTTGTTCAGCCCAGTATGAGGCGTAAGTCTCTCGTTCCTTCTCTACCACAAACTGCTCACAGTCAAGGAACCCGGCCTGTCTAATCTCCTGTAAAGCCGCTGGCCTAATATGTGGCGACATGCTATGCGGAGGATCCAAAGAAATACGAGCCTCGCTAGACAACTGTCTGCAGTATATATCTCCTAAGTAATATTCACAGTTTCTGTTTGGTACTTGAAGTGGCATCCTCTTACGGGATAAGAGTTTTGCAGTCAGTACGTCCTCTATCTCAGACACCGTAGACTCTAACCAAGGTTCCCAGGTGATCGTCTCAATAGTGCGGTGGTCAATGTGGTATCTGCCTAGAATAAACATATTGGTTGCCTGGTCATTTGTTTTCCTCCTGTTCCCCTTCTCCCATGCTCTGAGGCGCGGATAGGCCGAGAACTTAACCTCTTCCTTGACTATAGGGTGACCAATCCCACAATACTTGTAGAACCACTACTACATTTCAGAATAGCATAAAAAACAATTAGATATTATATTTGTAGCTTGTAAGGAAAAAGTGTTAGTGTACCTCAAGAAGTTGGGAAAATCCAGTAATGGCACCCCCGGTTGTGACTGCGGTATCCAAACCATGGTACAAGGAAGCAAGAATAGCAGAACCCCATTCATATTGGGCAGCCTCGTCCAAATCGACCACAGCCGCGAGATATCCAAGCGGGAGGGTGTCGTTGGCCGTTTGGAACCACAAATATCCCATCATGAAGAGGATAAAAGCACAAGCAATAGTAATATCATCATCCCGATCAGCTGCGATGGTCAAGTACATCTTCAAGTGTGAAAAGCTGACGTTCCTACTCTTTATATGGATGGAATCAATGTTGCGGAGCAATTGCCTCGCATTGGATAAAACACTTCATGCGTCGTCAAATGGCACCTGCGTCGGATATCGACCGATTAACAATGATGTTAGCATAGTGAAATCGAGAGGAGTGACCTCTATCTCCGTACACAGGAACAAAAACGTGTGCGTTGTCGGCCACCAACGCTCTATAAGCGCTTGAATCAGCCGATTATCAGAATTGCCTAAGTATATATCCATAAACTGCCCAAATATATTCATCACGACATCCCTTACAGGTAGAATTGTAGAAATATATTTCCAAACTTTGATCACCAATGTAAATGTGCCGTGCGGACGCATCGAATCCCGATTCTGTTCATTAGAGCATTTTGTCAAGCACTTAATTTATGGAAATATCAAATTCACAATTACACTAAAACTTACCGTGAGTTCCTTGCCATTGTAATAGATATGCGTGACGCCTTCTGAAATTTGGGTAATACACCTCCACGGGTAATTTTTTTGGGATGGGTTTGGTATAGGTTGTTGGACATCTTTAAATTCTACTCGCTTTTTCTTCCTTCCGGACCTCGACCGAATTACGGCTCGCTCTGGATCTCTTGTCACTCTAAACCCAGGTAATGTACTGGGGTGTTGGTCCACAAAGTCAGGCTTCACCAAAATACATAACTTTATAGTGACACAAATTCATTGCTCGGTTCCCTTTTAATCATTTTTTGGTCCTTATATGTGTTCCTTAGTTTTTTACAAGAAGAACAGAAAAACTCTACACTATTAAAAAGCCTCTAGACTCTAAAATTTCTCCTCTTCTTGGTTCTCATTCCAAAGAGTTATTGCATCTGCATAATCCAATGTTGCTTTCAGCTCTTCAATGTCCCTACAGTAAGAATAGATACATTATCATTTCATTACACAGACATATGACACATTCAACATGAAATGAATTTATAACAAATGTTACTACAACATGACCGATAAATCTCATAGCTCTCTGTAGCGTTGGGCAAATCGAGCTTGAAAATGTATAAATTCATAATAATGAATATATGTACTGATATATTTATGAAAGATAAATTGGCAGCAAGAACATAAATTTATGAGAAACTTTTGTATGATGTAACACAATGTTCTATTACATATTGGAGTTACAAAACTTAGTAATTAAAGGTGTTTAATAGCATTTTAATTAAAACTAATTAAATGGCTACATAATATTTACTATTGCAAACACAAATGTTAATGTTATATGCCTAGTCATCTTATCCTAGTCAGCTTTGACACGCCACGTAGGACAATCGTTGAGATTTATAATATAGATGAACTATCTTATTGGAGGTTTGAGCGATCTCAAAATTTTCATAGCTTTTGCTATAACAAATTTTCTCACCACTTTTAAACCCTGCAAGGATAATGTGTCACAAAAACTGACATTTTTGTGTGATTATAACCTTGTGCATGATTTCCTGGATCCATTTGCCCATTTTAGGAATGACGTAATTGGGGTTTATATTAATTTTATCATACCTGGCGGTACATCTACTTCACCATAGTTCCCTAATACAATGAAAGCTGGTAAAATGCCCTCGATGGTCCCCCATTTGTGAACTTCTGATAGCAGAGTGTAGCTATCTATGTGCCTTGTTTTACCCAGTAGCTCTTGTTTGAAAATTTTGAGACTACCCAAGCCCTACCAAAAATTTGCATACCATTTTATATATTTTCCCGTTCACAATAAGATGGTCAACATTTTCAATCTTTTCATGACTACAGCAGTAACAATGTTTTGCTGAATAAAGGAGTCTACAGGGACAACATTTGCCCATAACTTCCAGCTAAAACCTTAATTTTGGAGGGTATACACTTATGCCTGATCCAGTCTATTCTTGCATGAGGAGTTTCTGTACATCTCCAGAATTCCCAAGCTGACTTGATTGTAGAATTTCCCCCCTGTAATAGAGCCCAAAGAGGTACCTTGCATTCAGAAAGAAACTGTTTTTGATATTAGAAGAATAATAGACTTTGATTTTGCAACTAATCATAAGCTGATTGTTATTCTTTAATGTAGGATTGAAAGAAAAAGAGTAGAAGCTTTAATGCTCTTTTTCCATGGTTTATTCATTGTTTTGAGTTGCTTTGTCTTACTGCCAGTTAGTTGAAGGATGAAGTTTTTTTTTGGAGTGGTCAGGTGCATTTTTGCACACCATCTATATTCAAGAGTCCAATTACTTGGTAATTTATTAGGTTATTAGCTCTAACAACTAATGGAATAGAAATTACGGGGTTTGTTTTCTTAGGAAGAGTTTGAATTGTTATTTGATCTTCTCGTAATTGATAAAAACTGGAATTTTAGGTGTATAAGGTAACCCTGGCAATTTTCAACAAGTATATAGCTATACAAGACAAGTTGATCCAGAGGGATGTCCTCCAATTACTATGCTGCTTTTGCAAGGCCGGTAATGAAAGCACTGCCCACCTGTTCGTGGTTTACAATATGTTTAAGGTGTTTGACTAAACTGCTTCTAAAATATCAGATCCAGGTTCAATGGCTTACTTCACTCGGTAAGCAAGACTCCAAGACTTTATCTGCTGCCTTCTGTTCCTTTGCGTATCAGAGCTAGAAACTGTATATTATTTAGAGGGGAATGGCATCAAGTAGACTTCCTTTTCTTAATTATAATTTTAGTATCTGCTTTTTGATTAGACCTTCGAACGGTGTTCATATGCTAGACACTGATGTTACTCTATGCCTTCTTGATTACAGTAGTTGCACTGACTGTATTTGTTCACTCCTATTAGCTGCAGGATGCACGAAGAAGATAAATATGATTTTTATGCTGATGGGTCTCAGCGATGGCATATCCCCGCACTGGAACTGCAATATTGTGTGCTATAAAATGATGCAGCAGTTTGATGAGATTATTATCTTTGATACCTATTGGAAAGCAAACTACGGTGTTAACTTCTCGGCTTCATGGTCTGTAACTTAATAGTGATGTTATGCGTGTTATACCATAGATCCTTTCCCTTCAACCCCAATGTCATGTCTAAAGCCAGAAATTCTTGAAAATGTAATATTTTGTTATCTTGTGTTTTTACTTCATTAAGATAATTACAATAATGCAACAAAAAGTTAGGCCAGAGTTTAATTTGTGCGACATCCCCAGGCCAAGCCAACAACTGGCAAATATACAAATAACAGAGGTTGAGTGCCGAAAGCAAGAGTATTAAGGTGTCAAAAACATCATTGCTAAGAATGTGTTTTTCAGGCTTGTGTGAAGGAACATTGAGCAAAATACCTGCCAGAGGCATATTTCTGGGACTTCTTGTTGGCGAGGTCGTTACAGACACATAGTTGAAGTTCTCACCAAAGGTGTCAGACGGTTACGAGCTCAACCCACACTAAAAAAAATGCAAATAAGAATATTAGAATCACAGTTGAAATTTGGCATAATATCAACAACCCCAACATAGCTTAGTCAATCTCAACCCCCCATTAGATATAGATGTTTCTTTTCTTGTTTTATTTATTTATTTATTTTTGTTTTTTTAATTTATCGCTATGAAGCGTGGTCGGATCATCAATTTGCCCGTCTAACCCTTCAGAGTGTCCCATGCCATCCTTGCGAATGAAGCATGCCATTTAGACAAGAATTTTCGCGACGATAGTCAGATACGCAACTCCCAAAGGGGGCTTGCTTAATGGATAGGTATAGGTCTTTGAAAGATAAGAGGTCCTGGGATCAATTCCCATAACAAAATAGCTTCTAACGCTAAAGAGGAAAAATGAAAATAAATCTCAACCACCGGTTAAATTGTGCAGGCTCATTGTTGTTGCCAAAAGCTTGAAATGAGAAAAATGATTATTTTGAAGTTTCATACAATGCTAATATAAATCAATACCATAATATTGGAATATCTTGGAATTTACATTAATCTGACATAAAACTAACCAGATGCATTCGTAAGAGAGGACATGAATAACTGACCCGGCCTTTCTTGCTAGGCCCGGAAGCCAGTTTAAACGCCATGCTCTTTACTTTTCCCCTTTTCTATCGTTCTTAAATTTCTCCTTCTTCTTTTTTATTTTTTTATTACTTAAACGTTGTCTTTAAAGATACTAAATTTATTGAAGGTCAAGTAACAATTACAACAAATAAACAACTTTTTATTAAAAAAAATTCGTTAGTATAAAATTGAAGATCCTCACCGTTTTGATTCATTCGAACTTTATACTAGCTCAAATAAAACATATATAAAAAAATGATGTGAATCATATCTCATGATCGTTTCTCACATGTCAGCGGACTATTTATATTTATGTTCTTTTGATTCAAGTCTCTCTGTTAGAGATGCTTAGTATGTTTTAAGGAATTAACCAACACAAGGTTAAAATGATATTTTTCCCAGCTTCTAGAATATTCTTAATTAGGGTTTCCACTTATGTTCTTTAAAAAGGAGGCTAGGTTCTCTATTTTATGAAGTGGTAAAAGTTGATGATTTGAAGTTAGTTCAATTTAGGTTTCAGTTTAAACTTTTGTTTAGTTTTGATTTGAAGTTAAGTTTATGTTTATTTTGAGTTTTAGTGTTTAGAGAAAACCCTAATTTTAATTAGGTTTTCGTAATCTTCAAGTTTTCGCTTCCGCGACTTGATTTTACGTCAAATTGGTACCATAGCTAGCAAGATTTTGTAGATTATTTTTTTACACCGACTGCTGCATTGATTTTTTGGGACTGCTACAGTGTTTTCGGAGGATTGCTACATTCTTTTCGGTTACTGCTACAGTAATTTTAGGAACTGCTACAGTATTTTCGGTTACCGCTACTGTGATTTCGGATAACTGCTACAATAATTTTTGTGTTGCTACAGTTACAATTGAGTGATGTTTAGAGTTTCGGGAAAAGTCAAGTTATCGATATCTACGATGTTTCGTATAAGAGTTGCGGCGGAAAATGATGCAAGAATACCGCACAAGCAATCACGACACTTAAGAATCAATTTGGCGAGTTCGTCAACATTACCGTGAGTTCCAGCACGTTACAACTACCCCTACCTCAACCCTATCCTCTAGGTGTATTGGAGAGCAACCCCCAAGTTGGGAGTACCAAAACTGTGACAGAAAACACGGACAAGGAAAACCCACGTGCCAAATTGGGAGAAGTTACGGAGATCCCCGCAATCAGAGCTGCGAGTGTAATCTACAATACGATGAAGAAGCTCTAGTTAGCTAAAAAGTCTGAAGAACACCAATTGATTGGGAAAACAAAGCTTCAATTGCTTAAAAAAACGAAGTAATTACAAGAAAATCACTCCAAAAACCCTAGGCCTCTTTCAGAACTCTTTCTAGATCTAACATAAAAAACTTACTTAAAAAATAATACCTAGTCTTGCCCCTTTTTATAAGGGTTACAAGTTCTTAGTTCTAATAGGACTAGGTTACAAGTTCCGAGTCCCAATAGGACAAATATGCCCTTAAACGCCTAAAGAGAAAGGCTGAATCGCGCATCTATTCGAGCAGAATAATTTTATGTTCGAATAAACAAAAATGTATTCGAATAGAATAAAGTTCTATTTGAATCAAACACTTCAGGCAGAAATTGTTCGAATAAAACCCATCAGGCAGTAATGTATTCGAAAAGGAAAAGACTATTCGAATACAAAATGGTGTATTCGAACAAACTAAAAGTTTGTTTGAATGGACTTCTTAAAAAGTAAAAAAAACTCAGATCCTCTTGGATCAGAGTGGCACCGACGAAAGCAAGGTTATCGTTAACATGACAACCAACGATCTCAGGGTTCCGATAGTCGTTACGACTGTCGTCGTCACAACAACAAATTCAGAAAAGGATTCGACCGGAATTAACGCCGGTTCGCAAACTCTACAAAAATCAGTTACAATTTTCAGAACGATGAGAAAGACAATTGCAGGACAAGAACCTCTCTCTCTCTGGTCCAGTAGGTGATGCCCAACAAAGCTCTAGCCGGTACTGCGGTTATAATTGAAAACCCAATTTACGGTTTTACAGGTTCGACGATTGAGAAAGAGTTCGTTGATCCATTTTGGGAGGGCTTTTTAGAAAGTTTCGAGAAGCAAATCACAATGTTTTCTTCAGTTTTGGGTGTTGATCGACTTAAGGATGTTAGTGACAACATGGTATGTAGCGTTCCGTTATTTTTTTCTTTCTCCTTTGTGTTCCAGCTGCTATTTACTTAACTTGCCTTGGGAGTACCTTAGCATGTTTGCTTTAGCTTTTGAATTGGGGGAAACTTGGTCAAGACCCACCACCGAATTCCCAAACTCTTCTCCTTCTCCTCCTTCAACCTTTCTTCCCTCTTTTTATTTTGAAATCTGGAGAGAGGGTAGCTAACCCCCAAACCTATTGCTTCCTCAAACCTTTGATCTGGGAAGTATTCTTTCAAATCCTTCATCGATTGGTGTGGCTGGAAATTCTTGAGCGAGTGTATCGATAGTGGGTTTTTACTGTTCTAGAGAGGGGATAGTCTTTGCTTTGCTCAACATTAGAATTCTATCAAGGCAAGTACCATTATTGCTTGTCATTGCTCTGTGATTGGAATAGTGTATTAATTATAGCTAATATGCCATGTTTAGTAGGTGATTGTACTCTTATAGAATTACTGTTCCAGTGGACTCGGTGAAATTGTTCTGTGACAATATTAGTGTAGAATTTCATAGTTTCTATACAATCATTTTTGAAACAATTGTAGTAGTTGTGCTAGACTTAATATGAGCATATCAGTACACCCTGTTTTGTGAAGAGTATCCTATGTAGATATATATATTGTAGTGTAATAGTTTTAATACATAGTAGCATATTCTAGGAGTTGCTTTTGTGGTTATATGCATAGTACTATAATAATTTTCTTTTATGATCAACAGTAAAAGGCATAATCTAAGGATTCATAGCCTAAGACAGACTTGTATAGTTATATACAGAATGCACATATATTTAGTAAAGGCAGACTTGTATAATATATTTCCAGAATATATATAGCCTAAGGCAGACTTGTATAGTCTATATACAGGATGCATATAAATTCAGTAAGGCAGATTTGCATAGTATATATTTCAGAATGCTTATATGTTTAGTATAAGAAAGATTTTCATAGTATATATACATAATGCTTATATGTTTAGTATAAGGAAGATTTTCATAGTAAATATACATAATGCTTATATGTTCAGTAAGGGCAGACTTTGTGTAGGCATATATATAGTTTAAGGCAGACCTTGGTTAAATGTATACTTAGAATATATATATGGTTGTAATATTATTTAAAGGCATCTCCTCGCTAGCTAGTCCTTAGTTGCAAACTGTTAGTGGTAATTTAGTAGCTAATGTTTGACATTTTATTTAAAGTATCTCTTCACCAATCTAAATTTTGGGAGGGAATTAGGTTAAGCTCTCTAATTTTTAAGTTACCAACTGTTAAAGGCCATAGTGTCTAGTAGTATAAGTTCTGATTTTGGCACATAGTATTTACAAACATCTCTTCCAGGTTAGGAGATTAGTAACTAGGGAATAGTTGATACTTTTAATATTAGTATTCAAATTTAAGATATGCTCATATGGATCATTCGAGTTGGTGTATCTAATATACGCTCTATTAGGAGGTAAGACCTCGTGATTTTTAAAGTTTAATATATATTTGTCGTTATGAGATATAATGATGCCAAAATCTTGTGAATGTCAAGTGTAGTATACGGCTTAACTTAGCCACGATTATAGAACTTTACTGATATAACCTTTAATAACTTAAGGTAGAAGATAATTAATAGTCAGAGTATAATATCATCGACTGAGACCCCACTCCTATATTTGTGAGGGTAGAAAGGTCATTGAGCATAAGATCGCCAATCATATGATAGTCTCATTGCCTATAGAGCAAGGACATATAGGTCAATTTGATTGAGTGTCGGTCTCTTAAATCATTCATGCATATGATAACTTAGAGTCATGTACACATTAGGGCTATGTTGTCAGGGTCCTTGGGTTCGAGTCCCTAAACAAAATATGAGGTAACTGTTTATCAGTGTTCCTGGGTTGCAAGTCCCTAAATTATTTCCCTGTTACTTCTCGGCTGCATGCTACGCTACGCGAGCATCCCATGGGCTTAGATCCCTGAAAGTGAAAATAAATTAGGCTTTAGACCTGTAGGTTGAAATTCCTTGACCACCTTGATCCGGTGATTTCCTCGCCAGTTCTTGGCTCACTAAAAAGGAATCTGCCAATCCCTAGCTCGCCAATAAGGGATACACTTCTGTTGAGGACAAAAGGGTGCGAGAGTGTGGTCCTACTGAATTAAAAGTGACCCTGTGTACATCGTCTGTTAGTTATCTCCCATACCTAATAATACTCTATAATTATTTTATAATACCGGTTGGCACCGACGCTTAAAAATAACATTAATAATTAAACCTCATTTCCTCAATGCATTGCATAATTTATATATATTTATAGGATATTATATCACACTAGTACTTTTGTTTAATAGATCGGTCTGTCATGTCCAATGACCGACAATAATTGTGCTTGCTTGACGCCTTGTGCGCTATATTTTTACAGGAGGTCGAGCACAATAGGTTTTTGCCTAGTGAGGCTTGGTGGTTCATTTTCGGGATTCTTTAGAGTTCTTTGGATCGTTGAGTTGTCGTAGGGTATTTATGATATTTTCATTTCATATTTTAGTGTCGTAGTCTTATTCACTTTAATCCATTTATTCATTTAATCTCTTTTAGATTTTATTCCGCTGCGTAGTTTCATAGTGTTGTAGATGTATTTACGATTTGTTTAAATTGTAGTACACCTTTTGGGGTTCATCTTCGGGATGCCCGACGTTACACCTCAGAATTTGCGTTCTTAATAGATTATTAAGAAGCCAATTTTGGGGGCGTGATATGGTACCCCCGCTCTTGGGTACGACCTTGGGTTATGACAAATTTTGTGGTAGAATTCAAAGTTTGAAGATAAGTAGGCCGCATAAAAGAGTTTCGAGTTCTGTGATATTCCAAAATTTGTTGATTTCGTGGTTGAAATCTTCTGAAGACGGAGGGTTTGATGTGAATCATATCTCATGATCGTTTCTTACATGTCAACGGACTATTTATATTTATGTTCTTTTGATTCAAGCCTCTCTGTTAGAGATGTTTAGTAGGTTTTAGTGAGTTCCTAATTAACCAATACAAGGTTA
This sequence comes from Kingdonia uniflora, assembly GCA_014058105.1. NCBI lineage: Eukaryota > Viridiplantae > Streptophyta > Magnoliopsida > Ranunculales > Circaeasteraceae > Kingdonia > Kingdonia uniflora. The sequence goes on from JACGCM010002630.1 coordinate 825,495, forward strand.
AGAGGGTATTTTTCACAGTTTCTAGAATATTCCTAATTAGGGTTTCCACCCCCCTTATGTTCTATAAAAGGGAGGCTAGGTTATCTATTTTATGAAGTGGTTATAGTTGATGATTTGAAGTTAGTTCAATTTAGGTTTCAGCTTAAACTTTTGTTTAATTTTGATTTGAAGTTAAGTTTATGTTTATTTTGAGCTTTAGTGTTTAGAGAAAACCATAATTTAATTAAGTTTTCGTAATCTTCAAGTTTCCGCTTCCACGACTTGATTTTACATCAGAAAAACCCATGGGCCCTTAGCTTTGGCTATTGATAGTTTACTAATGTTATTTTCAAAAAATAACATCAACATGGATTTCCTTGGATGATAGCAAGGAAACAAGCAGTCCAGTACTTGGATCTGCTACAACCTATCTAATTTATAATCTTCTGAGTTACAAGTAAAAATAAATGTGAAGGTTACAAATCTCTTCAGATACACAGGAGGTTACAATCCCTCCATCTACCAAATTATTGACTTCTCATTAACAGATGAATTATCATAAGATTGCCCCTTTAGGTGTAACATTTGTCTTTTATCACTGCCTCGCAAGTGAAAGAGGTCAATGAATTGAACGCCGAGCTTGGTATGTAGATCTTCGAAGGAATCTTTATTTAAGGCCTAAGTGAAAATGTCTGCTAGCAAGTAAAAATCTTTAACAAACCAACTAGCAGACATTTTCACTGCCACTTTCTCACGTACAAAATGATAATCGAGTTCTATATGCTTCATCCGAGAATGGAATACAGGGTTAGTAGTAAGGTATAGTGCACTAATATTCTCGAAGAAAAGAATAGGAGCACGAGGAATAGTGACACCCACATCTCAAAAAAGGAAGGTAATCTATGTCAACTCTACAGCCACAATAGCCATAACACGGTATTCTGCTTCAACACTTTATCGTGTAACTGTCGATTGTTTCTTTGCACGCCATGAAATACAATTTGCACCAAGAAATATGCAAAACCCCGTAGTAGAGCGTCGTATATCCATGCATCCGACCCAATCCGCATCACTAAAAGCGCACAAACGGCATGGACTTTGTTGAAGAATATAAACCCCGTGTGAAATAGTACCTTTCATATAGCGTAGAATTCGCTTAACGGCTTGCAAATGTGATAAAGACGGAGAATGCATAAACTGGCACACGAGATTGACCGTGAATGACAAATCAGGATGAGTTAGAATAAGATATTGAAGTGCCCAGAAGAGACTTCGATAAAAGGCAGCATCATCAGGTCTTAAATGGGAGTCTCTTTGAAGGTGTAAGTGGTGCTTCTATGGTAGAGGTAGGCTTGCAATCGACCATAAAAGCATGATCCAAAACTTCAAGAACATATTTACTTGGGACAAGTATAAGCCAGGAGATGTGCGAACTACCTCTATCCCCAAGAAAAAATGTAAATTGCCGAGATCATTGATAGCAAACTCATTTCCAAGCTTAAGAATGAGATCTGAAAATAAGTTGAGGATTGGACCCTGTAATAAGGATGTCACCGACATAAATGAGCATCAAAATAACTCCGAGAGAGCTGTGGAAAATGAAGAATGAAGAATCTGCCCGATTACAGTAAAAACCCAAACCTAGAAGAAAGAGATAGAGACGATCAAACTATGCTCTCGGTGCCTGTTTAAGGCCATAAAATGCTCGTTTAAGGAGACAAACATAATCAGGGTGGGTGAAGCCCGACGGTTGCTCCATGTAAACCGTTTCTTTGAGCTTTCCATGAAGAAACACATTTTTTACATCAAGTTAGCAAATGACCCAATCATTCATTATCGCAATAAATAAGACAAGTCTAATCGTGCCTTAAGCCTTTCTACTCCTCCATCCGCTTTTAGTTTTGTCTTATAAACCCAACGAGAACCAACAACATTAATCTCATTCGCGCGAGGAGCAAGAACTCAAGTATTGTTGCATGCTAAGGCCGATAATTATTTGCACATCGCATCAACCCACTGAAACGATTTTAGAGCCTTGGCTAATGTACGAGGCTCACTGTTACTAACTAGATTGGAAGAGACAATTACATTTGCATACTTGGGGTTCGGCTTAAACACACCTGACTTGGATCGTGTTTGCATCGAGTGTTAAGCAGGATCAATAGGGACATCAACAAATGTTTCAGATATAAGAGGCTCAAGAACACTTGGAACATCTAGCATGGGCATTTCGGTTATGTTGGCTGAAGATTCTCTAACCTCATGTGTGGGGTTTGTGAGTGCAGTTGTACTTGGGGGAATATGAGCATTGTTTGTTGGGAAAATGGGAAGCTCCCTTTTAAATAAAGCATTAGAAAGACCTACTACGTACCATTCTTCATTATCTGGATACTTTGTGATAACACCAGGAAATTGCCTAGGCTGTGAGCGTATAGTGAAATCAGCATAAGGATAAACAACTTCATCAAAGGCAACATGACGAGATAAGTACATTTTCCCACTTGAAGGTAGATAACAACGATAACCTTTATGAAGTGAGCTGTATCAATAAAAACACATGGAAATGACTTAGGCTGAAACTTGTTCGCATTATGAGCTCGTAGGTATGGATAACAATGACAACCGAATACCCTTAGTGATAGATAGTCAGGTTCCTTCTAAAATAAACAATGATATGGTATATTCATGGATAAAACTGGTGTAGGCAACCGATTAATGAGATGAACCGCTGTATTAAATGCATCCACCCATAAATATTTTGGGATATTGGCATGAATCATCATTGTTAGTCTGGTCTTACCAATGTGACTATGTTTTCATTTCGTAACGCCATTTACTCGGGTGTCCCTGAACAAGAAATATTTTGGAGAATACCACACTTTGCAAGATGTTTTAGAAAATCAGTCGAGTTAAACTCTCCACCTCCATCGCACTTAAAAGTTTTTATTTTACAAGTAAAATGATTTTCCACCATTCTTTGGAATTTGAGGAAACACTCCAAAAAATTAGATTTTTTTTGGTAATGGGTAAAACCAAATAAATCAAGAAAAGTCGTCCACGAAGATAACATAGTAGCGGTACTTTTGAATAAAAGAAACAGGAGCAGGCCCCTACAAATGACAATGAATTTTCTCTAAGGGTTTTTTTATTCTGTAATTAATAAGCAAAAATGGGAGTTTACAACTCTTCCCTTATTGATAACTTGAACAAACTAATCTAGGTGTTACCCATTCATTAATAGTAATAAGTCGTTTACTACTTAAGAAATAAAGTACTTTAGATGAAGGATGACCCAAGCGTCCATGCCAAACATCTCCTGGAGCACGTCCGGTTTTTAGAGCAATCAAAGCTTGTCGAACACCGCCATCTTCGTCCAGTGCATATAAATCTCCTGTCCTACTCTCGGTTGCTAGTACTTGCCTCGTCTTTGAGTCCTTAATCAAGAATCCAGATGAAGAAAATTTAAAAGCACATAAGTTGTCTTGAGTAAATTGACTAACCGATAATAAATTTTTCTTCATACCAGGAACAACCAAGATATTATTCAAATGAACTAAGTTGGGATGGGATGAGATTATAACATCTCCCACACAAGATATGGGAAGTGATGAACCATTTCCAATATAAATTTTATCCGTACCTGAATAAGGAGTTGAGGAGACGAGGGAACTTTCATTAGGTGTGATATGAGATGTTGCACCTGTGTTGGTGTACCAAGTTGGGTCGGGAACCTCATTCATAGCCATAGCTTACAATGCTTGAGGAATATCATCTGCTTGATAGGAGTGGTCAAAACGACACCAATACTTTGCAACAAGGTACCATACTTTGTTGCATATTTGACAATGGGGACTAATATTAGTAACTACGCGGTTTCCAGATTGAAAATTGGACTGGTTTGCAGGTGAAAATCTTTGTAAAGGGCTCTGTCGGTGCTCCGGGTTGGTTATACCTTCTGTTCGGAATGAGGACTGCCCTTTTTGGAAGTTTGAAAATGGTGGTTGAGACTGGTTTCGACAATATCCTTGAGAATTAAAGTATCGTCGTTGTTCTTGATTTGGGTTATAATATTGTGACGAGGGAACAAATCCACGACCTTGGGAACTGAATTCATGCCCCTATCCGCGGAATCTACCTCCCCTACCACCACGTTGCCCCATGAATGCCATATGATGGTCTAAAACTCTTTCTTCCATGTCAGCTTGATTTCTTAACTCATGATTTTGGAGAGCAGTAATGAATTGTGAATATGTAGGAGTGGGAGGTTTAGACAGTTGAGCATCACAAAAATTGAAATATTTGGGTCCTAGCCTATTGGCCAACCAATTAACCTTGTCATCATTGGACACAGGTTTCTGTATTGCTGCAAGTTCATCACAAATTTCCTTAAACTATTTAATATAATCAGGTAGAGACATAATACCTTTGCGACATGAATGAAGCTTGGTAACTAAAAGATGTTCTTGACTCTTTGTTATTTGAGCATATGAGGATACGCCATACGCCATACTCAACCCAGTAATGAGATGAAGTACCTCCTTTGTTAGTGATCCACGAATCCAACTTTTGATAAGGGCATTGTCTTTCTTCCAACTCTAATAAGAGGTAGCCTTCGTAGCCTCTTCTTTCGGTGGTTCTTCATTGACATGATCATCAATTAATTGGCTCTCCATTATCGAGAGCATTTTCTCTTTCTACATGAGATAATTCTGTGGCGATAATTTTATAGCAACAAAGCTTGACAATTGATGTAGAGTTTGTGTTGTGATTTTTGAGATATACTAAAAAAAATCGCCATGAGAGAAAGATGAGATATAATTAGAGAAGGGTGGGGAAAAAATAAAGACTTAGGATGTTATGCTCTTGATACCATGTAGAAGAAGAAAGACAATGGTATACAAGGAAACAAACAGTCAAGTACTTGGATCTACTACAAGCTATCTTATTTATAATCTTTTGAGTTACAAGTAAAAATAAATGTAAAGGTTACAAATCACTTCAGATACACAGGAGGTTGCAATCCTTTCATCTACCAAATTATTGACTTCTCATTAAGAGATGGATCATCCCTTCAAGTGTAACGTTTGTCTTTATCGCACACACACACACACACACACACACACACCCTCCTTTTGGAAAACTAAGAGGTCCTAGGATCAATTCCCGTCACAAAACAACTTCTAACTCTAATGAGGAAAACTAAAAATAAATCTCAACTACCGGTCGAACCGTGCAGGCTCATTGTTGTTGCCAAAAGCTCGAAATGATAAAATGATTAGGGATATTTTGAGTTTAGTCCCACCTACAAACTGGATATTTGCTTTTAGTCCCCAAGTTTTTGAAAAACTAAACTACCCCTCACGTGATTTCAGTTGCAACCCGCGTGAGGGTAGATTAGGTACTTCAGGGCAAAAATAGACTTTTAACTAGGGTGGGTTGACCTCTGGTCAGAAGTTATTTAGGGACCAAAAGTGCATTTTTCAACAACTTGAAAGACTAAAGGCAAATATCAAGTTCGTATGTGAGATTAAACTCAAAATATCCCAAAGGATTATTTTGAAGTTTTATACATTGCTAACATAACAAATCAATGCCATAATATTGGAATATCTTGGAATTTACATTAATGTCACAAAATATAATAAGCCAAAACTGCAACAACAACAAAATCTATCAATATTGCAAAATGCAAACAACCCCATTTACAATCAATTGCAACAAAAAAATCTAACAAAAAAATAACAAGATGTATTCATAAGAGGGAAGGACATGAATTAGTGACCGGGGCCTTTCTTGCTAGGCCCGGAAGCCAGTTTAAACGCCATGTTCTTCATTTTATCACCTCCTCTGGTATTGTTGTTCGAAGAAACGGAAAGGGGACTATCACCAACTGAGTTCAAACCAACTTCACATTTAATCTCTGCTTTCTCAGTAGCTCGGATTACTCTACAATGCACGAAGCTTACTTGCATCGAAGCCAGTAGTAATAAGATCATGAAAATATACGTTAAACGCTTCGATGAAGTTGTGGAAATTCTCTTATATGATGCCATCTCTAGCTAGCTAGGAATAATAATTGTCTCTTGATGAAGTTGTAGTTTTTGCTTCTGAAAAATATACGTGTGGGTGTTGGGATATATAAGCGTTGTTAGGGGGTTGGCAAGGCGGACCTTATGACTCGGCTTCTTTTGTGTGTGATGAGGTATGTGATGGTGTTGTTATGGTTGGACTTTTTGAGTAATTGAAACTTATGAGGATTGTGATTGGAGCTGTTTCACATTTGGTTGTTGCTTTGTTTCCTCTATTTTGACTTTGTGAAATTTCGTGGGCAACAACACCGCTACACTTGGACACTTGGATTGACTGGATTCTGGATCGGGGATCGATCCGGAATTAACATTCGGGATTGGATTCCGTTCATCCCTGGGGATGAAGTTTTAAGCGCAACTTCATATGGAGTATGAGTTTGTGAAGGGTCGTTTTTTTTTTTTTTTTTTTTGGTTTAGAAGCTACTTGAGATGGAAATTGATCTCAGGACCTCTTTTATTTTCCAAGCACTAGCCCTACCAACTAAGCAAGTTTTAGCTCCCATTGATATGTGCCTGTCAACCTGTGTTTTTTCTCCCCTTGATGTGCTTTAGATTTGGAAGAGGGTTGGTAAGACCTTTTTAAAGGAAAAAAAGGGTTGGCGAATATTTAATCTTAAGCACAACTCCCTCCAGCTTACGATCCCAAATTATTATTAATACAACTTGGTCCTAAATGATGATACTGAGTCCATATCTAAATGTGCGACAAGGTCAAATTTTACACATTTGCTTCTTTTACTCTATTAAACCTTATGAATCCTAAATCATTGACTTAATATTTTTGCTTGTCCGACGGACACGATACTACTTACAGTCAACTTTATAAACTCTACTCAAGCACATTTAGACAAAATCGCGTTTGATTAGAGAAAATAAAAAAGGCGATTTCCAATGCAGTTCAAAGTTGTACTTGATCCAAGTCAAAAACACCCTAACCTTTTTATACTCTCACATTAGCCTTCACTTGAGAAGTTTGTTTGAATCTTGAAAATGTTGGACTATTTCTTTTAGAGTCTCAAATTGTTTGGTTGATTCAACATTCACACACAAGGGGGTGGGTGGTGAGGACATCCTTAGCCTTTTTGCCTCTGCCTTTATGCGGCCCTGACTTTGAAGGTTTCTTTGTATTTTTAAACTACCAACTTTAAGTTGTCAATGACATATGCTGCCACGTGTCTGAACCAGATATGTGTTGTGGATTTTAGGGATCTTTCTTTGAGAAAAGGTTGATGTTGAAATGGCCGGTGACTTTTGTGCAAAACCCTTTTCTTTTCTTTTTCTGTAAATTTTGGTACAATATTTGATTATGAGTAATGTGGAAAGACACATCTTTTGAGCGAGGCAACACTCAACGATCATCCAAATCCAAATCCAAAAACTTTTAAGACTTTTTTTTTTGTTTAGTGTTGAGAATAAGCTCAAGCTGATATGTATGTTTTGTACGCCACCAAGTTACACGCATTGCACTAATAATAACAATGGATGAACTTTTTTATAGCTGTTAGTTTAAGTAGGAAAATGGAGAAAGAGTAAGAGACAATTAGGACAACAATTTTTCTTCTTCTGATTTTTTCTGAAATTTGATCCGATTTTTCTAATTTTGAAACCCTATTTTCCGAAAATCCGATTTTCGATTTTCAATTTTCAATTTTTTCTGAAAAATATCTGATTGGAATCAAATATCTTTTTGTTATTCCGATTTTTTGAAATTTCTGATCCAATTTTTTCGAATAACATTTGATTCGATTTAATCCGAACTTCTCTACTTTCAACTTGTGTTAGTTGGAACTAAAACCTCAAACAAAACATACTTTATCTAGGTATGCCTCTATTCATTTAGACCTGCCTCCATTTTTTATTCCTCTCTCTCTATAACTCTTGAAGCCATGGTAGGGGTGAGACATGGTCAAGTCGTGTTCAGTTAGTTTTATGAGGTTAGATTTTTGTGTTTAAGTAATAGTAGGTGGTTGTTTTTTATCTCTTCACCTATCTCAAAAGAGGTTGTCATAGATATTTGGTGATATTACTTTATAATTTGAACAATATTTATTTCTAAGTTGTTATCATTTAACTTGTGTACCAAAGTTTCTATAATAGTATAATTTATTATCACTTGTCTAATAATATGCAGTACAATTTCCTGCCAAATACAAAAAAAAAATCAATTTTTCGAATTCTTTTCCAATTTTATCAATATATCCAAAAAAATTGAATGTTTTCTGAAATTTTCTGATAAACCTAATTTTTTTGGATTCAGATTCTTTTCAATTTTTTGAAAAAAAATCAAAACGGATTTTACGTTTTTGAAAAAATCTGAAAAAATTATGACTGCCCCTATTTCCGATCCGATCCAATCCGAAATAGACCTAGAGATAATAATAGCAATGAACAAGAGCAAATAATAACTTAAACAATATTCATGTGGCTAAAACCTAAACATTTGAACTATGGTTCTTAAAGCGTTGAAAAACAAAATCTTACTGTACAGCGGTACAGACTTGTCGAAGGGAAGACTAACGCACAGTAGAAGAATTTTCCCAATGTGTTGGAGTTAATAGTCACGTTTTTGTTGTTTGTTGTGTTTTTTTTTGTGAATCATGTAAGAACATGTAAAGCATCATTAGAGTAAAAGGCGTGCATTATTATTTCATCTCTTATATAATGTATGTTTCAACTACTTACTACTAGGATGTTCAGATCACGACGACTATTTACCAATAACTTTATCTTGATTTTTTATCAGTTAACATCTATATTAGGGTTGTACACGAAACCCGCCAACCCGGGAAACAGACCCGGACCGATCCGACCCGAACGCTTTGGACCGGGTTTGAAGACAACCCGGGTCGGTTTCAGTTTATAATATAAAAACCCGGATCTGATCGGGTTGGTTTAAGTTTTCAAGTCTGGTTACCGGGTTAAACCCGAACCGACTTTGTTATCCTTACTCTTTAAATTCTTTAGTCTCAACAGTTAAACCCACCCCTCTCTCTCTCTCTCTCCTTTCCTCTTTCTCAAATCTGTTGCACAAACCTCAAGCCCCTCTTTTTCTCTCTCTTCCTTCCCCTTTCTCAGATCTGTTGTACAAACCACAAGACTAGATGTTGATGGTTCCTCAATAGTTGTTGTCACTTCCTCTTCAAATTCTTAAGTCACATCTAGCCTTCTCAGATCTGTTGTACAAACCTCAACAGTTAAGCTTCTTCGCAAACCCACCACTCTCTCTCTCTCTAACTCCCTTCACTACTAATAATATGTACAAAAGATGGAAGTGACAACAACTGATGTTGATGGTTCCTTTGAAACCGAGCTTCCTCGCAAATCGGATCGTCAAACCGAGCTTCTTAGCAAATCAGATCTGTTGTACATGGAGCTTCTTCGCAAATCGAGCTTCTACCACCAGAATGGGGATTAGCACCGTCAAAGATCTCTACCATCAATGGATGCCTTGATTTGTGTTTTTCTTTGATTTTTGTTGGCTGTTTTGTGCTTGAAGTATTTATAATTTTATATGATGATGGTGTTGGTTTATATTTGTATATGTATAATATGATAACTGATAATTGTGAGGGTTGTATTTGTATATGATGGTGGTGGTATGGGTGTTGGTGTGCATATTTGGGTTGTTTTTTTTTTTTTTGGTGATAACTGATAATGGTTTGCATTTGGTCATACTGGGCTTGCATCAAACCGAACTCAGGACCCGGCCCGACCCGACCAACCCGGTTCAGTTTCGGTTCGGGTTATGCACTTGGTCGGTTCGGGTCTAAGTTTATAATTTAGTAACCCGGTAAGTTTGGGTCGGATCAGACATGGGCCTGAACCCGAGCCGAACCGACTCGAGTACAGCCCTAATCTATATACTATTAAGCTGATTGCCCTTATAGTATTCATGGTTTACCGTCCCTCTTTTTGGTGGTCCCTTCGTCCAATAATAATGTGACACAGGTACTTGGTCCGTCTTTTTTAAATAATTTTCCCTCATTCAAGAGTTGCGACTCTTGAACATTCTATCTACAATTACTTAAACACCTAAAATCTCTCCGTCTTGAATATTAAGAATCCTATAGGATTGGGAGTTTAACACTTCAACAGAAAATGAGACAATCCTTCAAAAGTCAAAACCTCTCATCCGATAATTTTATTTTCCCTTTCTCGGTCCCTTCATTACTCAACTCAAAAACGTAAAATCATAATTTATCAACAAATGTAGCCTTTATCTCATAAATGTGATTTACAAGAACCTAACTGTCATTCTAGATCACTATAGTCTCAGTATGTCATGAGTCCTTACTGAATTTTCATCCGTGAATCATCAAAATTTTGTAAATTTTTTATCAAACGAGTTCACAAAACACAAAATGCACACATTGTTGATTCTAACTTTTTGTCAAATGTTTCCAGTTCTTATAACTGTTTTGTTCTTATGCAGATTGTTAGATAATTATTCGGATTAGTGATTATCCAGGTAACATCATTCTGGGTTGACCAATGTTCGAAATATGTTTTCTCAGACTGCCTTCCATTTGTTAACCTATAATTAAAGGTTTTCTTTTTGTGAAAGTTGAGCAAGGAGGCAAACCCTCATGAATAACACACACGAAATATGACATGATGGGGACACAAATTCTGCCCTAATAAAATTTATTAGGTTTGGAAAAAGAGAATTGCACGCCCACATCTACACTAGTTCATAACTATTTAAATGTCACAAGGGGACTACTATATATAAAAATAATAAAAAATAAAAATAAAAAATAAAAACATAAGACTTAAGAACTAGAGGTAATCGTGCTCTCTATTTGGACTTGCGAGCCATCTTTTTGATTGCTTTTCTTAAAGATAATTTGCTAAATCCACCAAAATCACAACCTACATTATTTTTTTATTTTTTTTTTATAGCAGATAGGATATTTAAATTAGTTAACTATTCACATGATGCTATTTAAAAAGGATTTACAAAAATAATTTATCAGAAGTAAGATCTTCTAATGAACTATTTTAGAGTTCTTGAATTTTTAACACTCAATAAGATTTGGATCAGGCTCGTTCCAGTTGTCCATAAATCGTTATAACTTTTATAAATTGTTATACACAAGGACATTTAGATCATCATATTATTATTCCATCTCTTGCATTTTTTATTTTTTTTTGAACTAGAGGTTTACGGGATTCATAATCTCTTGCATTATTTTTTTTGAACCACTATTTATAAAAGCACGACAATCATTTATAAACACGAATGATCTCAAACACAGAAACATAATTCACCCAAAACTCTATTTTGATCCCTGACTAGCTAGATGTAGTATTCTTTACTAGTTCCAATTAAAAGTCACGAGACTCACAACTATAAACCAAAAGAAACTTAAGACTTGAGAACCAAAGGTGAGGCTCTCTATTTGGACTTATGAACCATTATCTGCAAAATACAAGTACTAGAATAGGTCAAAAATTAAAAGGACTCAAGTTCTAATAAAGTATGACAAGTAGTTAGTGATATGCATGTTTGATCAAACAATCCAACTAACCCTAATATCAGCCCACGAAGTCAGGGTTCAATCTGCAAAAAGATTTAGCAACAAGTAGAAAGGTTCAAGCCTGTGAGGAAAAAAATATGTGCCAACTTCACCAACCTCTTATATTTATTGACTGTCCATCTCTTTCTCGCCTTTTTTTTTTCAAGCTTCAAACTTCAACCCTTGTGCTTTGCCAGCTTTGGGTTCAAATGTCAATGAAACCGATCGAGACAATTACGCTGCCCTTTTTTTCAGCTATATATAAAGGCACCCAAGTCCCTAAACTTCACCAAATCCTTACTTCCCTTATTGCAATCGAAGTACATTTGTCTCAAAGAGCAACACCACAACTAACGTCTTCGATACTCTTAACAAAGAGTAAGAGTAACCATGAGGAGCACTTACATCATCTGGATGTTTAATGTAATCACCATCCTCATGTTCTTTCTTATTCTCTCATATTCTGCAACTGTTGAGGGTGCAAGGCCTCTCAGCAGTCACGTATCTGGCTTGAGACTTAATGATCTTATGGTAGCACGGGCGTATTCTGGTCCAAGCCGACGTGGACGTGGCCACTAATTTCTGAGCTCGATCTTATTTCAATTATGAGACGTCTTTGAGACATAAAAAGCAGAGTTTTCTTCTTCGTGATGGGTCATTATTTGTTGGATTGTTGGCAAGCCAAAAAGGGCACCTTTGTTTCCTTCTTTTCGTGTTGTAGATGATTTATCACCGTTGTGCATAATATTTACCGTATTTCCCAAAGAGTTTGTGTGTGCAAGAAATAAATGTTGTGTAGGTTACTTGGTATTGTTACAAATATACGAATTTTCAATTCTTTGAAACTCGATGAAACGTTAATATATTGGCGATTTGTTATAATTAAAATATCGCGTGTTATCTTTTTGCAAGAAATGTGTTTTGATGATCAAAATAAAAGAAGGGAAAAAAATTTAGCACGACAATGTGGAATAAAGATCACGGTCAAGTTTTTATTTTCGTGATTCACAAGTTTTTCAAGAGAAAAACTACAGTTTTGGAGCGACCTTAATTAAATCTACTTATGATGAAACTTCAACAGATTTTTCGCTTAGGAAACTTTTGACCGAGATCCCCAAACGTCGTAGGTTTTGCTCACATAGAAAACGACCGGCGATTCACTGTTGGGGAATTTGACGAAAAATTTCTGATGGATTTGGTATGACTATTAATCAAGCTTTGAACCAAAAAATTAAGTTGGACACTGCAAAACACCAAGTAGAGCATAACAATTTTAAGACATCGCACTTTAGGAGTTCTCATTAGGCCCCTAAAGCCTTAGGGGTCAACCACAGCAAGGTGCCATGTAAAGATAAAACTTAGTATTGTCCTAAATACAGTAAGTGAAAATAACAATAGACAGGAAGAATACCGCCCCACCAAATTATATATCAGAATTGATATTTAGGGTGGGGCTAGCTTATATAAAGCACGGTAATAGCAGGTTTGGATCCTTAATGGGTTAGAGCTTTAGAAGGGGAGTGTAATTCAAAATCTTCAGCTGGTCAAGCTTATGTAGCCTTCTTTGGAGAGGATGTCAACGAAGAAATTGGTTCTCTTGATTATATTCAAGAATGCGACTAACTTTGTCTTTCGACCGTATTTTAGCTGAAGAAAAATGTCTACCATGAAGGCAGCCTTACATTTTCCTAACTAGATTTCTTCCAAAAGTAAATATTTAGAGGCAACCGTGCAAGTCCAAACATTGTGTATAATGCTTTTTCCATTTCTTTCTTTCTAATGAAATTTTATGCCTTCATTGCTTTCTTATGAGTTAACGAGCAATGTGGCACGCGCTAGCGCATGCAAACGCAATATTTTTAAGATTCAAGTTGGGTTTGAGTGTAATTTTTTGATATATTATGTAATTGTATAGATATGTTGCTGGTTTTGTGTTTGAATATTTTGTGCTATCTATTGTAATAAAAACAAGAAGGTTTACCTTTTCTTTGCTCAGGAGCACCATATTATGCCCGCCTTTTTAAGTAGAAATAAGATGATAATTAGATGTTACACGATTTTGATCAAAGAAACTTGCACTCTGTATTTTTTTTTTCTTGAGGTACCTTGATTGAAGTTCTGATTTGCTAGATGTAAAGTTCATTCAAAGGTAACAAACTAGTGATCTTTGTATCCAAGTGGAAACGCGTAGCTTGTCGATATGGGGTTATTGCGTGACTTTTAATTACTTCGAGATTCTTCTATATATAGGATCTCAGAGACAACTATCAAATGACTTAAATTTACTTAGTATTATAATTGGTAATTTTGAATTAAATCTACCTAGTTTGGTTTAAATTTTTTTATATAGCTTCTTGTTTTTTTTTAAACCTATAGGTTTTTGTCTAACTGCATCCTTGGTGATCTCACCCTCAGGAGTGTGAAGCCATGGTATAGTAAAGTAATGGACAAGGAAAGGGATCAAACCACAGGAGTGTGAAGCCAAAGTAGCAAGTGATGGAGCAGAAAGGAGAAGAAAGTGGTACTGACTAATCTTATGACGTGAATCATCACTCATAAGGTCGTCTACCTCTGTGTGACCTATGTTATTTAATGCTTTATATATTTTATATTTTAGCTTAAAGCCTGTTGGAGAGGCCCAGCCTAGGTTATTAGCAGTTTCCCAGTTTAAGTAGAATTCTAATTCAATTAGTATTAGGGTTCCTAATTTTAACCCCCTTGTGTTCTATAAAAGGGAAGGTCTAGATTATTTGTTTAATAGTTAAGTTAAGCTGATTTTGGATTCAAAGTAAGTTGATTTGTTTAGTTGAAACCCTAGTTTCCCTAACTCTCAAATACAACGTGATTTTCTTACGAATCTTGCTTCCGCGTTCGTAGTATTCACGTCAATTGGTACCAGAGTTGCGTTAGATCTAAGTGTAGTCAGTTTCAAGAGCAAAGATGCCTCGTGGAAGAACCGCGACGAAGAAACCTACTCTAGCTCAAGGTGTAGCAACCCTAACGGGTATAGTTGACAAGCTTGAAGGGTTTGTCGAGGCTTTGGGTAGAGGATCCTTCCCCCCCCCCCCCCCCTAAACCACCTCCGTTGGGCGTAACCAAAGATCTCTCTATAAAGGAAAGCGTCGCCGTGAGGAGCGACGAACTTAACAATATGTTTACGAGTGAAGAAGAAACACGAGAATCTAGCGTGCGGAGCCACTCACGTGGGTGGCGTGTGGGTTACAAGCCATTAAAGATCCAATCTAGGTTGAAACCAACACCTGAGCCAGATCTAGACATTGCTGCCAGCCATGGAGATCTCACCGGTGAGGTTGCACAATTTACCGAATTACAAGCCCTATATAAAGTCGTTGCAGGTGAAGAATTAGTTGCTGAAAAAGAAACAATTGGCGACGGGGAATACACCGAAAAACTTACCGATGTTTTGGCCGATGTTGCTGCCGGTAATCGAGGTTTTGGAGCATGTAACCTTTATGAAGACGAACTCACCGGAGTTCCTCAAAAGGTCCAGTAGAACTCTCTGGTTCGAGTTTTTAACGAAATTTGGGCCAAATCAACGAAACCAGAAAACCAAATTACAGAGTTTCGTGAGGAGAGAAACATAGTTCGTGGGAAAGAAGATGAAGTTTCTTGTGGTAAGCACGTGCCATGCTTTAACCCCACGCAGACCCAACTCATACCACAAAATTCAAATTTTGGTGGGGAAAAGAAAAAGTTTGAAATAGTTGTTAAATCTCTTGGGCATGCCTTTTGGCATGTCGAGGCATGCCAACTTTTGGGCATGCATGAACTTGCCTTAGGGCATACTATGTGGCATGCCAATGGTAGTGATTTAAATCAAACACATGGTGTATTCCGGCAGTGCACATGCCCAGTAATGTGCCAAAGCACGACCGAAAATCACCTGTTTGTCGATCCGTTTTGGGAGGGCTTTTTTAGCAAAGTTCGAGACGCAGGTTTCTATGTTTTCTTCAATATTAGACGTTATTCAACATTAGAGTTTAAAGACCTCGAGTACAATCGTAGGGTACGGAAAATTCCGCGGAAGACTTCAAGGTTTTCAGAAGAGTTCCACCGTATAAATTTTGTGCACGTTCTACGGGTGAAGACGATGAGACTGGGATATGTACTACATACGTACGTGAGTCCTCAGGAGCACCGCCCCCTTGATTTCATGGACGAAATCTTCTCAGGCGGAGGATTTGATGTGAATCATCACTCATAAGGTCGTCTACCTCCGTGTGACCTATGTTATTTAATGATTTATATATTTTATGTTTTAGCTTAAAGCGTGTTGGAGAGGCCCAACCTAGGTTATTAGCAGTTTCCCAGTTTAAGTAGAATTTTATTTCAATTAGAATTACGGTTCCTAATTCTAACCCCCTTGTGTTCTATAAAAGGGGAGGTCTAGGTTATTTGTTTAATAGTTAAGTTAAGTTGATTTTGGATTCAAAGTAAGTTGATTTGTTTAGTTGAAACCCTAGTTTCCCTAACTCTCAAATACAACGTGATTTTCTTACGAATCTTGCTTCCGCGTTCGTAGTATTCACGTCATCTTATATTTGCTTCTTTTTGATTCGGTCGTTTTATGTTTGTAAAGTACCAGAATCATATAAAACAATCTTCAGTTCCTATCTTAATTATGTATGCGTTAGATGGGCAACATCAGTTTAAATTTCCCACTGTATGAAGTTATGTTAATCGGATTGCTATAAGTTCAAGGTCAATAATATGACATTAATCGATTAAGCAGTTTAAAGCTTTCTTATTATAAGGCTGATATTACGGAAATTGAACACCTAAAAATGCTAGAAAAAGGGCTATGGAGAAAGACTGACATTCATGATAATGTATATTTTGATTTTCAATTCAGTGCTCCCCTTATCGAAATTATGTTTTGATTTCATCATTTCTCAATGCAGACAATTCTTTTGGCCATGTCCTTTGTTCTCACGATAATGTATCTTTTGTTCATTATCAAAGCAATGGTATACAACATCCTCAATAATCTCGATTAGTCTCCGTTAAAGTTCCGATTAAACGGGCCTTCTTGAAATCACCTATTTCCTTTTCTTTTCAGCAAGAACGATTTTTCAAAAGGATAAATTTCCCGAAAATAAAATGCCTGACAACTAACCTTTCCCAAGAAAGCTTTGTTGTATCAAAAATCTTGATCATAAGTTTACGTCAGAGTAAATATTTCCAAACATGCATGCATTTGTCATTTCCATTTATTAAATGCAATCACTAATCAGCTGAGTTCAACACCTTTGAATTCATAATCAATCGCATAAGAGAATAAACCTTGCTTCATGAGAAAGAAAACATTGAAATTCAAGTACTGGAGGAAGTAACAGAATGAATAAAGCAAATGTATTTGATCAAACTTTAGAGACAAAAACTGATCTATGTTTCCAATGCTACAACATTCAAGCACGAAAACAGATGATCAGTTCAATCATCTTGGAAGACTGTTTAGAGGAAAATTGCGCAATGGGTTTTCCTTCAGTAGCTCTGTCTCCCTGCAGATGGCACACAACAGAAGGTAGAAGATTATCAGAGGTTCAAATTAATAGATCATAGGAAGTAAAAAAGTAACGGGTAATAAAGGTGATTCTTATAGTGGTTATTGTTTACTTCTTAATATCTTTGCTATCCCCGCTTCTAAGCTGCAATGATGAAGACCCACCTTCGTTCTCCTTAGGCATCGGTCTGCTATAACAAAGTTTTAAACAAGCATAAAAGTGAGAACATTGTAGAATAAACTTAAGTACTTATCATAGTGGAAAAATACAACGAATACGCTTGGATATGTGGTAGATTTCAGCAATCTCTGAAATTGGCAGTATCCTAACTTTGCAAAATCTACCAAGTCAACACCTGAAAAGTTGACTTAAGTCATATTTATGGCTTGCAACAACTGTCAAAATATCGTGTTGTATAACAGGCCTGATTTGGTAATAAGAAACTGAATTACCCTTTCCACTTCTTTCAAACCATTTCTTAAAAGCAGGCTTTATAATTGCTGTTAGCATCACCATCAACATTTTAATCACCATTAGAGTCATTAACACTACCAGAATGATATGATCCAATGTTAATCCTAGAATTTTCATCCAAACATTGGCCAGTACTCAATATAAAAGATCTGCCACACCAATAAAATGGAAGGAGAAACATAGTCCTCAAAATAGGGGTGTGAACAGAGAAGAAGAGCAAAAGACGAAAAAGAGAAAAGCTAAACTTTGGTCACCTTCCCACCCTATTTTGAAGACCGTCCAACAAAGATAGAAAGATGGGATCGATCAGGCCAAGCATTCCCACCCTATTTCATGAATTTAAGTGACTCAAGGACAGTTTGGCGGAAGTTCCTACTTAAGGGGCCTTTTGTCTCCAACAGAGCTTAGCATGCGAAACCAAAGCTAGTTGACCTCAACACTATCTAACATGGGGGTTTGAGAGAAGAGCTAAAGGTCTATTTTAGATCAAGAGAAGACCCCTAGGATTTTTGATATAAAGACTTACGAAAAGCTCGACGTTAAAAAAGTTTGAAGGTGAAGGTGAAGGTGAAGGTGAAGGTGAAGGTGAAAGCGACTTTGATGGAAGGGTTCGTAGTTATCTAAATAAGATCAAGGTTTATCTAGATAAGGTATTCTTCATGTAACATGGTGTAAAAGCGATGTTTATGTTGATATGGTTTTTCAAGCATGGCATCATTTTATTGTAATGGGAAGTGAATACAAGTTTGCATTAGACCATTGATGTGGTGGATCGAGTCAAAGATATTTCCACAAGTGTTTGTGATTGTTTCTTAAATGGTGGTAGTAAGGCGTGAAATCCATGTAAACAAGTAGGTGAGTTAAATATTGAATTAACCTTCACTAAAGCGAGTATTACCTCCTTCCATGTTCCTAAACTTCACTAAAATCTTTGTTGTTATCACATGTTTACCGTTGTTTGTGCTTACATCTTCTTGAATAGTAATGCTAGGTGCATATCTAAAACCAATAAGGTGAGCTCAACCTTTTTTTTTTTTTAAAGTTTAGATTTTAAAGAGAACGAAACAGTATTTACATACTAGGGGACCACGTCTAATTAGACGAGGAAAGCCCAAAAGAACCACAAACAGAAACTATGACTCAACAAAATCTAAAGTATTCTATGTGGGGGTCTTCAATCCTTGTAAGGAATACCGGTCTTCCCTCAGTCCATTCCTCAAAAGGTAGGTTTTCTCTGGATCCTCTTTTAGCCATGATATATGCCGAAAAGTTTGCTTCTCTCCAGGTTGCGCTAAACCGGATTGACTGGATAGAATTGAGTATATGTGTCCACTTAGTTCTGAATTTCCATGGTATTTTATGCGTGACAAAAGCATTGATTGCTGCCGAGGAGTCCGAAACAACCCACAGGTTATTCCATCCTCGATATATAGCTTTTTCCACCCCGTTTATGATTGCATTAACTTTTGCCAGATAATTAGTTGTTGTTCCAACTAATTTGCAAAACGTTCCTAGGACTCTGCCTTCCCAGTCTCTATAAACTATTCCAATGCCAGAAGGACCTGGATTTCCCAACGCCGAACCATCACAGCACAACTTAATTTCGTTCACGTTAGGTAGTATCCACATGCAGCTTTTAACCACATGAGCTTTACTCATTTTGCAATCTACAGATAGAGCTTTGATAATTTGTAACTCGGAGGCAGTGTTATACATGCCGTGTTTAGACAGTTTCATGTTGTTTTCAATTTCTCGTAACACCCTGTTTTGTATCTCTCTAATTGATAGTTTTGTTTCATCAAATCTGATTTTGTTTCTTGTATTCCAAAGCCAACGACTCACAGAGAAGACCATTGTTATCCATAGATCATTCAGGTACAAGCTCAGCGCTTTGCTTTTATCTACAATCTGTTTCTAGCTTTCGTTATCAGAAACAACAACAATGTTAAAAGTGCTTTCTGCCCAACTCCAAAGCACTTTCGCTAATGTACATTCAAAGAATAGCTGTTCTGACGATTCAGCTGTGCAGCCACACTGATTGCATATGGATACGAGCTGTATTCCCTTCTTCTGTATCAAGTCATCCGTAGGCAGAATTTGGTTAATAAGTTTCCATGCAAATCCACTAAGTCCTGAGTGTAAGCATTGTAACCATGTATATTTCCACCACCAAGCTGAGTCGAGACGGTTACGGGTACTTTCGAAAGCATTTTTGACTAAAAATTCACCATGTATATCTGGTTTCCAGATCTGAAATCTTCTGTATTAGGGTCGCATGGAATACTATAAATGTTTATTCCCATAGCCAAGAATGCCAGAGAGATATCTGAAGGAAAGTTCCAACCATCAGGATTAATAAAGTCACTGACCTTGGTTGTACACAGTTTCCAAAGATGAATTGGAAGGTCTATATGTTATCGTAATGGAGTGGATGTAGCCCAAGTATCTCTCCAAAAGTCGATCTTTTTACCATTTCCAATTATCCATCCGATAAAAGGTTTATTAATCGGCTCAACAAATTTTATTCCCGGCCAGACAGAGGAGCTCTTATGGTATTTAATCATTTCCTCACTTTTTGTATGAAATTTAGCATATATCATTTGTGCCCAAGGTTCTTCTCTTAGAATTAAAATCCAGTTTAGCTTGCATAGCATAGCATTGTTCACCTCCTTCAGACTTCTTAATCCCATACCACCTTCTTTAGCTGGTTTGCACAGCTTTTCCCATCTAAGAGTTATCCCCTTTCTCTTTGTAGGGTCCCCAGTCCAAATAAAGTTTTGAATAATGGCATCTCCCTCTTTAATTGATGATTGAGGCCATTTGTATATGGCCATATTATAAATTGGAATACTGTTCAATATAGATTTGGCAAGTACTACCCTCCCTTAAAATGATAGCATTCTCCCATTCCAATTGTTCGCTCTCTTCCTAATTTTTTCCACAAGAGGCATGATAGTACTTTTCGTTACCCTTCCTTGTACCAGAGGTATTCTAAGGTAATTCTCTGGGAACCCTCCTTCCCAAAACCCAAACATATCAAGAACCTCAGATCTTCTATAATTTAGAATGTGACCAAGAAATATTTTGCTTTTTTCAATGCTAACCATCTGCCCTGAAGCAAGTTGGTAGTTTAGAAGTACTTTGTGCATATTCTTTAAACATTTGGCCGCTCCATTAACAAACAGAAAAATGTCGTCAGCAAAAAATAGGTGGGTAGGACTTGTAATAACTTTAATCATTACCATGGGAGTAATCTTCTTTTGTCCCACCAGAAACTTAAGATTAGAACTCAGGATATCTTCAGAAATAGCGAAAAGCAGCGGAGAGAGTGAATCATCTTGTTTAAGACCCCTGGACGCTTTGAAGTAGCCAGAAGGACTGCCATTAATAGAAATGGATAGCATTCCTGTGTTAATAATAGTAAGGATCCAATTGCAAAAAGTATTGCAAAACCCAAATGATCGGAGAGCTTTGATCAGGAAATCCTAACTCATAGTGTCATATGCTTGAGTAATATCCAGCCCCAACATTTCCCCCTTGTCTTTTCATCCCCATCTCATTTACCAACTCAGATGTCATGCAAATATTATTTTGGATGCTTTTATTCGGTATAAAAGTACTTTGTTATGTGGAGACAATTCTTGACGCAATCAGAGAGAGCCTTGTGGCAAGAATCTTCGTGATGATTTTGAATGTAAAATTGCTAAGGCAGATAGACCTATAGTCTCGCACATAGGTCAGTTTCTTTACATTAGAGATTAGCACTATAAGGTTCGAGTTAAAGTTTACTAGAAGAACTCCATCCCTGAAGAAAGATGAGATGCCTTTCACAATATCCTCCCCAATAATATCCCAATACATTCTAAAGAATGCTCCAAAAAATCCATCCGGCCCAGGGGAACTTTGACCATCGAGAGAAAAGACTGCATCACGAACCTCCTCCTCCTTAGAAATGCCGGAGAGACAAGTATTTTCTTCCTGCGTAACAAATACTTCATTATGTGTAAATAATTTAAGGCAATCTATCACCTCATGACTTGTAAACTTTTCCTCATAGTAAGTGAGGATATATTCTTTAATGTTGTTCTGATTAGAGATCGTATCCCCATTTTGGTCATGTATTTCCATAATAGTAGTTTTTACCCTTTTCATTAGAGTAAATTGATGAAAAAATGAAGTGCTTCGGTCCCCAGCAAATAGCCATTTGACTTTCAATCTTTGTCTCCAATCATCCTCCTCCTTCTCCTCAAGTCTTTCCAATTCTTTAGATTTGTTAAGCATCTAGAAATTCACACTATCATCTGTCTCATCTTCTTCTTGCCAAATTTGCAGATGTAGTATCTCTCTCTCAAGTTCCTTCTTGTTACGAACAATTTTATCAAGAACTTGCATTTTCCAATTTTTAATCGCAGTCTTCAGTCTCCTTAGTTTTAGCAAAATTACGAAAAAAAAAGGGCAGCATATAGAGCTTGTTTCCAACTATTCTCAACCACTTCTCTAAAGTTTTGTTCCTTGCTCCAAGATTGCATATATCGGAAAAGAATGTTGCTCAGCTTAGCTATTCCATTACACTCCCCAAACAGAAGATAATGATCAGACTTTGTACGAGGAAACACCTTCGGTATTCCAGCGATCATTAATCAGGCTTCTATCCAGCACACTCAAGATTCTCATCACCCATTTTTGACCATTACACCAGGTATACGTGATCCCTGTTGTAATACTTTCTATGAGGTAAGCTGTATTTATCATATCATAAATTTTTGCAACTGCTCTACGACAAGGGGGTTTCCTTCCCTTTTTTTCTGACATTCTAAGCACTGTATTAAAATCCCCAATACAGAGCCACGGTAATTGGTTATTGCTGGATATTTGTGTCATCTGGCTCCAAAGTTCCGCTCTGTAAAACCGCAGACAGTCTGCATGAATAAATGTGAATAAACATTCCATAAAGATGATAGAGATATGTTGATTTGTACTCATAACCACACTCAGATTCTGGAGACCCTCCTTCCAGAGAATCCAAATGTTTCTTTTATTCACCCCATCCTCATTATTTATAATCATGTTATTATAACCTGAAATGTGAAATCCCTTAACAAAAACTTTAGGTTCTACAAACCCAATAATATTGGGATTCAACTCCACTATTTTTTTTCTGATATATATCATGGTTTTCTTGTTCCCCTCTAGCATTCCAAAAAAGAACTCTCATTGCAAACCTGTGTTAGATCGTGTAATCCTCGGTTCCATTGTATAAACTCGACCCCCTCTGATTATTTGATTCGGTAATAAACCTTGATCTTCTTCCATGAGGTCAGCCCAACTCCCCGGATTAAGCAGCTTCCTCACCTCCTCAATTAGACTAGACTGTTCTCCAGCTTTTACTTCTTCCCTATTTTGTGTGTTCCCCTTGCTGTTACTGATATTCAAATTCTCAAGGATTTTGTCCTCTTCCATACCCATATCAGTTTGTTTTTCTTGCTCCACACTGTCCCCATCGCTAAGAGCATAATATTTGTTTGTCAACTCTATATCTCTAAGCTGTAGCTTGGAGTTAGATTTTGATGGTTCACTCCTACCTCTTCTTCCTTTGGTAGCTAACCATTCTCCCAATTCCATATCACCCTTACTTTTAGCTGCAGCAGAACCTGTAATATAGGTATGTTTGTTCGGTGGACGAGTACTTTGTAAGTTCTTTATCATCTTCGTCTTACTCGGTACTTCTGTAATAGGCAGGTCTTGTTTACCCTTATTCTTCACGGTTCCAGGATTATTAGTGTTCTTTGGTGCTTGATTATGTTCGCCTCTGAATACTCTTTGTATCACCTTACACTCCGCAATACAATGCCCAACATTCTTTCAATGATTATAGAATTTGGGTACCCTATGAATGATAATCTCTTGATTGATCATCTTGCCCTCAATGTCTATAAAAACATGATTGGGAATAGGCTGTGACAGATCAATATCAACCAATACACTAACATGATATTCATAGTCGTGATTAATTGTGGATTGGTCTAGCTGAATTGGTGTACCCAAAGTCTTCCCCAAAGATAAAATAATCTTCGGACTCCATAGTTCGCTTGGTAATCCAGGAAATTTATACCAAATAAGAGCATTCGTGTTTTTATGATTGTCAACCGAGAAAAAAAGGACTCCAGGGCATCAGTCTCATTGACATCTTCTCTACAATCTAAGGTCCATGACTGCATATGAAAATTTTGTCATTTTTATTATCAAGTTTGATAATAAAGAAGCCATTCCCTAGAGGGATTAGCTTACATTGACCCGAGATTTTCCACTTGTTTTTGGCGTACTCCTGAACATCTATAAATTTCACCTTCTGGAGATCCAACCGACCTATCAAGCTATACTTGAATTGTGACACCCCAATAGCAACCTCTCCTACAGGTATTGAGACAAACGGAGTATCACCCCGCCTCCCTACTTCGAGTAATTCATTAGGGATATCCTTACTTCCTCTTACTAGATCAACATATGATTGTGTTGCATCACAACCATTTTACAGGCAGAATAAATAATGTACACAAGTACCTAATCAACGTTGATGACTCACAAGATAGCTAAGGCAAGATCGGTCATGAGATCATAGTGAGAGAGGATGTAAGTTCTTCGATTAACAATTTCAGTGCACTTTTCCATCTCATCGTCAACAAAAACCACCTTTAGCTTTGATGCTTTAAACGTAATAGGAGGCCCCAGAAGCTTAGAGGCCTAAAAAGAAGTAAACATTCAAATATCAACTCGAGTGATATAGTTCCACAATAATCCATCTTACATAGCATTTTAAGTATAAAATGTTAAATGTTCATTGTTAGTGCAAGAATCAGGTTTCATACTCTATGAAAACACAATATAAAGCAACAATGGATGGAATCGACGATATTCTTCTAGAATTTCTGACATGTGCATGTAAAAGAGCGACGTATTTTGTCCATCACACATTACAAAACCAGCATCTTCAAGTTCCATCCTGCCCCGAGCTTTGCGGTATATATTTCACTTATTTAGACTACACTATTCCAGCCCTCCTTAATCATTCTACATATTAACAATAATCATGGAACTACTTCTGATATTAGAGACTCTATAACAAATTGATTATTTATGATAAAATTATACCCATCTGAAGTTTACTTAACCTCCGTTGGGCCATTTTAATATTTGTCTCAATCAATCTAAACTTCTTTTATCTTGTTTAATTAGACCCCAATATGTAATCACTCCCAAAACTCTGAACTCCAAATACCAAAATGACTCCAAAAATAAAAAATTAATAGTTATAAATATTAAAAATATGTTCTTAGTCACAAAATAGGGTCCAAAATGAAAACTGCTAGATAAAATACAAAGAACGAAATGAAAAAAAATTACCTAAAAAACAATGAGGTTGTAAGACTCTCTCCTCTCAAAGATAAAACATAGAGCAACTATTCTTGGTCTTGTTCTAGCACTAGATGGTCTTGAACGATAAGATAATACAACTCCTATTCTCCTTTGCACACGACAACACACATTGTGAACCTGCCAACACAAATCCAACCATCATAAACCCCCATTCTCCAACTTCAAAAAGGCACACATAAAACCCAATTGGTTACCCAAATTCTCTAACAAAAAAATTATAGCAAATCATCAAAAATTTACCGATCAAATTACAACCTTTAGCTTTGAAATACTCAAATTTCTCCTGCAAAACATCAAAATCACTAAAATCAGTTAAAGGGGATTGATTAGAGATTGGAGAGATCCTTATGTGTTTGGGCGAGGCGGTGACATGGTAATCGTTGGGTTTGGATTAGACAGGATCGTTGCAGAGGAAGATTGTAGCTCTACTTAGTTTAAGAGTATCGTGGACTACTGTGAAAAGTTTAGAAGATCACAGAGTGATAGAGAAGGAGAGAGCCTAAAGATCAATTTGGAAAATCAACGAAACCCTAATCAGTATCATAAGCAATCACAACCCTTCTCTAACATAAAGTCTAAACAAATCAAATAAAAAAACAACAATAAATTGATAATCAGTTAATAAAACATTTTCTCTCAATCAATTTAAGTTTGATCTCTAGAGGTAGATAAGGAGGTATGATTGATTTATACAGAGGAGAAGAATTTGTATAGGGAGAAGAAGGTTAAAACCCAAAACTGCCATCCAATTGTGCAATTTAGGGTTGAAACTCCTTCAAATCCTAAAAAAAAAACACCCAAAGCCCTAATTAAATCCAATTGGGGAAAATTGAGAAGGAAAAAAAATCAAAAAAATTTCAAAAAAATTAAGATTACTTACAGAGATTGCTTTGGGGGTATTGAAATCAGAGCATTGGAGGACCCAATTGATAGAAGAATCATTAGGGTTGTGAGAAATCGAGATTGGAGATGATTAATTGTTGAAGATTGAGTTTATGAGAATGAGAGTTCAACCAAAAGAAGTTACAGCTTTTCCCCTTATTCATCGATTAAACCTTATAACCTGAACAAACTCACTCACGACTACATTAATTACAAGGACATGTATAATCAATGATCACGACCACCTGAAGCTTGTCTCGGAGTTTGATTTGAAGAAGTAGATGGGGAAAGAAGCTAGATTTATAGAGAGATGAAATGAAACCTATACCTTAAACCCTCAACTTGAGTAGATCTATAATATCAAGAGAGGAGATAGAAATCCAAAAATGCCATTCAATTCAATAATTAGGGGTTGGACGGCCCAGATCAATTCCATGGTACAGAAGTACCATGAAAATAATCGAGGCCTTCCAAAGCACACATCGTCATACACGTCGGTGGAATGGATGGCTAAAACCCAAGAAAAAAGATAGGTTGTTTTATTATTATTATTATTATTATATTTCAGAAGTGGGAATTTATTGAATATAGATAAACTGGTACAAGGGAGGACGAAGCCGATACCCTCAATTACTATATAGTAAAATGAATAACAAGCGCAGAAAATCTAAATATCACGGACATGGGATGGCGATAGATCTATACCATGCATTTCATATATTTATGGGATCGATGAGCAGCAGGTGGATGTGATCTTTAAACTCTATTTCTGCATGAGTGTATCCATGTATATTCTTGTAGATGACTTCGACTATGCAGATGCAATTCAACACTCGTTCAAGAACATGCATCGGTGGACCAGTAGGGCTAAGGATTAATTCCTGGTTTAGATCCTTCCATGCTGTCTCGGTCATTTTAGTAAGTTCCTGGTATGCCTCTGCTTCAGATACACCATATTCTTCCACGTAGTACTCGACAGCAGAAGCAATGTGCATCCTTTGCTGATCATACTTCAAATTTCGGAACAAAATTTTCATTAGAAGGTATATATTGATATGTTCAAATAGTATAAGTTAGGGTTTTTGTATCATACCTTGTGTCCCCTGATATCATCTGTGACTCGAAAAAGTCTATTTACTGCATTCATTATTAGGGGTTTGCTGCTGACCCAATCAAATTCTTCCTTGGTAAAGTTATCTCACATGCCAAGGATGGATGCATTAGTAAGTATGGTGGTGGCTCCGGTAACTGAAGCGACCCTTAAGTACTCCTCAATTGTATGCACATAACTCTGGTTGCATCATTTAGCTTCAGTAAGGTAGGCTTTTACTAGATCTTTCATCTATTAAGATCATCAACAAAATCGACCTTGTTTTGTAAGGTAGTTTTTACAGTAAGTTATCATCACAATGTAAGGTAGGTTTTGTGATCATAACAAAAAACAAGGTAGCATTGTGATGATAACTTAGCTTCAGTAAGGTAGGTTTTTTTAGTTATCATCACAATGCTCATGAAAAAACAAGTTGTGCAACCCTTACTGCTCCTTTTGCATAGGGGATACGGTATGATCTACCTTCCTTTGTGCACTCGTCCTCAATTTCCTAATAGAGATCTAAAATTGACTGATAAATATGTTTCATGTAATCAGAAAGCCCATCGATAGCACTAATATCCCACCTGAAAGCTGAAGGAGTTGAGAAAGATATAGTAAGTTGTTTTCAAATGCTCAAGGAGATGGGGAAAAAAAGGTAGAACAAGCAATCAACTTCTCAATTGCATCGGTAAGGAGTTGGAGTTCTTCGACCATTCCATACGCGTCGTAAGTGTCATTTAATATCGATACAAAGCATCCTACCTTCATCGATATTATTCTAGCAACTGAGTAACGAGGTTCAAAATTCATTTCCAACATCCAAAAATAGATCTCCTCACTCTATCTCTGACGTAAGGTAATTCCGATGAGAGATTCCTCCACCACCTGCAATAGTACAGATATAAATATACCCCTTGTTTTCAAATTTGAAATAGTGAAATTTGAATTTCCCCCAAACGCATCGAAGGACTATCACAATCCTTCTGAAGGACAAAGTCAACATTTCTCTATGAAATATAACCTTGTTTTCACCCCCTTACACTTTAACATCACTTAGCTCCTTAAGATATATAGACTGCATTATGCTGAAATCAAGCTTTGCAAGCTTTAATAGTGTTTCGTTTCGTTCTTCATGTTCTTCAGAAAATGAAATGTAGTGCTTCGCCTCGAGCCTTGGTGTGCCCTTGTGGTAGGGTTGTTTGAGGGCATACTCTACTTGTTTCTTAAGTGGATGTGGTGAATGTGTTGCCACTATCAACTTAAGGTGATCCGTAGTGAAAGCAAGGGCTTCCTCTAAGATATCTTCTCCATAAGTTCTGAGAATAAGTTCTGAGATGTGTTGCCTCATACAAGCTCAACATACTAGGTATGTCAGTTACGAAGCTTGAAGTAAAGCTTCCGTTATCATCTTTAAACTTCTTAAACACAGTATGTCAGTTACTAAGCTTGAAGTAAAGCTTCTGTTATCATCTTTAAACTTCTTAAACACATCTATAATCAAAACAAGGGGAGATTGAGTAGTAATATACTATTTAACTTCAATTCTATAAGCTAGTCGATTAATGACAAATAGTTATATTTACCACATGAAGCATTGTATCCGTGCTATCGTAGCAGTCTAAAATGAAGAGAAGCAGTGTAGAGATCATCAAAATCATTGACTTCAGAGTATAGTTGCTGGAGCCCTTCTTTGATCTCCGTTTCAAAGTGATATCCCACTCCTAGTCGTAGAACTTAATTGATCAAATTCATATTTTGTGACAACGTGATGGAATCATCTATTAACATCTTCCTCACTTCTTTTTTCAACACTTTAACTTGTTTGGTATAATCCTCTATTTTATGTAATTCAATTTCAACCTTATCATTAGACTCTCATATCAAAAATTGTATATAATTAACAGATATGGGAGTCAAACACATGAAACACACTCTTCATGAGAAGTGCCCGGTGGTCCACGAGGAAAACTTAGCCTTAACTAAGAAAGTATTGCATTCGATTGACTTCATATTTGTAGACTCATCTTCTAAGCGCAATATAATAAGTTATACATACCTTTCCAATCTCCATATTTTTTTTACTACAATTTGATAAGGAATACCTTCAATTATAAGGATACCTTGTTTTTTTCTTGAACACTAGAATCCCAAATACTGAAACGAAACACAAACAAACTACAAAAATGAGAAATAATACCTAAAAATATCTAAGATGATGCCGCCGCAGTTCCTTTAGTCCTTAGTGCAGGTTGAGTCCCTAAAATCTCAAACCAACCCTAATACACAAATCAAAATCAAATCACAAAACCAATACACAAAAAACCCAATTCTATAAAAATAAAATTACATGCTCCGTGATGTTTGTGCCACCAACAACAATGGCAGTTCTGAAGGACTCCAGAAATCTACTAAAAGTTTTGTGTTATTTGTATTAGTGTCACTGCTACACGGTGACTACCATGGTTGAATCAAAGTAAAAGGGGTTTATCATCAACAGGAGAGAGGCAGAGTAGGTTCAGACTAGGGTAGGAGTTTGAAAGAAAAGTTTAAAACCCAAAATTGCCATACAATTGGGCAACTTAGGGTTGGAAGGCCAGATGAATTCTTCCTTGCATAAGTATCATGGAAATGATCGAAGCCATCCAAGCACGCCTCACCATACGTGTCAGTGAATGGATGTCTGAGATGAAAGCAAAAGGTTGGGTTGTTTTTTTTTTTTTTATAGACGAGCAATGTGGCACGCGCTAGCGCGTGCAAACGCATTATTTGTAAGATTCAAGTTGGGTTTGAGTGTATTTTTGTGATATATTAAGGTTTAACTTTTCTTTGCTCAGGAACATTATATTATGCACGCTTTTTTAAGTAAAATTCTATGCCGGATAATACTCGTCGTTTGATCCCATTCATTCATTGCCATAATCTTTGCAATAAGATGAAAACTAGATATTACTCGATTTTGATCAAAGAAACTTGCATTATGTTTTTTATTCTTGAGGTACCTTGAATGATGTTCTCATTTGCTAGTTGTTAAGTTTGTTCTTACTAAGGTTAAAGAATCTTTGGAGGGAATTGAACGAAAGCTTACGAACTATTGTGATTTTTATATCCAAGTGTAAACACATAGCTTGCCGGTTCTATCTATAGGATCTCAGAGACAACTATCAAATGACTAAAATGTACTTGGTATTATAATTTGTAATTTTGAATTAAATCTTCCTAGTTTGGTTTAATTTTTTTAATATAGCTTCGTGTTTCAGATCTTTAGTGATCTTACCACGTTGACTTCTTTATTTTATTTTATTTTGTTTTTGATTTTGTTTCAGATTGCCGAAGAATAGTGCCCTTTCTGTTTGTAAGTGGATATGGTGTAATTATGGCTTCTCCGCCATTAAGGACTGCTTGATCAAGAGAGTGAAGGGTGGAGTCAATGGTTTTTATTGGTTTTTTACCATTATTTTCTCTTATGTGTTAATCTTACTAAGGCAGGCCTATTCTGCATGGTTTTGCATATGTAGAATTTTTTGCTGAAACAAATATGGTATTCAGAATCTATAGGAATAGGTCATTCCCAAGAAGTTGGATTATAAAATATTTGTCAATGAATCAGAGACCTAGTGCAGGAGTAACAGTTTATCAAAATCTCGACCTGTTAATTTAACATTGAATTCGACGATTTTTGGTCCATAACATTCTAGATATTGGTTATATTGTCATTTTTTTTTTGCTTCCCCCATCCAAAGCTAAAATCTCATTACCGATCATCTCCGCTGCAATAACTATCCCATCTCTCCCAAATAATGTTATAAGAGAATATACCATGCAAGCTCCAAAGTATGTGGCAAGTATTGTAGTTTGTGGAGACCACGTGAGGTTTTTTAGCAAAGGTATAAAAAAGGTTGTAGGTTAACAAATATTGAGGGTCACCAGAGATAAAAGTAATGTACTCAAATTAACAAACAAACAATAAATCAATGTCAGGACAAACATCTAGCAAAGACGATGTGAATAATTCCAAACAATATGATTACACCTATGTAATTCAAAACATCATTTAAAACTAATTCTAAGTTTTAAAACATCTAGCAAAAATGAATTCTAAACATATTGCAAAAAGGATTCTATGTTTCAGCAATTTGTCATAATTAAAACTAAAAAATATTTAAAATGCATAATACTTTTAATCACTTTGAGAAGGTCATAATCTATATATAATCACTATCTGAGACTGTTGTTTTGTACTATGAATTTCTTGCAGCCTTGATAATAGTGGTCTCCTCCTAAAAATGTAGAAAAGATACCAAAAATAAGAAATTAAAAACATTTTCACATTGAATTCCATATGAATGCAAAATTTGAAGAACAAACTTTAAAGCTGAAGTAATTGAATTGAATAATTCTTTATACATAGTTTAATTATCAGTGTAACAAAACTTCATTGTTTGTTTTTTAAATTATATAGCAAATAAATAAATTTTCCTTTAAGAAGAGGAATGGCTACATCTAAACATATTTCATATCAATATAGATTGCTAAACAAATAGCTTAGAAAGAGCAGTTTAGAAGGCATAGCTTCTTTATTATACTACTATCCAGACCCTCAAAGCTCTTTTTTGTACCATACCGATGACTCTTTTGACACCTATACCCACATCTCCCCCTATCCTAACGTTGTTATGGCAGTCTTGCTATCTTGCTGCAGCTAGAGGTCGTCGTTCTGAGTTCTGAGAGCTTCATCCTACTAGACCCGGAATCTCCTTCGGAATAAATCCTACCGATGCTCTATGTCTAGGCTACAGAACTATAGGTAAGGTAGCAAAACTGAGCTTGCTCAAGTCGGTCCTGTGCAACTAGAAGGTTGTACAATTGTGGTATTTGAATATAAAGAATATTTTACTTTTCAAGTAGTGCAACCTAGGTAGGTTAAAGAGTAGAACTTCCTTTTGCTTCCTATAAGTTAACCAAGTCTTCTCCTTAGGTTGAGTTGTCCTATCTCTATCTCTCAGTCAGAATACTCGTAAGTTTCAGTTCACACTCGAACGTAAGTCACCTTGACATTGATTTCCATGAAGCCTCAGTCTATTAATACTAATCAAACTTCGTCTTCCCTCCCAATAAAAAAATCATGACTAATCTAAAGTCCAACTCATCTGGTTTCAAAAAGCAAACAAATCAAGCCAATTCCACTAAACCAAATAAAGCCAATAAACGTTCGATAGCCTGCAAAGGGAACAAAGACCAAGGATCCTAGGGAGTGGGAATAGGAAAGAACCAAAAGTACCTATAAACAAAAGAAGAAGAAAAATGAATGACTTAGCAATCAATAAATAAGAAGAAGAAGAAGAGTCGAATCAATTATATGGTATGTTATTCAAGCTACAAAAATTACTTTTTCTGTAACAAAATAATCTTAAAATAGATAATGAGATCGGGATGACAAACCTCACGGTTATATTGGCCTGGACGTCCTGGCCCTTTGAGAGCGAATTAATATGTCACCTTCATTTGAAGAGCTTGAGCACATAGTTTTAGGCATCCATTCCAAACAATATTCCGCTCCCAATTTATACAAGTTCCATATGTATATTTGTGTTCCAGTAGCTTTTCTATGAAAAAATCTTAGTTTTTCACCAATAAAATATTCATCAAATGGGGAAAATTCATTTATAGCTGCCAAATGATAATTTGCAGAAGCCTCAGACTGGACAGAGGTGTCAAGTTCCATTACATATCTTCGTCTGCAATAGCTCACAATAGGAACTTCCATATTCTGCAGTAACATACAATGCACAATCCGTAGTTAAAATTCAGTATAGACCTATTTTGCGAGAGTTCTTAAAAATTATTTTTATATTTGAGAATTCTAATTTTGTTCCGTACATAAAATCTATTCTTCGGATAATCATTCAGATTATACCACAAATTTCCAAGTTCTGGTGTAAACCAATTCAGTTGGAGTCTAATCTCTCTATACAACTTTAAATAAAAAGTAAAATAAAATAAAATAACAAGAAAACAATTGACAATGGCTTATACTTTTTCCATCATTGAAGGGCTGAGAAAAGAAACCTATAAATCTTGATTTCGCAGTCTGCGTAAGAACAATGGCATAGTTTCGTAGCTTTAGTCTAGAAACCAAAATGTACATAATTAGTACAAAGTAAAGAAACAAAATTGATTCCAGAACAATCATTCCTGCTGCCTCTTTAAGGAAAGGGTTAGGGACGTTCTGGTAGTTCATGGGCTACTGTATTGGCAAATAGATTGTGAAAAAATCCATCGCTTTAGGTAATATTAAAGGTTGACTATTAATTAGAGAGATGAGCATTGATATAGAGGAGAACCGGAGAAAGATTTGTATCGAGGAGTTTCACTACATCAAAAATAGAAAAACACAACGGCATAAGCTGTCGTTTTTAATGAAATACGACAGCAATCGTAGTCGTTTGTGCTGTCGTTTTTGACATTGTCATTTTTTTCAACGTCTAACTCGGTAGTCATCTTTTTTTTGAAAAAAACATCTTGGATCTTAATCTCTAAAATACGACAAAAACTATTATTTTTTTGTGAAGAAAATATTAGAAGAAAAAAATACGCAAAAAAAATTGATAAAATATTTCAATCAATTATATATATACAAACTATTAAAGACATTGCACCAAATAATGAATTGAGAATTCATTTATTTATAATCACAAATCCAAACATTACATTTCATTTTTAAAGCTTTTTTTAAGTTTGATGTTTACAATTACAATAGAACTTTTGTCAACTTTCTCATGCCTAAACAATAATACTATTTCCATCTCATGATCAAACTTGAGGTGTCTCCGGAGTTCAACAGTCTGTAAAGAAAGAACTATAACCATCAAATGTGGGCTCATAACATTTATAGCCAATAAAACAACAACCATATAATTACAACTAAGATAGGACAGCCAAATAGTCAAATATTTAGGAACTGAACGGGACTATTTAGGCATAACCTCTAGATTTTGATTTAAATTAAGGACAATATCTCAACATAGCATAAAATTAAAGTGTTCTGGATGTTCTAGATATGATTAGCTTAGGTTATTGTCAAAATTAGTTAGGCTCCTTCTAGATACAATTGTTCCGAACAATATCTCAACATTGTTCAGAAATATTGAATTTAGGAGAAAAAGAATATGTTAAGATTCACGAACTTGCATGCCAGGACATCTATTTCTAAAAGATATTCAAAATGGACAGTTTGTATTCTTTGGGCAAGTTATGTCATGTACTTATGAGATGTTCTATATGTCCTTGAAAATTGAACAACAATTGAGGAAAAGTGTGACAACCGCAATGATCAGAAAATATATTTTTCCATATAAAATAATGATCACATATTGATAAAACCAACCTATCTAATGTTCATATCTTCTAGAATGTTTTGACGGGCAGTTAGATAAAACGATGTACCGTCAATTAATAATAAGACCTAAGTAAGTTAGAACACTGTTATGCAAACCGAACTTGTAACTTGAAATATGTTTAGCAACCAACCTGAAAACGGCTATAATCTTCCCAATTCCAGAACTTGTGTGTTCATTCTCAAACACTCTAGAAAAGAAAAGACTAAATCACACTCCAGGTTTTCTTCGAGTGAATCAAACCCAAGAACAATATCAGCAAGGTACCTTAAAAATAAATAAATAAATAAATAAGCATTAAGAGTAAGATCAAAAATTTAAACATTCAAATAATCGAATCTGCATTAAATAGGAAAATGAGAGAAAGAGAGAGCTAGAAGAATCAGATAATTGAGAACATATGTGAAACTCATTCAAGATTTTCAAGGAGGGTCAAAAACCTTTTAAGGTAGGTAAATGAGGGTCATGCACAGTAATGATAGGAAAAATATAACCTTGGGAGGAATCTAAATTCAAAACCTAGTTTGAATCACACAAATAAACTTCTCCAACCGAATTAGTACATGAGGTCATAAGCTAAACCCGAATTAGTACGTGAACTATACTCGAACTTTCTGGTCATGTTAAGTGACCATAGTTCCTTATCATAAGTTCATGCACTTTGAAAATACAAGGAAATTGCTAAAGAATTACATAAAGAATCTACATACCTAGGCTCTTGAAATATTTTTTAAACCTTTGGTATCCAGTATAGGGGAGAGTAACTAATCAGGGAATATAACTTTCTCCTACCATAGGGATTGACATAAATGTAATGAAGGAACCAACAAAGAAGACATATATCAATTTATGAAACTACAAGTTGAAAAAGGATGTTACGTATAGAGTGATAATAGGTACGTACGAAATAGAGCTAACATACCCAGGAATCTACCATGTATTGAACACATCACTATAGATGGGTTGCTACTCAAAAACCTTTTCAATAGAGACAACTTGTGAGAATAATGTGCAAATTAGTTGTGACGGTGCAGCAAAAAAAATTTCGAACTACAAAATTCATAACAGAGATCTTAACAAATGTCCATATTGGTTCATTAAACAACCACTTCATAGGTTTATCAGATCATCTAAGAATAACCGGGTATGTCTTATTCAAACCATCTAGTGCTGATCTTAGATTAAACGTACTCATGTTTCAACACTTACATTCGCTAAACTTATTACTTTGTGTAGATTACTAAAGACTCTGTTAGTAGTACTTCAGACGCAAATATTGGAATAAACGAAGCTACCCCGCTTGATCCCAAAGTGACCAAACCACAAAAACAATGCACATTACCAATGCTACAATTCATGACATAAATAAAGAGAGAGACAAAGAGTAACAAATAGTACACCTAGTCTCCATGACAATTTAGCAAAGATGCAGATTGCAAATACCCAAACTGATTCAACCATTTTACCCACATAGTAATTGCAAAATTAAGAGAAACAATAGTAAAAACACATTTAGTTTCATGTCAATAATTGCAAACACAACCTACAAGTAATTATGTAGAAATCACAAACAAAAATAAACAATGTGAAGGTGAGAGGTTTACCCAATTTTACTTTAAAACCACAAATCAACGAATTACAACCGAGAGCTCCACCTCAAATCTGAAACCCCAAACAAATTGATTGTAATAGAAGAGATAGAAATGTAAAATACCAATAATTTTGAGAGCGAAATAAAGGGAGAGTTAGATATGTGAGACCATACCTCAAATCGCTCTTGAGTAAAAACTACTGATTGGATTGTAATCTATTTGGGAGAGGAAGAGGAGACATAGATAATATAACTACAAAATGCTTATGGAGAGTACTATGATAGCAACCCAAAACCTTAATTGAATCAGAAACAAATAATTTCGGAGAGAATCATGGAAGGAGGGAAATGGATAGTGGGATGGAGGGATGGAGGGAAACCAAAATTGAGAGTCGCGAGAAGGAAACTAGGCGGAGAGAAAAGTGAAAAGAAAAACCCGAGATTAAGGTGGTGTTTGTTTTTAAGTTCCCAACTGCTAAATTTTTTTGTTGAATTTTTTTTTAGCTTGCTTCAACTGCTAAATTTTTTTGCTAAATTTTTTTTCAGCATTTGGGAACTTAAAAACAGACACCACCTAAAAGTAGAAAAAATGATTAGAGCCTAGGAAAACGTCTCTAAGTGGTATCGTTTTGTTACGTCTACAATCTTAGTCATTTGGTTAAGTCATTTTTTACTCTTTTTGATGTAGAATTGAAAGAGTTTAAAACCCAAAACTGTCATCCAATTGGGCAATTTAGGGTTGACGGCCCAAATCATTTCCATCGTACAGAAGTACCATATAAATAATTCAGGCCTTTGAAATCATGCATCGTCATACGCGTCGGTGGAATGGATGTTTGAAACCAAAGCAAAAAGATGGGTTTTTTTTACTATTATTATTATTATAGATAGGCAATATCTTCTTTTTGTTTGAAATAGACTTAAAGCCAATTTATACATGTTTCCAAAGAGATTTTACAAGGTCTCTCTAAGACTAAAAAATTCAGAGTTTCGAGGGCGATCCCGTGAAGTCAGAATTATCCAAATAAATGTATTTTTTGGAATGAGAAGGTGAAGTTAGCATAAACAATTAAGTTTTTTTCATTGAGAATGGGAGGTGAGTCTTGTTGACCCAATAATGCAATGATTCAAGGAAGGATAGATTTCAAGACAAGTAAGGAACCATGCTATAGTCAATGAAGAGGACATGCCGTTGCTTTTAAATATGGCTATGTCCAGGACCATATTGTTATTGTCTCTTTTATGTCAAAAAGAATTATCTAATATTTATTATCTTTGTAC
Source organism: Kingdonia uniflora (assembly GCA_014058105.1). Classification (NCBI taxonomy): domain Eukaryota; kingdom Viridiplantae; phylum Streptophyta; class Magnoliopsida; order Ranunculales; family Circaeasteraceae; genus Kingdonia; species Kingdonia uniflora. Next base: position 862,756 of record JACGCM010002630.1, read on the forward strand.
AAGAAAAAGAGAGATAATATTTACTCCTAAAACACCCAAAAAATGGTCTAACACATTTTTTTTTACTTTATGTGGTCCCAACTTGTCTATGAAACTTTACTCATTCCTATCACTATTGTCACATAACAAACATTCTCCTTGTGATCCTATATGAACCTGTTCCCATATCAAATTCTCCCAATATCAGAGAATCTCTCATTACTTACCAATGGGTACACTGTACACAACCATGAACCATGAACCATCACATATTCTATATTTAAACATTCCCTCCTTCAATGCATCATCTTTGCCATCCGGAAGACATTAATACAACTATCAGTCGCCATTCTTATCATCCAAAACTAGAATCTATATCACCTTGTCCAAGCTTTGGATAAAATTGCAATCGCATAATACACTCTAACTTATCTCGTAAGACCTTGACTCTATTAGTAATTTAGTCTTGCTAATGTATCCCCTTTTTATTCAGTTGTAACTTGTAATGAGCTAATGCATCCCCTTTTAGATATGGATCCCGATGTGAGTCTGACTTGGTCTTCTATTGTTGGATTGGATTCAAATATAGATACTAGATTCTTTGGTGTATTTCCCTATTGTATATGCTTTGGGTTTATCATATATTTATGGAGTTGAATTCATCAATAACTAATACAATCAGACTCAGATTCATGCCAGTTTAGCCCTCATCCGATCCAATTTCCAATTGAGAGCCTTAACTGCACTCTTCATAAATCAACTTATAGAAATTAGGAGACAATGCCAAGCTTGTAAATAGATGTCACATACCTTATTTTCTTCTGCTAAAAGTTCTTGAACTGGCCTATATGCTGCAGCTATACACAAGTTCTGCACAAGAGGAATGCGTGAAATTCAAGCAAAAATATGAAGCAGAAACGCACAATATCTAGTCATGTTACTACCTTCAAATCGCTACCAGAGTATCCTTCAGTCACATTGGCAAGTTCATTATATTTAAATCCAGGTTCTAGGTTTTCTTTGGCTAGAAATATTCTTAAAATCTTCATTCGATTATCAGCATCTGGTAGGTCTACATATATCCTGCATACCCAAAATTGAATACATGCAAGAAAGGCTTGTTAGCTCAAGAAGTAATTTCAGAAATCGTACTATTGCAGACATCAATGACAATATCCATAATTGAGGTTCTGGATATATAGCGGGAGCCTACTGATCTAAATCAAAGTAAAACTGATCATGCAATCTTAACATCGAAACTAATTTTTGTTTCGCCAAATGCTTGCAAGAGTTTAACACACTAGAATAAATTTATGATATATCATAAGATGGATAATTCGTCAAATGCAATAAATCCTGGATATTGTGGGAGTAAAGATTTAAGTAACAAAAGTGTGTTGGAAATGAAGAGGCACCTATAAATACACACGAAAAAGGCGAGTAGTCACCTACACTAACCATGCACCAAAGGTTTGCAAGTGTTTAACACATTAGAATAAAGTTATGATAGATCATAAGATGGATAATTCGTCAAATGCAATGAATCCTGGATATTGTAGGAGTAAGATTTAAGTAACAAAAGTGTGCTGGAAATGGATGAGGCACCTATAAATACACACGAGAAAGGCAAGTAGTCACCTACACTAACCAGGCTTATCTGGATATCATAGGTTACAACATACACTACTACCCCTTCATTGCTCACAAGGATGGAGCTGCTAAAGGTAATGTACTGCCGTCTACTATTTTAAGATAGGTAGTCATTGCCACTCAGGATACAAAATCTATACGGTGCATGGTTGTTGTTTATTTTTATGTTTTTGGAGGAGGGGGGGAGGTCCTGCTGCTAACAGTTTTACGCATTTTAGAGGCAATCAAGTCCTTAAACTGCTAAGAATAATCATGCCCACAGGTCTAATATATAAAACACAAATAATGCACACCTGCTACTATAAATGACAGATAAATTTAGGTGGAAATACAAATTGCCACCAGAACATGAGAGGCTTATAATATCAATTCAGAACATACGTCGCAGTCATTTCTAGAAATGTAAAATTCATCTGAATATAATCAGGAAAACAGGTACAAAATGGTGTCTGAAGATGGAAGATTAGCCATTGATACTTACGCAACAAATGTGTATGATATATGGTTTGCAAGAAAAATTAGCGATACTGCTAACATTGACAAGTATTTTAAACGCAGTTAAGCCCTTTAACTGCAGGGAAATGGTTTGAAACATACACCCTTACGGTTCTAATTAGTGGTTATATAGTACTTGGTAAAGAAATGGACATTAATCGTAGCTCGTAATTGAACTAAGCCAAAGTACAGATCATAAAGATTGAAATTGAATAGAAAGGCGAATGTTTCTTTGAATAATCTCACCTCCGCGGCAAGCGGCGGATGACAGCATCATCAAGATCGAACGGTCAATTAGTGGCACCAAGGATGAGGATCCTTTGGCTGTCTTTCGACCTCACTCCATCCCAATCTGCCATAAATTCATTTTTCATTTTTAAAATGCACCACCACAGATACCAAGCAATATAGTTGATTACATAATATCTTTGCATTATCAATGTACATAATTTAATCAATGGTTACCCAAAAAGCTAAATTTTTACCTCCAGCTGCAGCAATAACTTTACTTAACCGCTGCAGCGGATCCCTAAAGTTCTCATTATAAACCTCCTGGCCGCTTTTGAATACTCGGGCTCCGACGCCAAAACCGGTTTACTCGTACCTGCATTCTTCTTCTTCTTTACCGTGGTCATCTTCGTCGAAGTCTTGGCATTCGCCATATCATGTAGAAGTTGAGCAGGAGGGGTATTCTGCTCCTTAAGTTTCCCATCTTCCCCTCTAACAATCTAATGTATAAAAAGCGGAACCTCGTGGGGTTTAGAAGGCGAGTCTGAGGGGGAAGATGGTTTTGGGGGTTTGGGCTTAGGGGAACCGAAGGAGATGTTGAATTCGGTTGTTGGTAATGGTGATGATGTTATTGTTGTTGAGATTGAGCATGTGAATTTGGGGATTTTAGTTGTTGTTGTTGTTGTTGTGATTAGGGTTTTGAAATTGAAATTAGGGTTTGTGAAGATGGAGGAGGGAGAAGAAGAGGAGTTTAAAACCCAAACTGCCATACAATTCGGCAATTTGGTGTTGGACGGCCCAATGAATTCTTCCTTGCATAAGTACCATGGAAATGATGGAAGTCATCCAACGCACACCTCGCCATACGCGTCGGTGAATGGACGTCTGAGATGAAAGCAAAAGGTTGGGCTGTTTTTTTATTATTATAGGTAGATATGAAGTAATGAAAAATGTATCTTGGACAAAATCAGACTGTTTTGATTGTGTAAGTCGCCTAGTTTTTTTTCATTTTTTTCATAAGATCATGGGACTTAAATCTAGCAGAGGCCTAGGCCAGAACCAAGTTGTCACGTGGTAGAAGATTGAAGATTATCCTTTTTTAGCAAGGAAGTCAGCAAAGAAATTGGCTTGAAATTCATGTTTAGTAATCCAATGACTACCGCGTGCCGAAAAGTCTTTTTGTCATGAAGGCCTGAATGTTCTCACAAAATTTCCTTAGCAAAAATCTTGAATTAGAGACTGCCACGTCTTTTATAAATAAATACTCAACAATATCTCTATATGAACTGTATATAGCTTCTTATTTCAGCCAAGCTCCACGGTTTCAGGTTTCCTCAAAATGGGTGGTATAGCTATAAAGCTTTTTTGCATCAGTAGCGATTGTCGTTCATCTCTTATTCATCAATTCTGCAGTAAGCACGAGGATACCTTCTTATGGTAAATTCCCTTCATGATCATATAATTGTTGAGTCGCGCGCGCGGAAGCTGAACTTCGATCAATTCGATTAGAGCACAAAACAAACAATAGGAATACACAATCAACAACCAATAACAACGATTTAAGGTGGTTCAGCAATTGCCTACATCCACACAATAAAGAGATAAAGTACCAATGTTATAATCTTTACAAGCAATTGAGGTTTACCTCTCAAAAGTTCCTCCCACAAAAGATCTCTCTGGAGGTGGCTTCTAACAAACCTAAATCTCCCTTATATACCTTAGGAAACCTATAACAATCACTCAGATCTTGAGGCAAACCAATGGCTTCAAACAATGTCACAAGACAAACATTTGCATTGTCGTTCGAACGACTATGAGTCTCGTTCGAACGACATCAAGCAACTCCAAACACTGGATCAGTTTTTAGGCAAAAAATTAACTGTCGTTTGAATGAGACTGATAGTCGTTCGAACGACTTTGAGTCCTAATACGTTGAGACATATTTTAGCCAAAAATCCGAGGCTCATTCGAATGAACATAGCAATAGTCCTAAAATTCTCTACCTTGGTGAAGATTTCCCCAAATCTGGGCCGAACTTTGCCACCAACCAAATCAAGCCTAAAACGAAACCCATTCTCACCAAATGTTTCCAGGGACCCAAGCAAACTAACGTCCCAAGAAACCCAAACAAACCAACGCCCCAAAGGGCCAAACTCGACCAAACGTCCCAAAGGATCAAATCGAACCAAGCATCCCAAATGACCAAATCCAAACAAACATCCCAAAGGACCCAATCGAACCAAACGTCTCAAAGGACCCAATCAAACCAAATGTCCTAAAGGACCAAATTAATAGTTGCCTACGTACTATGGATCAAGTTCCATGTAGTTCTTAGAATCCCCGTGAGGGGCCAAATTAATCCATAGGAAAGAGATGTACTGTTCCTTTCTCTCTATCTCTATGAATCTCTCTACCAAGAGTCTGTTTGTACCATCGTCTTGGAGACTTCTTTAAACTGTACAATGATCGCTTCATCAATTGACACATATAATCTTCCTTTATAGCAACTTTAAACCCACTCGGCTGAGTCATATAGATATCTTTCTTCAACTTCCTATGTAAGAACGTCATCTTAACATCGAGTTGTTACAACTCCAATTCAAATTTGCTATCAAGGCCAATAGGATACGAATAGAGAAGTATTTTACCACTGGACTTGCCTTGAAGCATAACATCATCTTGAGATCCTTATTTTCTTTTGTAGACCCATTTACCACCAATCACCCTCTTTTCCTTAGGCAACTTTGAAAGTTTCCAAGTTTCATTCTTATGAAGAGAATGCATCTCTTCCTTGATTGCTCCCTCCTAATGTTTAGCCGTAGAAGAAATATCTTCTTTAACGACCGATAGTGCATATGCTACTATAGTAGCATATTTCCCAGATTCGATAAAGAGAAGCTAATAGAACTTAGCTAAAGATATCCCATCATTCGGGAAGATGTCACATCTGCAACCACAATTCTTGACCTTTTGAAGTAGTCGTTGTGCTTAATCAAATAGAGCCGTTGTAGGGAGTTCTGCGAAGTTCACCCACTACCTGCCAAAATAGGAAATGATTTTTGTTTTTACTTTTGTAACTGCCTGTATCTATTATAAATACAGGCAAAGATTATGATTATTGGCAATCTGCAACTTCATTATTCAGATATTATCACATCTTTACCAATCAGCAATTATAATAACTTAGCATACTATTGGATTACACACCAAAACCCTCCTCGAGGTTGTGGCTTTTCTCAAACTTTACTAAGTTTTCACGTAAAATATTGTGTGTTTAAGCTTATAGTTGCATAATCTTTAGAAAAATTATTGGCGAAGTAATCCTCCCAGAAAACACCCCATTACAATTGGCGTCATCTGTGGGAAACCATACTTTTTCTTTACCACTTGACATCTTAACATTCCGATGATCAACATGAATCTCTGAAGTGTCTCTAGTACATAGAGGAACAACGAGATCAACCCCATACCAGAAACATTCAATCTACACAATATCGTAGCTGAACTCCAAAAGTAAATGGAGTCTGATCGAATCCAGAGGCTTGAAAATCATTGAATCCACGCCCAAGCTCTTCAAGTTGAAAGAGACGAGAGGAGAAAAGTACTGGATCAACAAAGTCGAACTCATCAGAAAGAGATGGAAAATTTACAGAGACATCAGGACCGGCTCACTGGCCATCAAACGTCACCTCCCCAAGCCATGAGTGATCATCGCTCCAGAGCAACCCTGAGAAAGAATTCGCCAAGGGAAGAAAAGGATATTCAAACTTCTCGATCCAGAGCAAGGAATCAAGATAGAGTTTCAAGACATTTTGGCATCACATCCTCAACATCGACCGCCCAAGAAAGTCGACGTACACGTCACCAAACTCTTCCACCACTGGCGAGACGACTAATAAGAGACAGGTTAGGACCTGAAGGACAAGGAGACTTTGATCTACAGGTTGCAACCATACCAAATCCTCCGTAGTAATTTATTATCTTAGACGATCTGATTAATAGAATCTAAGCCATACACTCTGACCCTCTAATCCACGTCCGACACTTTAAAACATCAGTTGGATTATACTCCAAACTCAATCACATGCTCTGCAGATTATTTAACATGAGCCTTAAAGAAGAACATTTCCGATGGTTTCATACTATTTCTGAAGGCTCTATCACTACAGTCAGCCAGTTACAGGGCCTCTTCGAGTCAAATTATGCTTACGCTAAGGAGTGAAAGATAACAGTTGATTCTTTGTTCTTTTTCGAGCAAGGTGCAAAAGAGACCTTGGTAAGATTTTACAAGCATTTCCTATAGGAAACACATAAGATTGGGAATTCAAATCCCAAAATTGTCATCCCAGCATTCACCTTCGCACTCCACATTGAATCTAAAGTTCGAGAAGAGCTTACCTTGTACAAGCCAAAAACAGTGACATAAATTATCAATGTAGTTAATAACTACATTAAATTGGAACGGTCTAAAAAAGATAAGTTGAAAAGCTCCTCGGTCATCCACTCCAATGAAGAATTGTTGTCGCCACCTCCAAAGTCAACAAGTAATGAGACTCCCAAGTAGCGCGGGAGGAACACAGATAACGTTAGGAAAAGAGATTGGAAGGATAGACAGACCCATCCTCATCTTGCCTCTTATGACAACCACACTCTCTATTATCTTACCAAGAATAAAGGGAGACAAATTGTTTCGAAAAGCACAAGCAATTCCTAATATACCCAATAAACCCTTGTGTTAGTATCACAACGTGCATGGCCACAAAATTGATAATTGCTACTCTCTGATAAGAATCTTTTACCCTATTTTACTGGTAGGACGACTACACAATTATGTTATCGACGTCCAGAAATTCCTCAAGAAAGAAACCAAAATAAAGGAGGTCAAAAAAGAGCAAAGACAAGGCCAAGCTCGCCATCTTTACATGATCAAAATTGAGAAGGGAAAAAAGAGAAAGAAAGGCGATAAAATTATTTCATGCTGTAAGATGATATCATTGGACAAATCAGTAAAAAATTCCCCAATTTTAGAAAGGCTAAATGTCCGTACCACATTTCCTTCGAAGACTATGATACCAGTCATGTCAAGTACCTTCATGATGACCCCTTGGTCATAATGCTCAAAGTAGGTCAAGATTACCTACACACACTTCTGGTTGATACAAGAAGCGCGGCAAACATTTTATTTAAGAGAGCTATTGATATTCTAGGACTCAAGGATTCAGTCAAGGCCTTGACCACAACTATCACAGGGTTTAACGGTTCCAAATAATCTGCCACAGGAGAAATCATACTGCCAGTTCAAGCGGGACCAGAAACTACTTTTGTCAAATTCATTATCATCGATGCTGAATCAAAGTATCTGGGAATCTTAGGTCAAAGTTGGTTGTATTCCATTAAGGCAGTACCTTCGACATATCATCTGGCCTTGCAATTTCCAACAAATCACAAAGTCTATGAGATCAAAGGAAGTCAAGTTGTGGCACGAATGTGCGAACATACCACTACCAACTCTCACACGGTGAAACTTCTAAAAGCATAGCAATTACAACAGGAGCCACCTCCGACATTCGAGCAGCGTGATACTGAGGCGGTTGACTCCATTGAATTCGATGGGCCTGGACGAAATACCTTTATTGGCTCGAAACTGATATCTAATGAAAAAGAAACCATGATACAACTTCTAAAGAAAAACATCGACATCTTTGCATGGTCTTTTCAAGAAATGCCCGGTATTGATCCCTCGATAGCATACACAAGCTCAACCTCTTTCAAGACAGTAAAGCAGTTGTGCAAAAAAATATGCAATTTAGCCCCTCGCCTTCGCGAAGCAGTTAATGAAGAAATTGATAAACTCCTTCGAGTCATATTTATTCAAGAAGCAAAATATCCCAAATGGGTCTCTAATATCGTAGTTGTACCAAAGAAGAATGAGAAAATCAGAGTTTGCGTAGATTTCACAAAGCCAAACAAATTTACACCGGAAGACAACTTTCCTATTCCTCTAATTCCATAACTCCTCAACTCTGTATCAGGGCACAAACTTCTCTCGATGATGGATGCAACCTCCGATTACAATCAGGTTCCTCTCGCCAAAGAAGACCAAGAAAAAACAATATTTGTAACAGAAAGAGGTCACTACTGTTACATAGTTATGCCTTTTAGGTTGAAAAATGCATGAGCCACTTATCAGCGACTTGTCACTCGCATGTTTAGAGATCATTTAAGCAAAATCATAGAAGTATGCATCGACAATATGATCTGCAAAAGCTTACGATGAGAAGTCATATATTTTTTGGGTGACTCTTAAAGGGATCCACAAGGGGGAAACTACAACCTCGAGAAACAAAAATTTTAGTTGAGCTGAGATTTTTTATTTCAGAGCTTTCTCTCTCTCTCTCAAGCTCAAATCAATAAAGTTAGAGGTAAAGATTGCAGCATCAATGGAGACATGTTTCATCTCTCTCCTTCTCTTCCAAATTCAAACCCTCCAATCAACCCATTTCTTAGTTTTCCCTCCAATTCTATCTCTCGAGCTTCATTTTCACAATCACGATCTTTGGCACGTCGCTTAGTATGGCTCCTCTTCAACATCATCTACAATCGAGGTAATTTTTTTCCAACCCCATTTAATGTAATAACAATTAGGATCAATCAAACAATCATGGGTCATGTTTAATTTTTGGTTGTGAAATCACTAGCAGAGTGCATTTCATTACCGGATTATTTGACTGTGCAAGTTAGAGCTGTTGGGAATTTACTGAAAGCTACGCTTGTTACAATTGAACCTAATGATGTTGATGATTGGGAGGTGTTAGAACTTAATGTTGAGCTTGCCGAGGATGCTATATTGAAACAAGTATTTGAAGTATGATCTATTGATGGGTTTGATTTTGTTTTAGTAGTGAAGCATTTGGATAAAACTGTTTTTAATTAAGTGCGGAAGTATATAGCCAGAGCCTAAGAAAAGTGGGTTAACCTTGTAAAACCAAGGTTTAAACTATCCATTACGAGTGATGTATGCTACTTCAGATTTTGGGTATATCATATAATATGTATCCAATGTCTTAAAGTACATGCTTTTGATTATTTACATTTTTGTGTTTGTTTATTTCTACCCTTAGTTTTAAAGATTCTAAGGTAGACCATTAATAGATAGGATATTTAGGGGATAAATGATAAATTACCAGTGTTAAACATCATTTTTGTTTTACTTTCCTTGATGAATGAATTATGTTACTCCCCTTTTCGGATGCTCAACAACCCTTAAAGAAACCAAAGTTATGATAGTCTTTATTTTCTGCTCGATCTCTTTTTGCAAGGATGAAGAGGAAATTCCATGGAATGATTCAAAAGGAGCCAAAGGATTAGATATATATATATATATATATTTTTTTTTTTCCAAGTTAGCCCCATCCCATTAATTCGAACATGAATGAATGAGAAATGGTTGGCTCTCACCATTCAACCGAAATCCATGGACTTCCTTTCCATTAATTTTTTTAAAAGGGTGGCGGAATAGCTTTTATTTATTTTTCTTCCTTACTTTCAATCGGTCTATCACAATTATATTATGATAGCTTTGGTTCTAGCATTAAAAATTGCTGGAACTGAAATGATTCTAGCTTTCATGCAACTTGGTCATAATTTACTTCAACTAGTTTCTTAACTAATATGCTAGATTAATGATACATACCTTTCAACACCTCTGCTTATTGACTACGGAGTGGACATAAGGAGTATAAATCAACCCAAGACAGGGTTTCTCTTTGATGAAGTGCCAGCCCACTCAAATGCTTTTCTTCTTTTCATGCAGAACAATATTATGTGCAACACAAATCATAGCCTTGTGGCAGTACATACTCGTAAGATTATATATAGGAATCCCAACTCTCTTAACAATGTTTGAAGTCACAGTAACTCAGACTCTTGTTGTCGTAGACCTGTGTGCTTTTTTTTTGTAACCCTCATAAGGTGAATATGTCTAATAAAAAAAACCTATGGTTAGACTCTATACTCCTTTCAATCCTATCATACAAAATATTGCCTCCACCAGTCCTTTATTTAATATATGGAAAATGATAATAATATTTTTTTAATAATATAATTGATTTTTTTAGAAGATGAATATATTAACTTAAGAAAATTTTCCACTCCATTCATCATGCCAAAAACTAATCCTCTCCCCATACCCGATGTTAATATCAATGTCTTCTTTAGACTTGTCTCATGTGTTGAAGATCATTCTCCATAATACCACTCCATACATGATATTGAGATTATTCAGAAGTTATGCAAACTCATGTATCTCAAACTTAGCTTTAGACACCTCTGCCCATAAGTCGTCCATGTTATTACAATTTCTTCAAAGCCATTTTTCAAGCAACATGATATTCATATTCGAGAAGAATTTTAACACCCATCCACATTCTTCCTTTCAATACGCGCTGCCTCCCATTTATAAAGATGGAGCTTATCCCTTTGGTACCATCCCAAAGAAATTTCTTGACAATCCTCTCCAACTTAGATCATACTGATGCTGGTAAGTAAAATAAAGATAGATAATATACAGGCAAGCTCGACAATGTGCTCTTGACAAGTGTAATACGATCTCCTTTTGATAACATCTTCCTTTTCCATAATGACATCTTCGTACGAAATTGTTCGATAACTGGATCCCACATCTCAACAAAATGTGAAGGCGTCAGGCGTCAAGCGCCCCAAGAGGCATACCAAGATAAGCGGTATGGTGAGTTCCTATTTCATTGACCAAGGAAAGAGCTAAGCCTCTAAGACCATTACCATTTCCAACCCCCATAATTGGATGTATATTTGCTCAACTCTCGTGAGCTGCTAAAAAAAATGTACACAATGCGGACATTTTTTATTTTTAATCGTAAAGTGAACGCTTGTATCAGTAGAAATAGGCTTATTTCTCCTATCCTTTATAAGAAGTGAGTCAGACGTGCTTCTTGACTTTATGTTGGCATTTTTTATTAGTATGTTTTATACATTGTTGTTTGAAGGTTATGTCGATTTGTGTTGTGTATGTTGTGAAGTTATTTTTTTCTAACACTTTTTCTATGTAGTTTATAATCGATTGATACGTACCAGCTGTTTCTTGATGCAGGTTGGTATTGTTCATGAAGGAATGAAATTCCCTTTGCGGTTGCATGGCCACACGGTTGTTATGTTTCTTGTGGTTTCAACATTTCCTAAAAAATTGGTAGGTAAGAGGAATCTTATAATTTATTTCGTGTTTCATATCAAATTGGTATCTAAACTTACTTACTACTCTTAGAGACACTAGTTTTTATTTACTACACGTTTGAAGTTACTTATTGGGGCTTCACATTTCTTCTGAGAAATGGGTAGACACTTGTAGAGCCATGAACTTATGGGTTAGTGTTGGAGAATATAAAGTGCAGTGTAAAAATGTGTTCAATAATTTATTTTAAGTTGTGTGTAAGGTCACAAGGGGCTCTAGTCCCGCCAACTAGGTTATGTTGTGATGGAACCATCTCTTGCATCTTGTTTTGATGAAGTCCATTTAGTGTTTTGAAGTTGTAGAACCACAAAAAACATTGTAGAACACTTTTTGTGATCTAAATTATTATTTATCTAGTATATATATGAATGTCTGATAGAGTAATAAAAGGGGCGTAGCATGCCATCTTGCTCAAAACTCAAAGAGAAAACGTACTTGAATGTTTTACTATGTTACTTACAGCACTAATAAGTAGAATTGACTACTTAATTGGAGAAGTGGTCTCCAAAAAATCTTGTAAATTTTTTTTTCTCATCTATGCACTGATAGGAACCATGCTCAAGAAGCAAAAGTCCCGAATTCATTCACCACCAACGGAACCACTCACCACGATTTATCCCGACATAGAAATATCGGCGACATTTTGGCATTTCTTTCATCGGTCAAAATAAATTTTCTTGGAAATAATGTAAATATCTGAAAATATGGAAAATGTTGGAATTCTAAAAAGAAAATAGAAAAATGTAGAAAGATTAATGAAAGATTAAAAGTAAGGTTGTCAATGGACCGGATTGTGCTAGGATCTTGGTCAATCCTGACCCGATCCGTGATCCTGACCCGATCCTTTAAGGATTTAGGTGATCCTTATCCTTATTTGATCCGTTATGCTTAAATGTTTCGTAAATTTGAATCCTTGCAATATTAAGTGCTAGCAATTAGCAAAGGAGCATGTGTGTAAACCACATATATTTATAATGAACAATACATACCTATAAACCAAAAAATGATGCATTATATATACCAAAATAAGTCAAAGTTAGAAACTAATTATACTTACCAATAAGTATATACCTTTGTTAACGGATTGGGTCATGGTGAACCCTAACCCGATCCGTTAGGTAGGTTGGGTCATAGAAGATCAATAATTTTTCGATTCTGATCCTTTGTTAACGGATCGGATACAGGGTCAAATCCAACCCACCCATTGGCAACCCTAATTAAAAGTATTGAAATTTGGAAAAGTTGTTCAAAAATAGGGAAAGATGAAAATTTACAAATAATAAAGGGACGATAAATGTGAAAAAGGGAAAATCATTTGAAAAGTAAATAAAAAATTGAAAATTTTGGGGAAAAATATAAGTATAAGAAGTGAAAAGATGGATAAAATGGGAAATTATTAGAACGGAAGATGATCTATTAGAATAAAAGATATTCCTATTATTCATGTTTATATTCTACTAAAATAGAATTGTAGATACAGTAAATTCTCTCTATAGTAATGTTGTTGGGACTATCCCCCTGGTCTTTGGTATTACTATAGAGAGGTTGTTACTATAGGTAAGTACTTTTTTGGAGGTTTATAGATAAACACTTCGAAATGACTCTTTTATTACTATATAAAACCGACGGGACTAATTTTTGTGTATGGTTACCAAAATAAAAGATTTTTACTAAAAAGTAGGAGGGATTATTAGTTATTACTGTATCCTTGGGTACGAATTGGGATCGACGGTATTCTATTGCTATATAGGAGTTATTATTGTATAGGGTAGTACTATAGAGAGGTTATACTAAAGTTCATTATTTATTGCAACTTCTGATCTATGAGTTATGTCTAATGCTTTATGTGTCAACTAATTTATAAGTTAACAAAAAAACTAATGCATTAAACATTAATGAGTATTGTGCCTCCTCTAATGTATTTATTCTAAACCAAGTATACAGTTTAAGAATTTGTGGACATCACTTTTCCAAGATGTTCAAGATACTCTATTGTGGGAAAATCCCTCACATACTCCTTATTAGGGCTGTACACGGGTCGGATCGGTCCTGGTTTAGGTCTGGACCTGATCCGACCCGGACAACTCGAGTCTTTACTATCTAAACCCGGACCAACCTGGGCCAAAACCCATACCGGAATCGAACTGAAATGGTCAGGTCGGGACGAGACAGGTTCCTAACTCAGGTTTCTCTCCCAAATGTTTTAAATGGCGAAAGAACCATACTTTGCTAATCTAAATCTCAAACATCTCCTACTATGTAACATGACCCCAAAACTCGTCAAAACCGAAACTTATCTTAAAGAAAGAATCCCAGAACCCAATTAACATCTAAATATCATCTTTAACATAAAAATAACCAAAACCCCAACTTGAATTAAGATGAAAATTACAATCAAAGAAGCTCAAAACACCAAGATAAGTTTTTGAGGTTAGCAATGGCTTTCATAATTTTTGACATAACTTCTTTTGCATAACATAAGATGATCTTATGAGGGAAGAAGAGTTCTCCCGAATCTATCTTCTCAAAATCAGAACTTGCTATAATATTGTCTTCTAAGAGAGAGAGAAAGGAGGAGGAGGAGCCAACAATCTTAAAGTCCTGAGTAGGGGGAGAAATAGGGATGGCAATTTTCCCCGCCCCACTGGGGATCCGCCCCACCCCTCCCCGAACGGGGCATATTTGGTATGATCTAACCGGGTATGGGGGGTGTGGATGGTATAAGCTACCCAAAATCCATCGGGGATCGAGGCATATTTGGGACTGCTTACATAATATCCGTTATCTGCCCCGCATCTGCCCAATTAAATATTAACTAATATTTTTACTATTATACCCCTTAGATTATTAGAAACCCTATCTAGCTAGCAATTGACATACAACAACAACTCAGCAAGCTCTCAAATCCTCTTCTTTGTATCTCTTCCCCTCTGTGGAAAATCAAATCGAGGAATTGGGGTTTGACAACAACAAGCTCTGAAAGCACTCAAGATTGCCAAAGGAGATATTGTGATTGCTATTATGGAGCTTACAAACTAGGACTCTAGCTTCTTCTTCCTTGAGTCCTTTTTGGAATTTGTTGCGTTTTGCTTTTTCTAGTTGTCCTGCTTTACTTGGTTTCTTCATTGTGTTGTATCATTAATTTTTTTAAATCTTTGATTGTGGTATGTTAGATTATAGAGTGGTGATTAAGAACTTTGAAGTATCAAGTTATAGAATAAGTCTTGATCATTCCATAAATTATGTAAAATGTGTTTGTTTTAAAGGCTATATTTTTACTATTTTTTTATGGTGCTGGCAATAGTACAATGTATGTATTTGTGGATATTATTTTGATTGAACCAATACCAGTTATTGGTGTTTAAACCATCGAAAAGAGTTGGTCATTTGAGACCTTTTTTTTTGTTCATAAGTTAAATGGGGCGGGTCTAGTATTGAACGTATTTATGTGGGGCGGATTTGGGGATCCCTGTTTAATTTAAATGGGGATCGGGGCGGGGATGGTGGGAACCTAAGCGGGGATGGGGATGGTATTGGCTCCCCCGCCCCAAATCCGCCCCATTGCCATCCTTAGGGAGAAAGAAAGATGATATGCTTTTAGTCGGATCGGGTTTTAATTAGGTTTATAAAACCCAAACCGAAGCCAACCAGATTTTAATCGGGTTTTTACAGCCAAAACCGAAACCGACTCGGCCTGCCCTCAAAACTGGACCGAACCGAACTGAATCGGTTGGTTTGGGTCGATCCGAATCGAGTTCTTGGGTTTTATGTACAACCATACTCCTTGTACCGCTTGTGTATTAAATTCTGCGTTGCAGCAGGCGACTTTGCATGAGTATTAGTCCTACTGTTCTGTATATGACCAAAGTTTAATACACAATCAGTACAAGGAGCATGTGAAGGATTTTCCACCATTACATATCTCGGATGTCATGGAGGATTTTTTTTTAAGGTTTTCAACGAGTACACAGTCGAGAACATATTTATTGAGCAACGAGAAGCTTCTATAATAGAGCATGAAGCATAATACATACTTTATGACTTATAATAGATGGTGGAAGTACTCAAAGTCTATTTTCACAAATAAATAGATGTAATGTATAGAATATCTTTAATAAAAGATAATCTCAAAATTCTGATGTTCATATTTTTTTTTACTTCGTATAGAGTAATCAAGTTTTAAGTTTCCATTCTTTGCAAATTTTTCCTAAATTTCTAAAAATTAATAATTTAGATTCCCATGAGCTTTACATTTTTCTCTATTCTTTCAACATGTTTTCATGTTTTCAAATATATATTACAATTTTTTCTATAATTTTACATTTTATCCCCCCCCCCACCCCACACACACACACACACAAATTTTCCACTAATTCACTAATCTTAACAACAACAAAAAATCCTATAATTTTTCTCATAAATTTCAGATTTCCTTATATTTTTTTCACTCTCACCCCAATATATATCACTGATTTATCTGCCAATTTTCTAGTCTTTTTTTTTTAGAGAGGACTGCATATCTGTTAAAATCGATATTTTCAACCTCTTCTTTATGCCTTTCCTTTCCTAGATTCTTTCTTTAGACTTGCGAGTCTTAATAGTTAAGATGCTTGGGGTAAGCCTTTTCTCTTTCAGTTTGGTTCTTTTCTCAAGCAATCAACACTTGTTGTCTTTGCTGGAGACGTAATCGTCACTTCGAAATTTATTTTTCGTGAGTTATAGAAAAAAATTGAGGCTAGATCTATCGGTGAACTCAAACTAAAAGTCTTTCATTGGTTTTGATACTAATTAACACAAACTAAATTGAGTGCAAGCTGGACAGGCAATTTCAACTAGTTTTGTCTCAAGATAAAACAATAATTAGGGTCAAATCCCTAATTGAAATAGAATTGTAGAAAATCTCTTAAGATTTTTATATTTCTCTCAAAATGCTCATAACAACATAACTGACTGAAAAACATGTCAAGACTACAATAAAGATAACCAATGACAATGGGTGTGCAAAATCTCTTAAGATTTTTATATTTCTCTCAAAATGCTCATAACAACATAACTAACTGAAAAACAACTCCCAGGCTTTGATAAAACAAGCCAAGACTACAATAAAGATAACCAATGACAGTGGGTGTGCTTGTGTCTGACACATGCGACTTGCAAATCGCATCAAATAGGGATCCTTTGTACACGAAATTCTTGTTCTTTATTCCAACTTCTATTTTGTTCACTTTGAAATCCGGCTATGGCCATCGTATATAGGATTAGTATGAACCACATGTTTAGATTGTTGACATGCATTCTTTTGATTAGTATATCAATTAAGATAACGAATTATGAACAATTAGCGACCGATATATCATGTTCTGCTCATTATGAACAAGATCTACTGTAAATAGAATCTCTTAGAGATTGAACCTTTAGATTTTTTAGAGAGATTGCATATTTAATAACCATGTATCGCTATTTTGTGAAAGGTGAAGTTATGATGAATGAGAGTCTTATCTCTTCAACTTAAATAGGAACTGAAGTTGCAGTTGCAACAAAGAGGCGCAGGACAAGTGTGAATTCTCATCACGACTCTCACACACAAGGTTCACGCAAAGAGAAATCCTTGACAAAGGCACTATTACGTGTTCAAGGACCAACCAAAGACTGGGTTCACAGACGTGAGGTTAAGGGTATTGACTTAGGTGTAGTGCTCACTTCGGTTGCTTTTATTCACCCCGAAACAGCTAATCACTTGAAGTTGTCAAATCATCAGTTAATCATTATATTTTGTAAGTCACCTCCGAAGAAGGATATGAAGATCGCAAAAACTATCACAAAAAAAAGCAGTTCAGCTGCAAAAGATGGGGCAGTTTCAAGCTTTACTGATAAGGAGCCTACTAGACACACAATTGTGCATTTATTGCTGTCCGAATCTGTTGCTAAAGGACATGTGATGCTTCCTCATTCACTTCGCTTTTTATCTAAGAGCAACTCTCCATTCATGTAAGTTTGTTTTGTTAAGTATCCTACTCTGTCATTTCTGTACTTTTATTTTTCAAAGTAAGCGGAAATGTTATTCATGATCAGCAAAGGAAACACAGATACAAGAGGAAGTGTGAAGAAAAGCAAAAAAGGAAATACAAGAGGGAACTAGCATAAAGATAACTGATTTAGTCCTTCCTCTTTTGTATAATCGATTGATTAATGTGGTTGTCCAACTATTTCCTAAAATCTTGTTTGCGATTGTAAGATGTTATTTGACACAATCCTAATAGGAATCTTTCATGCTTAGGTTTTATTCACAGGGAACACATGACGCATTAAGACACAAGTTGCGGTTTTCTGTAGAAAGCAGGATAAACCTTTTGCACAGTTATTTTTTATTATGAGCTCTTTTTTTTTTTTAACTTAAACATGAACTGTAATAAGTAGTTCTTTTATTCATGTAATCCTGAGCCACTTGTTCATGCAGGGATTTATGTAAAGGAGTACGACGTACCTCCTCAAAATGACATTCTTCTGTTGAAGCTTTCTCCTTGTCGGTTTAAGTAGTACAGGAAAGATGAGGCCCTTAAGGAGAATGGTCCGAATTTTCCTGAGAAGAACAAAAATCATAGGATGAAAAACATGGCATTCAGAACTAATATGTTTGACAATGATGGATTAATGGATTGGTCAACTCATGAGGAGCTTGTTGTTTCCCTTTCTTCCCAGAAATCTAATTTTGAAGTTGAAGAAGTTACATTTCAGTTTTGTGATACAAAGGTTCTACAAAGTTTTCTTCATGTGTGGTTAAATGGGCAGATTGAGGCAATTGCCGCGAATACAGGGGTTAATGTGAGCTCATTGGTTTTAGGAAATCAATCTTTGCTTCACTTTTTAGTGAATGGTCATTAGTTTGGAACAAGCAGAAAGGAACAGGCATCATGTGGTGGTTCTTCCGAGTATAAATAGAAGTCTCGAGAACAACCAGTTGAGCTCTTATATGTATTGATGCCTGTTGAATCTTCTGATTTTGGTCACTATGGTTGTTAGGAAATTACTAAGGATGAAATCAAGAGCACTGATGATCTCAAGCTTTCATAACAGCCATTTGGAAAGTTGGATTTGGGCGACCCTGTCTATTGTGATTCTATCAAAGAGAAAACCCTAGACAAAAGGTTGGGTTGTACCATATCTTCCCTGAGTTGGATGGAGACAGCTACGTGTCAAATTATTGAACGCATGTATTTTCTACCTGCATACACCTGATATTATTAACAACTGATTTTTTTTTATCAAACTTTTAGTTTTCATACTCAGGAATCATGAGGAATCAAATTTTTAACCGCTATCTTTGTAAAAGTTATAGAATACTCTGTTTTATTTGAAATTAAACTTAAATTACATAAACTATAAAGCAAAATAGCCTGAACCCTAATTAAGGAATATAGCTAAACCTCACTTATACCTAACATAAATCAGCACCTATATCTCTAAGACCTCCCAGCCCGCCCAACTGAAGCTGATCATGATCAGAACCCACAATTAATCTTCACAGTTGCCACAAACAGAGAGCGAGCTTGAATGTAACGATACAATATTCAAGTAATTCCCTTATGCATAAGATGGTGCAACAGATATAGCCAACTAGCTATTCACATTGATAACTATTTTATTTGAAAAATGGTGTTTTGAAAGAGTTGGTTTGAAGTGACTACCGTACTATCTTGTAGCGCGATAGTTAGTGGTATCGGTTTCTGAAGCATGTCCCTTTGCTTTTGAAATAACAAAGGTTAGTTCAGCGTGCAAGGAGGGCTTCTTCACAAAATTATCTATTCTATTAGCACCTGCAACATCGTTTGAATCAAATTATCTTTAAACCTGCGATCGATTTTCTGTAAAAATCATTATGTGACTATGTCATCTAGAACATCCAGTATTTGCACGATTTCCTCTGACAGAGCAACAAGAACAATGCTCCTCCATAACTAGTTGTACATAAGTAACTGCGATCAAATCAAACAACAATCTTCACCAACAGCATCAGCAAAAGTATTCTCATCATCAGAGGGACAATTTCAAACAATGTGACCTAGGTATTACCGTGATTCATTATAAGTTCTTCGTGAGAGAGAGATATGCAATGCTATTTTTTTTAATACCAAGGGGCAATGCTAATCAGTTTCATATGAGGGAGATGTACTGCTAATCAGTCTCATATCTGTTTTAGTACCATGTAAACTCTACAGACGTCATAGAAAACTCTATTTCATTGAATTAACATCAGATTTTGGTGTGCATTCAAAGTTACGCTACATGTTAGCATTCTTTTCCGCTACTGCTCTTGCATGTTTCGTAATAATTGATACAAAAAGAGTGACAAATCCATATTCACCTAAAAATACAAAAAGACTGAAACCTTTCTAGAGATGCATTAACTTCCCCTGCCCTTCCCTTCTTTTCTGCAGATCGACATCCCTACATAGGAGAATCCACAATTAACTCTACTTTACTAAATATGAGGCTAGGATCTCTGTCAGGGTTGATAAGGTATAGGTTACTGTTCATATTAGTCAGGCCCATGAATTGTGTCTTGCTGAAAGTCACCTACAGGATGTCCCACATGTGAATTATTTTCTGATTTGCGAGCAGTTACGCACGCGCAAACGCGTTATTTTTGGAATTAAGATGGGTTTTGTAATATTTTTTGAGTTATAAACTTAATGAATTAGACAAATCTTTTTTAGATAACAATACAAATCATTTTATAATTTATAATTTATCCACATTGTTTAAATTTTTATAATCCCATAAAATTTGGATAGCCATCTTGCATTATCATATTGGGTTATCTACTGAAGTAACAAGGACATTTCTAAAGCCCATTTGAATGCAGTGGGCCTTTTTTGGGTCTTTTAGTATATTGGTCCAAACTGTAGCCCACTTAAATATTGAAAGGCCTACTTCAACAAAGGAATCCAATGGTTGCATTGTAAAACTTTGATGTAGAACTTGGGAATGGTTTTGAGTAGGCTCCCAAGACTTTGATCTCCACAACAATTTTTTTTTTTAATTGTCTTAAGTCTCTTCACATTTCATCTTCCTCATCAAAGAAGAAGACTTCTTATTTGATGTTTCTAGAGTTAAGAACAAGTTCTTGTTCATTTTTATCTTTTCTTTTTATTTTATTTTATGTCATTGCCTATTGATTAACCAATGTATCAATAGTTGTTGTTTTAGGTAATTATGGAGTTACCTGGGGATGATTCTAGTGAGTTCAAGTGTGCGCCGAATATTTATTTATTTATTTATTGTAATGTAAGGAAATTAATGATTTTAGATCGGAAGGTGCGTAAGAAAAATATAAATCCTGGAAAAAACGATGATTTTCAACTATGGTTAGAGATGGCCAAGAAATCCGTTAGTGAAGAGGAGACCTGTTGTATGTCTTGATAAAATGAGCGAGGTGCACTATTTATGCAAACTCAAATGTTGTCATATATTTCATATTCGATGTATTTACAATGCGATGATTATGGAAAAAAAAAACAAATCATTGAGATGCCCGATTTGCCGAGCAGAAGCAATAGACATTCTAACAACTTTGACGGATGATTTATTTAATGAGGAAAAATATTACAAGAAAATAGATTATAGGATTAAACATCTCTATAAGACCGTCTGAATATTGGTTTAAGATTATGGGAGAACTTGATGAAATGGTGATTTGAAGCTTAATGTTATTTATATCTTGTTGTTAATTTGAAGGAAATTGTTGCTTATTTATTTTGTTATAATGTTCCATGTATCTCTCGTAATATTTTTATTGATATCTGTAATTATTTTGGCACATGTTGGATAAGATAGGTTCTCTTTGATTTAAACTTGATATGTAAAAAATATGTGATAATGGAGACCAACTCTTATAATTTTCAAGGGTTTCGAGCTCAGTTTAGTAGCATTTAATTTTTTCCTAGTTCGCTCAAGATAAATTGTGATAATGGAGACTTCCATATTAGTGAAAAGCGAGGAGAAACTCTTAAATTTTCTAATTGTACCCCAAGTCATAACAGAGCAACCCATGTCAAAATTACTGTAAATCAAAGCATGTTAATTACCTTTTGAAGCTCTTGAAAAACAACTGAAGGGTTTAGGTATTGGTGAGGCATAGAGAGATTAAACTAGTCTGTTTCATAAAGAGGAGAAACAACTTTACTATGTAGTTTATGGTGAGAGCGAGATTGATTTCGCATTGAGAGATATAAACAAAAGATTTCACCATTAATGGAGCTTAAGCTTCTCTATTTTCTCTCAAGGAAGTAAAATTTCCTTGTTTCATACATTATTTGAAGATTGCCATTCTATTTGGCTTATTAGACTATTATTAGCTCCTCGAGATTTGTGCATCAATTTGGGAAACAACGGCTAGGATACTTTTTTCCGGACAAATGTTGAAATCGGACGATGCAGGCTCATTTTTTTGGCTGAATTTGCTTGCAACTCCAAAATCAATGGTTAAAACCCCAAGAAAAAAATAATATGAATTTAGGTTATTTTAATAAAAATTCACCACAAAGCTTGAAGTTCGTAGGTACACCTTGCTCTGATTTAGCCAGAAAATCTCTAGGCCTGATTCCGAATCAGAAGTCCAACTTCCGTTACAGATCACATTTGTGAAGGCACTTCTAAAAAATAGATCGAAGTCGTCGGGATTCAAGACACACGTGCAACTTTCAGGTAATTAATGTGGAAAAATGGTAGTAACTCTACAAGGATATCTTTGGTTACTATTAATCAGAAAAAACATTTAACATACTAGGTGAGAACTCTACAAAGATATCTTTGGTTACCATCAAGCATACTCTTGGATAAGGACTTAAATTAGGAGATCGAATTTCTATACAACATTTAGCCAAGTCAAAGTTTGATTTAAATGGAGGGAAAGGGCAACATAAACTATAATGATCACAACTAAGGTTGTTCTACCGCGCATAGTCAAGATTAGTATAACCAACCACACACATTTGAATTGAATTGTTGTTGTTATAATAAGGATCTCATTATACATAGCATGCAAAATATTCCTAGGTATCACAAGTTCACACCATAGTCATAAATTAGGTTTCGAACTACAGCTTAACAGTGCCTGTTGCCCGTTTCAGGGTGAACTAAGTATATATCTTCAACTACCACAAAAAAATGATGCATTCAATACGTTATTGCAATAAATCATAGTAAATAGTTCTTTTCATTCAATTGAGTATCCTCATACCATGTGATCTAATATTCATCACTGCGCACTGTCATGCACGCTTACAGTAAGCAATGAAAGCTCTTATGTTGGATTTTTTAAAAACTCTTGCAACAAAATTCTGTTATGGGCTTAGGCTTTTTATCATTTTATAGCTGGGTCTTTTTACTCTCTCAGTTAAAGACCTAATCTTTAGGGAGACCTGATCTAATTGCTTCTAAAACGCATGCACGTTTGTATAGAGCCGCTGCAACTCTCTTCTTATAAAAGGCTTTGTTTATACCACTTTTAAAAGAAGAACAACAAGTCACTGTTCATCGTCTCTCCCACATAAACATACATTGTTCATCAGTTAATCTCTCTCTTCTCATTAAGATTTCTCTGGTTTCTCTTAGAGGTGCAAAAACTAATCAAGTACGTTGTCTTCGGGTACCAAGACTTCTGTATACAGCTCGTTGTATCCCTGGAGAGACTCGACTTCTTAAACCTGTACCTGAGGTTGTCGAAATACTCTTTAAAGATAGTGCGTTCCACGCCTCGAGCAATCGCAATTCTATTATTCTTTCTCTTTTTGTTACAGGCGTTGTTGCCGGTGTTGCTTTTTGCTACTGAAACTGAAACTGCCTTCTCTTGCTGCTATTTGCCGAAGAACAAATTGCCCTTTCTTGCTACTTTGACTGCCGCCTGTACTTGCTACTGTTTGTCCGAGTTTACTTGCTATTTGCAGTAGAAACTACCTCAAATTCAGACCTGCTGTACAGCTGCTGCTACCTCAAATTCAGACCTGAAACTGACTTGTTACCTCCTGTTTACTGCTGCTGTTTGCCCGAAGTACAAACAGCGCAATTGCTGTTGTTCATTACCGGAGTTCACCAACTGTTGTGGTTGTGATAACTGAGTTCTTCTGCTACTAAAACTGTTACTTCCTGCTGCTATTTCTGATGCTGCAAACCAGAAAACAGAACTGATTTTGTAGTTACCATTACTACAACTCATCCCGTAGTTACTACTGCTGTACAACTCAGTCACTGTTATTCATTACCAGAGTTCTTGCTGCTGTTTACGAAACTGAAAAATGTTGTTGCTCAATCAAGAAGGAAAGCTATATTTTCAGTTTCATAAGTTTAATATTTTTACATCTTACGAATCAAAAAATTAGAAAGTTAAAAATCCCTACATAGTAAGCAATGCGGAAAAAAGAAAAACATCAATACCTGCCAATCTCCATCCTGAATCCCTTCACGCACAACAACTCCGTGCTTCTTCCCAGCTTCCCATCTCAAAGCATTCTAATTATCATCCACCAAATAATAACTATACTCACATTTAAACCCAATTGTAACAGTAACTGCTCCACTCCATATCAACTCATATCCTTCATGAGATGGACTCAACAACACACTTTGCTTCACATTCCATGAACCAACCACAGGTTCTGAACCACACACCAGAATCCTCTCACCCCAATTAGTAAAATAAGGCAATCTGAAGCTCAAACTCGCTGTACTCAACTTATTTTTACCATAAACCAATCCCAGATTCACCATTTTTTGCAAATCAAACACCACCCAAATTAAATCTATCAGAATTAAGCAAAACTTAAAACTCATATACCCCAAATTGAATATAGCAGATTTTTGCATACCCCAGAGTTTTAAAGTGAGGGAAAATGAGATGGGGACAAATGTTTGATGAAATGAAAGATACCCAGTGGGAAAAAAGTGAAACCCGGTAATGATTTGTGATAAAATCGATGGGGGAGATTCAAGAGAAATATAGTGGGAAGATGGAGTTAGAGCTTAGAACTCAAGAGAGAGAGAGAGAGAGAACGTGATGTTGTTGTTGGCTTAGGTTTTGATCTTCAAATCATCGAGAGGCACCTCGAGATCGATTTAAGCAATCAACGGCTGAGATGTTTTTTTTTTGGGCCAAATGTTGAGATCTGACATTGCAGACTTATTTTTTCAGATGAATTTTCTTGCGACTCTAAAATAAACGGCTAAAACCCAACAACCTTAAAATTTTTTTGACAAAAGAGACTAGTCCAAAGAAGCAAGAATTTGATGATGACAAAACTTAGGTGGTCTTAAATAGTGTTGACAGTAATAATGTGTTCCAATCAATGCTAATGTTTCTCCTTGCAGCATGCCTTGGGTTCCCCAAAATAGTCTTGCTTCTATTGTTTAGATTCTTACCAGAGCTTATGCAGTTGCCCATATGCTAACAAAACCCTTTCAATATTCTTAGCACGCTAATGTGATCAGTCATATGACTTCCCATCTTAAAGTTTGTTTAGTTTTGTTATTTGTCAATGTTTCTTTCTATCGAAAACAAATTCCTTAAAGGAAATGTTATTGGTATATCTTTCGGGAGTTTGGAGCCCAAAAACAGTTTGAAATCATGGAGAGCCTAAATTATAGAAATAATCACTATTATTGTCAAGAGAGTGGCAAAATAGCTTCCATTTAAATAAATAAAAACCCAAAAAACTTGCAAAGAAAACATCCAAAAAGCCGTTACATAACGTAACAGGCAAGGTCTATAAAATATAGGCCAAAATGTCTTGCCTAATTTACAAATGGTGCAGATCACTAGAATAATGGCTGAATGGGCAGTACTTCCATTATAGTACCATTATAATAAACCAGTTTGTTTCTATTACCTCCTACACTAAATTGAAAAGACAACAAAAATATATATGTAAACCTGGTATCCCATAGCAGTTTCAATGTCACATACTCATAATGAAAAAAATACCAAAAGAAATCATTTTCTAGATAAGGATTTTTCCACTACCTAAGATACACACACACATGATACTGATTAGAACATGTTGGTTGTTCCAGTTGTGCACGTAGGATACAGGGTCAGGCATGCATGAGCGGCTCAAACTAACCCAAAAAATATTTCAAGCAATATAATTGTCACAAAACATGGCATGAATAGTCTGGAATAAAGAGATAGATGTACATACCCACATAGGCAAATAAGATGCAATACAGAGCTGCAACAATTGGAATTGAAATATAAGCAAAGAGCGCTTCAAACTTTCCTATTTTAGGATAAAAGTAAGATAAAATCAGACTATTGAGTAGCCAAGTATCAATTTGAAATGAAGTTATATAGCAATGGACATAATAAGAATGACTGAAAATTTCTCCCTACAAGATAAGGAAATTCCAAGATTCTAATAGTACCAAAGGTACCATACCTAATACAGAAAAGAATAACATAAATGTTGCAGATATCTGAATGACTCTTCTACTTCCAACTCGGGTCAATCCCAAGAGAGCGACATTTTTACTATTGGCAGGGACAGAAATAGTAAGATCAGCCCATATATAGGTGAAGGGCATAATATTTGGAGTAGGACGTCTACACTTCTAACTATATAATCAACTGTGCCATACATGTGTTACTTCTGAAAATTATGGGAGCACTGGCAAAGCCCGGGAGATGGACTAGGTCATAAATAATCTAAACCTCCAGAAGAAACTATGATTGATGAGCCATTTAGCACAACCAGGTTGCTATTAGTTCAAATCCTTCATTGTGTATAGCACAGTTGAGTTTCAGCTAAATTGGAGTAGGGTTGGCAATGGGTCAGGTTTGGGGCGGGTGGAGTAATACCATCCCCATACCCGCCAAATTACCCTACCCCCAAATCTGCCCCAATACCATTTAACTTAAGTGGGGAATACCCAAACCCGCCCCATTTAAATTTGCATATACCAAACTTGCCCCAACACAAACACCAGTTTAAAAATTTATATATTTGATACAGTGTTATTTAATGTTGTCAACAAAATCTAAGTTTTACAAGACTCTAAAGAAACATAGGTATTATTAATATACCAAAGATGAGATGTGATTCAGACGAGAAAAAGGAAAACATTTGACATCATAAGATTGGTGCAATGTTTGATGAAAGTCATTTTCCAAAAAAATTGTTGAAAATGAAAGTTAGTTTGGTGAAGAATGTTGTTTTGGGTTTGAAAGTAAATTGAGTGTCATACCGATTATAATGATGGAGTACATAGATGGATATGAATACTAGTACAAAGATGATAAGAATTGGTAAGAAATAAAATGAGTCACCAGTTGAGTAAAAAGGAGAAATAAGGCTTGAAGAATTCCAACTAAAAACTTAAAATTTATAATCTTTTTAATGAAAGAAAGTAGTAGTAGTAATCAAAAGGGATGAGAATACCAATTGATTCAGAAAGAGAGAATGAATACCTTTCAAACAAAGATCACTTCTTTTACTTCTTCTCTTCTTTGATTTGATCTCTGAGGAAAGAAAGATCCAAAATCTTCTTATTAGAAGAAGAATGTGAGTTTCATCATAGATCCATTAAAATCATAACACTCACTTAACTTGAGCTACAAATTAAAGTTAGTTTGGTGAAGAATGTTGTTTCGAGGTTGAAATGAAGAGAAGCTGATGACAGAACGCAGGAGGCTGGAGGTTGAAATAAAGACAGGAGATGAGACATGATGCTAGATTTCACTAACACGTCTTTAGAATTAGGTTTAACTTAAGGGTATTCACGTCATATCCTTTATAATTAGATCGGGTGATGGGGCCCCATTTATTTGAGCCTAAAACCAGACCCGCACCATTTAATAAATGAGTTTAAAAAAAAAAAACCAAACCCGCCCCATACCCTCTATAGTAATACCAAACCTGCCTCGCTAAGGGTGCGGTGGGGCAGGGATCCAACGGGGCAGGTTATATTGCCAGCCCTGAGTTGGAGCAACACTGACATCCTTACCAGGTACCTCTAGCACAATTACAAGTTATATGATCAATAACTTTATTAAACAATTGTAAGTTCATTACATTGATACCGCAGACCCAGTTACGGTGCCAAAAAACCCGTTCAGCAAAGTCCCCATCCCTTGAATATAAAGAGTATATAAAAGAAATATAGAAGAAGCCTAGGGCCGTACACGAAAGATATTTTAATAGAAGAGGCACCATATTCAATGAAAGACACGATAAGATGGGGTTTTGTAATATTTTTTTAAGTTATTAACTTAATGAATTACACGTCTATTGTTATTCCCAAATGGACTTGGGAAAATTTTTGATCCCCTGGGAGGACATAAAGTTTTAGACTTAATGTTAGAACTTAGACCATCTTTTGGATAAGCTTTAATAAATGAACAAACTCAGAGAAAAAATCTTAATAGTTGTTACTAATTACATTATCCTCAAGAGTTATGATTTGCATAATCTAAGCTTGATCCCTAGTTTTCAATGGTTTTACAAGATTTGCATGATGAGATACCATTTCATAGCTTACAGTCAGTTCATTTTATTTGTCACATCTGTCATAAGGTGCAATATTTCATATGAACTTTAACTTGATGTGAAATGCACCGTGGAGACAGGAGGCATTAAATATAATTCGAGTCTAATAATGGTATATACATACTTTGGCTAACACTGAGTTGATTATAAGTCCTTTAGGAGCCAGAGTGTGTGCTCTGGGGGTGATCGATCCCTCTTTATAACTGTAGTATATACATACTTCACGAAAAAAAATTAAAAAAATTGAATTAAGATATTCACGAGTTATCATAATGGAAATTTGAAGTCCATTTTAAACTTAGACTCTGATTGATGAAGTGTAGTGGCCTATAATGTTTGGATACCTTAACTTGTCCATATTAAAAAGTTGTTAATTTTTCACTTAAGTTGGTTGGTGCTTCATTTAATGAAGTAATAAAATATAGTGGGGAAAAGAGGTCTGGGTGCCTTGGCTATACGAAGAGATTATCATTTTCAATCATGAAATATAATCCATACGCCTATATCATCTTCATCTTTGAAACGTTCACAATTCTGCCTATAGACTTGATATATTCTACACATGTATTTATTCTGCCTACATCTGCATTTGGGTTGAGTTTTGGTTGAGAGATGGGCAAATCCAATCAAACCCAAAACAAATTTAATTAGTTATATGGTCCGACAGAGCCCACACAACTATTATAGCTTTCTGAGAACAAATTAAAGTTGCTAGACAAAGTTGAGATTTTGCTCGTTTACTTTCATACTATAATATTCCAATCTCAACTATTCATATTCATGGACTGATAAAGTTTAATTCTACCTCCATTTTCAAAATTATCGATGGTCCAAATAAAACATGGCTAAACCTAACAAAATTCAAGTTAAATTTTAACTAAACTTGACTAGAACTTACTTAAACCCTTATGTAAACCTTAAGCTCTAGTAAATACACAAAAGTACACCTCTACACGAAAGCAATACATAAAAAATGGTAATGAAGCATGGTTGCATGGTGTAAAATTTGCCCTAATTTGCACAGGGGTTTAAAACTATGTTGCTTCCACAAATACGACCATTTTTACAAATCGATTGGAAATGCTCTACGCTCATATTGATGCTAGATTGCTACGCGTAAGGTTAAGCTATGAATATCAATAGAATCGTTCACATATAAAATTATCGTATATTCCATATAAGATAAGAGCAAGGGAACAAAGCATCGAATCCTCACCAGTAATGAAAGCCTCATTCATATCCTTCGCATCCCGAATCCACAACTCCATCGGACCCGCCAACTGAAACAGCGCCAAAAACGGCACAACTCTTTTCTTTGATGCATCAGCAACCCATCAGACCCCATAACCTTCGCCACCTCGGTCTGAAAAATCAACAAATCGACAATTCACATCCTCCAAAAGCTTAAAAGGAAACATTATCTCACTATCAAACTCATAAGCTACAGATTGCCCAACTAAAGCATCCCTCAAATCAAACCCATATATCATAAAATTATCTGCTTGAACCCTAATCCCTTTACAATCAACTCCTTCAAATCCTAAAAAAACACCCAAAACCCTAATTAGATTCAATTAGGGGAAATTGAGAAAGAATTTTTTTTTAAAATAAATTCAAAAAAATTAAGATTACTTATAGAGATTGCTTTGGGGGTATTGAAATTAGAGTGTTGGAGGACCCAATTGATAGAAGAATCATTCGGTTTGTGAGAAATTATGATTGGAGATGATTCATTGTTGAAGATTGGAGTCTAAAATCAAAATCGAAGAAGACGTAATTTTGTTTTTTAGTTCACTGCACGAGAGATATAGGATAAGTCAAGAGTTTCGGAGAGAACCTCGAGATCGATTTGGGAAATGAATGGCTGGGATACAGTTTTTCAGACGAATGTTTGGATCCGACGGTTGAAACCCAATAATAAAAAAGATGATTTTTTTTCTCGCGAACAACTCCTAGAAAGATGCTAATCTCTCTTTAATTGTTGCCCCACGCACTTAGGCGCGTACAAACGCGATTCTGTAATATTTTATAGTTATAAACTTAATGAATTAATTAGGTTTGCTTTAGGGAACAAATGAAATGCTTTGTTGTGGGCTAATAATGCTCAATTAAAATCATATGTACACTTTGATTGGAGAAGCATGTTATGTTACCAAATCGGAGCCAGTTCAATATTTGGATGCCTACTTCACCAAAAACACCTAGTGGGTGCATGGTAATTCTTTCATTTCAAACTTAGGAAAATGTTTGAGTAGGCACCCAAAACATCGGTTTTCTCAACAATAACTTAATTTGATTTGAAGTTCCCTTCTTCAAAACTCATTATATATGTCTATATGTTTACTGTTATGTGCAATTCCTTTGGTGCATGTTGGATCAGGCATGCTTTCAAATTTGATGTGTGTTTCTTTATATCTTGGAGATCATAATTGACTCAATTTGAATTAAACTTGATGTGTATAATAAATGCATTTATGGACCAATGTTGAAAACCACAACCAAAATCAATCCAAATCCTGCTTCATGAGCATGAACATGAGATTTGAACTACAAACCAATATGGGGTTGATATTGGTTGGATTACTGTAGATCAATATTTGTTTGTGTTCTAAATATGTTTGTGGTGGATTCGTACGAAGTCTGATAAAAGTTGGGGTTGTTTTCAATAGTGGTTTATCGTGATTGTTTGTGTGTAAGATGGTTATGTAGGTTTGAATATTTGGTTTGTTTGTGTATGTGCAAGTTTGTGTATATAAGAAAGTACTGAGAAATAGATGAAGACATATGGGTGATAAATATAAGAACAATGGGGAATGGGACTGGATATATTAAGGAAGAGAAACGCGGTGAAGTTTACGTTGTATCCGTGTTAGATACGGGTAATCCAACCTTAAGTGTACTTGAAATATTAATAAACATTATGTTTTAAGAATTATCTGAGATTGGGGACATGAGGATTAACTCCTCTACTATCTACCATTATCGAAAACCAGTGGAACTGATTATTACCAACTCATCATGCAACATAGTATATTACAAAATTTAATAAATAGAGGGTATATAATTTAAGGCATAGATAAAACTACTTTATATTCAAAAACTAATTGAATATGCATTCTAACCAAGGATGATCATGACACTGCCATGTTTAATTATTCAATACTAAGATCAAATAAAGATCTTACATGTTTATTTAAACAGCTTAGTATAAAATTTAATTGAGAAAGAAAATATTAAATTTGAATTAGTTAAGCTCATTTCATGGCAGAAACTATTTAAGTTGTCGCATTGTACTCACTGTTGGTTCTTTCACAGTCAGAGTAACTTCCCATGTTTTGATTATATCATTGTTATTTTCCTTTTGTTATTCTCCAATGTTTTTTTCATCTTCAACTTCTTTATCTTCTTCTCCAATGTTGTCATCATCTTCTATTCATTGTCCTTTTCTCCCTTTTCTACTCTATCTTTTTGCTCTTCATGTTGCTATTCATTAAATTGTTTTCCTTTATTTTTTTATCAAACAATTTTTTTTCATGTGACATTATAAGAATAAAGTCATATACATACTTTGAGTACATGTTTTAAGAAGATGACAACAAGAAAAGTGTCAGTTTCAGCAAGCACTCGGGAGGTCATGCACCATCGGCCTCGTTCATCATAGACATCAAGAAATTCTTTGATGTAAGTGGTTGTGGGACCACAGTACTAAGACTCTTTCGGACATAATAAGCAGCAAAACCTTCACTAACACTCTGTGTCTCGACCAATGTTGGCGATGCATTTCTAAACAAGCTAATACATTGTGACATGACCGTGGAGTCCACACCCCATGAAGCAACTTTAGGTGTAACTAAAACCTGGAATAAACAACACACTTAAATCAATATACGGTTCAACTTTTAGTGAAGGATACAATTAGAGTAACTTACATTATATTGGAAATCCTTATCTGATAATTATGTAATGAAGTCTTCTACGAGGCACCTAAATCCATTTTTACCCATGTCAGGGCAGAGATGGGATCTCAAGGATTTACTCAAACACCCTGCATGTTGAAGTGTCTCGCTAAGAGCCTCAGTGGAAACTAAGGGTTGTTGGCGTTGTCCTGAAAACATTGAAGTATATGTCTGAGGTAACTGAGGTAAATAACTGCCTTCCAGATACGACCCTGTTACATACATGAGTTATTGATCAAGTTACGAAGACGTCTCTGCCAGGGTCTGCGCATGTTGATATGGAGCCTGGATTGTTTGCTACAGCTTGAAAAGTGGTGGTCTCGAGGGCCTACCAGACCTAGAGGCATCACCAGTCAGGTTGGGAGAACCTAGTCGTTGATTCTCGATTTCTCGGTTCAGATATACGGTTGGACTACCGCCATAATGCTGAAGTGTTGCACCAGCATGTGGTTGAGAAGCTCCATGTTCCTGAAGGTATTCCCTTCCAGCACCAACATATCCTCCACCACTATATCCTTGTTAAAAGTAGGGGACAAACTCCCTTCCTCCATGTCTTGAATACCCACCTCCTTTAACTCTCCGTTGAACTAGTGGTGCGACCCCTTTTGTTTGGGGCTGAGCATGAAGGCTACCACTGAGTTTTTCATGATCCAAGCTTTCACAACCACCAGATAATCCACTTGCCCTCCGATTGGGAATCTTTTAATCTGTTCCAGCAAAGAAATAACCTGCTAACCTAAAACATGCTAAATTTGCACAAAATGAACAACCTACAGACTACAATTATAGCTTATCACTAAAGTTATCGCAGATGCATAAAGCTTCGAAAGGGAACATTAACAATGTGCATCACAACAAAGTATAAGAAGCAGCAACTGCAGAGTAATAAGTAAAGTTCCGTAGCCACACAAAAATGTAATTACATCACAAAAAGGTAGATAAAACATTTATATGTTTCAAGGTTACAGTTTTGGCTAAACTCGGCACAAAACTAAGCATAAACACCAAACTAACCCTCTCCATTTTACAAAAAAAAATAAAAAATACATCAGGTTACAATTTTGGTTAAACTCGACACAAAACTAAGCCTCTCACTTTTTGCCACAAATCAAAGATCCAGGGTACATATTTAAATCCTAATCCTCTCATTTTTTGCAAAAAATCAAAGATCAAGCTACATATTTAAATCCTAATCCATTCCCTTTTTGTCACAAATCAAAATCAAGGTACAGATTTAAATCCTAAACATAGTGCTTGACCTATGAAATAAGTTTGAGATCAACATATTGTGGTAATTTATGATCAGAGGACAGTTTTGAAACTGATCAAGTAATACCAGATCTTTAATCAATTTAAATTAAGTAAACACAGAAGAGGGATACAGATTTGCCTTTGGGAGATTGTTAAGATTTTTAAAAGAAAAAAGTTAAATTACGGTGTTAACAAGCTCCAACACATTTCGCATACCAAATATTACTTAAGAAAAACTTCAATCTCCTAGCTAAATATCTAACTTTGCAACAAAAGCAAAGTCCCCGTGAATAGATAGCATTTTTTGGGTGGCTAAATTTAGAAAGCATGCACCTTCTCTCAAGGAGGATACTTGTATGAATGTGAGGGCACCCATTTGAAAGGTCTCTACTTTAATAACTCAAAATTGCAAATGCCTTAAAAAAAAAGTCTTATACTAAGTCCAAGTGAAATTGAGTACTAGAGGCCCAACGCCCGCTCTTTCAAATGAGCATGGGTATCATAATATATATAAACTAGATAGTTGATGAATAATTTCGAAAGATTGGATGGAGTACACACAACTATTTCATTCAATAACCCAGTTTAGTCTAAAATAAGTAGATTGATATTCTTACCACTACAAGAAAAATCACCTTTAGGGATGGCAAAAAAGTGTCTCAAAAGGCTACTAATCCGTCCCTACAGCTATTAGAGATGTCTTTAGGGACGGTAAAGTGCTGTCCCTTTAGGGTGCCGTCCCATATACATTAGGGACAGATACATCCGTTTTTAATACTATTAAGGACGGCTTTAGAGACGCCAAAAATCTGTCTCTAAAAGTTTTTTTTTTCAACTCCTTTGGGGACGGAGTACAACCGTCCCTAATACATAATATTAGAGACGAATTTGTATGTCTATAAAAGTATGACGCAAAATTTTCCCGCCATCGCCAATATTATTGGGGGCGGATTATTCTGTCTCTAATACACAATATTTGAGACGGATTTGTTTGTCTCTAAAAGTATGACGCCAAATTTTCTCGCCAGCTCCAATATTATTGGGGATAGATTATTCTGTCTCTAATGCACAACATTTAAGACGAATTTGCTTATCTTTAATAGTATGACACCAATATTAGTAGAGACAAAATAAATCGTCCCTAAAGAAGGTAATGCTAAATGTAGCATTTTTACAATTTGAATTACGCCATTGCTAGATAGTACAAATCATTTATCAACTACAAGTTAATTTAAAAGAGAGATTTATTTACAAGGTTCCACAAACACTAATTCTATATAAATAAATAAGATCTCAATCTACCTATAGAACATTAAAAATTATTGTTCAATCTACCTATAGAACTAGAGAGGGGGATAAAAAGAACAACTAAGAGTTACAATAATTTACCACCATCCTTCCATGGATCTTTGTGTTTGTGTGACAGAAAGAGACAGAAAAGCCTAGATGGTTTTTGGATTTTTTGGATGACCACACTTCCTTCCAAGATCAGTACTTCTGCTCTTTTTTTTTTTTATGTTTGTATGCATCTGTTTTGTTGAAGATGAAGATGTTGAAGATGTTGATGATGATGATGATATTTTTATCTCTAAATATGTTCTTTTTTTCTATAACTCTCAATCAACTTTTTTTCTGCAACAAAAATGAAAGAAAACCGTATATCAGATTCAACTTATATTACAAGTTTATGAATTAAAATTCAAAGATAACAGAAATTTTTACCTGTGTAAATTATGCCAGCCAGCTGGCATCATCCTCTCTCCTACATTCCTATGGCTCCATGACCAGATGAGAGCTTGAAGAAGAAGAAAAGACAAGTTTGAATCATTCCCTTATTTCTATATTTGGCAGTAGATGACATAAAAATGAAGTCAAGATAATTTTTGGTGAAACAGGTATTGTTTATGGATCTTTTACCATAATAAAGTATACTAAGCAAAAAATAGTCTATAGTACTTAGTATTAATGGCACCTGGTTATTGGGAAGAAACATAATTTGTAAGAAGAGATGTCCAGGGTGGAAGTAGCAGCAGTAGGCAACAACGACGATGGGATTAAGCTATTATTAGTAGTAGAAGTAGAGGATGATGATGACAACGACATTTTATCAGTCTCTGATGTAATGGTGGTGAAGAAAGGATGATTATCTCCACCTGATTTAGTAGGTGAGGCAAAAGGACTATCAGGGAGATTATGCTCCAAGCTGTTGATGATGTTATTGCTATTACTGCTACACCCATTTAAGATAAAAAAAATCACAGAGGAATAAATCATCTAAGCCCCAGACACAGAAAGAGCCTAAACTAGTAAAAAGATTGATCAAAAAATCTAGCAAAAACTTTTTCATTTTGTCTTTGCTAAATTTGGTGAAACCCATATTGTGTTTTTCAAATTTCATTCATACCTGTTATGGAAATCATAATCATCATGGTTATTAGAGTTTAGAAACTCCTTCTTTTCATCATTCATCACATTCTTTTCAACAATGATACTGTGAGGACTCCCACAAATCTCTGCAAAAAAGACCAATGGATCAGAACTAAGATAAAACTCCCTTTCAATAACATTTAGTATTGTTACCCTCTAAAATTTACCTTGAGGAGAGGGAGAATCAGGACTACTACGATCAGACAAGGATGATGGTGGAACAATGAGGTTATGGTTCATGTGAGGGGAGTGTGGGGAGCAAATGGGAGCAGACCACTGGACATGTTTCTTTGATGATGGAGAAGTTTCTTAATGTCTAACAGCTGCAGACCCATTAACCTTCTACTCTGGAGCTCTAAGGCTTGCTGCACTTCAGCTTCTTCCAACTTTCTTCTCAAGATCATGTCTTGATGAGTGCTGTTAAACATCCTTGGCCCTCCTATCAAACTCAAACATAAGTAACAAAAAAACAAAAAAAGAAGAAAATTTGTAGCAAACTAAACTAGTTATGTTATGAAACTCATAATAACTTTGTATACCCATATCAAAAGGGTCTCTATGATCAAATCCAGTTGGAGTAGTACTAGCTGAAAACTCTCCTCTCTCAGCCTGCTGCACCTTCCTGTAAAACAGCAATGGAGTCACCCCTCTATGTGATAGATATACACAGATGGTTAGAAAGATAGATAGGTGGGATAGGAGATAATGACAGATAGAGAGAGTGCCTGCATCAAGTCATCAATCACTACATGGTTACTTGTAAACTAGAAGGTGAAATTCAATGGATGTACTATTCCGCCCTGAATCAATAAGCTTTGCCCTGTACATATTATATTCAGCAAGATTTAGTAAATTAGAGTGAATAAGTCCGATAGTTATATCTTTGTTGAACTTCCGATCCTCATATCAATAAATTAGAGTGAAAGAAGAAACCAGGAAAAAGATAACAAAATAAAACCTTTGCCAGGGCATCAACAAATTATGAAGCTCTGACACACTAATTCCAGGCTCTTGTGCCACCAATATCTGCAGAAGAGAGATTGAAAACTCTGTAGCATCTTCTGCACAATAAAAAAAAGTTTAGTTGCATCAAGTCATCAATCACTACATGGTTACTTGTAAACTAGAAGATGAAATTCAATGGACATACTATTCCGCCCTGAATCAAGAAGCTTTGCCATGTGCATATTATTCTCAGCAAGATTTAGTAAATTAGAGTGAATAAGACCGATAGTTATATCTTTGTTGAACTTCTAATTCTCATATCAATAAATTACATGACAGAGAAATAACAGAGATGTAATTAGGTGCATGTCTTAAAGAATGCGCTAAGATAAGTCAAATAGGCGTGCAATACATACCCAGCTGGTGAGTTCCTTGACTACAAGCTTGCAAACGTCACGAATAGCAGACAGAATTGATAAATGAACACGAATGTGGGTACTGTCTGAGGCATTCTCATATAAACTCTTGTAAACCTATCCAACATCAAGGAGACACTTCGATGAAGACCAGTGAAATATACAATGTAATACTGCAAAGAAAATAGCACACCTTTTGAGCTACAGCCAAAGCAGCCTCATCACGGCTTATACATCTCAGAATGATTTCTGGAACCTCAGTAATAACCCCCTGTACATTTAATATAGCATAGGCAATTTATGATGGTTTAAGATGATAGAAACCAATATTATTTACTCAATACAATAAAATCAAAAGGGATCCCATATTTTGGTTTGCGATTTCCTTTTTGTCAAGACTAATAGAGTATGAAGTAATTAACAAATATTGTTCGTTGATGGCATGTGCATATCATAGGCCCCTCTCCCCTTCTCTAGCCTTCTGTTCCTTTTTCCTTTTCCAAATCAGGGGTTCAAAAGAAGTAATTAACACCGAAGGGGAGGGGGGGTATTCATGATAATGGTTTTATTCAACTATTCCTAGCTTGGACAATACTTTTTTCTTACTCTTTTCATCTAGGGATCTCCTCTTAATAGTGTCTCGAGCCTGGCTACCGTCGCTTAAATCATGTCCTTTATTATGATCTCAATATTATGAAAGGAATCAGCAAACAGTTTTTTTTTTTTTTTTTTTGAAAAGACAGATTTTTTTATAAATTTTCTTTGTGAATATACAAGAGAAATATAGGGGTATAATCGAAGAAAAATCAAGAAAACTAAAGGTAGAAGTAAGTTAAGTGTTACAATTACGAAAACATGCATAATAGTTAGATTATATATTAGAAGCATAAGATTATATATTACTAATGGTTACCAAAATAGAAAATAGTAGAATACAAAACACACAAACCAAAACATAAGATTATATACTATTAATAGTTACCATTACTGCATAATGATCTCACGTACGATGGAAAAAAGCTATATAAAAGCACATGCAGTTGGATTTGTTTGAAATTAGAAACTAGGTCTGAAAGAATCAATGAAGTTTAAGTACCTCAGATCTGTTGATGTGGTGGTGATTGTTCTAGACTAATTAAGAAGAAGAAAGAAGACAAAAAGAAAGAAGAAGTAATAACAAAGAGATCTAGAGAGAAAGATGAGAATGAAAACTATAATATAATATAGATAAAACTAACTTTGATAAAATAATTTTTTCCAGATAAAACTAACTTATTTTAGGTAACTCTACTCATGTTAAACGTTGCCTATAGTATAATATAACATAGGCGATCTTTCATATACACTATCGAAAGATATCGTAGATTGTTGTACTGGAATAACTGAGTCGTGTTTCTCGGTATCGATTAAACAATGCTAGCAGTCCAAATTTAATTACTTTTCAATTCTAAAAATTGGCTCTGTAACTCAACTCAAATAAATACACAGTAAAACAGACCAGGAACACGCTTAACACAAATAGATACATAATAAGATAGTGATTTCCTATTGAAATTGCAAGCACATAGCAAACTTAGATTTGTTTCCACTAAATCGTACTCTTATGATTGCACAAACTAAGCAAATTAGACACTTGAAACATAGATAGCTCTAGATCGACAGTCCAAATGCAATGAAGAAAGCGCAAGAAGAGGTAAGAATAGTGGTGGGAATGAAGTCCAAGGTGCATGAGGAGGATATTTACCAAATGGGGTACCTCAAATGTGTGCTTAAAAAGATCCCGACATTACATCCAACTGGTCAAACGTTGGTTCCTCCATTTAATTCCGAAGGTACTACTTTGAATGGCTATGACATCCTGGCTAATACAACAGTGTTGGTAAATGTCTGGGCAATTATACGAGACCCCAAAATATGGGACAATGCAGAAGAGTTTATTCGGGAGAGATTCACTAACTCCTTCACAAAACCTCTCCGACGCTCAACCACGAAAGCCCTACAAACAATCACACCCGTTATCAACCCAATATACTTAACAACACTTACTATAAATTCAAACTTTGGATTCCCCCCTTTCTCCAGTACACTACTCACAACAGCCATTTCATCAAACACCTCGACTTCATTAAACACCTCGCCTAACAATCAAAATTGTTACTTCAAACTACTAACAAAAGTGTAAATATAATTCTTCAACATAATACTTCAAAATCTGTATTTTCAAAGTTGAGACATTCATGCTTTAATATGGGCTTCAGAAGAAACCGTACAGTACTTCCACAATAGAAAAAAAGTATAAAACAGTAAAAAGATCAGTCAAAGGAAGAAAAAAAATATTGATAATAGAATTGTTATTATTGAAGGGCAAAACAGGTTGCTAATTGAACTTTAACACCTAAAATTTTCTAAATTCATTCAATCTTATGCCATTTTAGAAATCAGTTATTATGTGGTTACTACTAATTGAATACTTCAAACTAGATAATAGAAATTCTGGAAAAAAATCAAAGTTTGAAATAGGAAAACTTACAAGCAACAAAGATAACAGAAATCAGCAAAACAAGAAATCCATGAGCAACAGAATTCAACAAGGGCAACAACAGTGAGCAGCCGAGATCAGCAATCAAGGAATTAGGGTTTCAGTTTTAGGGTTTATGATCATCTATTAGGATTTTGCTCAATCGTTGAGTGTTGAGAGAGAAGGATTGCGGGGAGGAGTTGAACTTGCGAGAAAAATGAAGAAAGATCGAGTTAAGTTAAAATTAAGAGTTTTTGTTTTTCGCTATACTTTTGTCTAACAACAGTCCCTAAACATATACTATTAGGGACGGCCACGCCTAACTGTCCTTAAACATATACATTAAGGATGGCTAAGTATAACAGTCCCTAAACTTATACTATTAAGGATATGGTGATTCTTTCCGTCCCATAAACACAAATTATAAGAGACTAATTCAAAACTGTCTCAAATATTTTATTATTGGAAACAAATTTCTAATATCTGGTCCCTAATAATCTTTTTTTTTTGTAGTGTACTTTGATCCTAAGAAACCTAAAACAACTCAGCCATAGCTAATATTAACGAAAAGCTTTACAGTAGTGCATTCAACATTGTAACACTAAAACCTCAACGAGCATCAAAGCAATAAGAAAAAAGAAAAGAAAACATAATGGTTGTAGAAATTACCAATCGAGTCTCATAAGTTTAAATTTCTGCAAGAAATAGGTTGCTAGTTGAAGCTTGTTCTCCGACGGTATGGTTTTGATCCCCGAAGAGTTCATCAAGCAAACATACAACAATCTAGGAAACGGAAGAAGAACTCCTCTAAATTGGTGATAGGTAGAGCATTTTCTTCTCACCTCCTCTGCAACTCTTGATCTTCAAGTTATGGGAAGCTGTTTAGAACGTACAATCTTCCTCTACCTGGTCATGTTCTCATATATGGACCTCCGGTGAGTATATTTGTGGAATTGAATGAAATTTTATTTGGTTGAATTATGTTCTTGATCATAGTAAGGTTCTAAGTTCTAACTACTATTATCAAAGATGTCTACAATCTGTAGTATCAGTCCTACAGAAGGTATGATCATGTGCACAGCGTTTGTGCTGTGATACAAGAGAATCAAGAGAAAGGAGAAAATGGAGATGTGATTTATGGAGAGAGAGAGATTATGGCAGTGTCCCTGTTATTTAACTCAAAAGGGAGTTGTCCTAACTACTAGATTTCGAACAAATAACAAGCATATGAGAATCCTGTAGCACTAATATTTATCCTGAAATATGAGAGAAGGCATGGCCTAATCATGGTAACCATTGTTCGTAGAGGATGACGCTTAGGGGAGACGGACATGTATGCTCCACATCCTGCTTAATATTTCTCAAGTTGGCATGTTAACCGGAGCAGAGCCAATATTTTGGTCCAGGGGGTTCGGGGGCCAAACCATAGTCCTCAGTATGCTTTATCTTGTCGTGCTGAACCGAGGTGTGCTTAATACTAATGGGAGTTCTCTTATAAAATATAGATTCATCTGTCAACGAGTATTAAAATCTTACTCCTGTTTCTACAGGCAAAGGCAAAGTGTCTCATAAATACCATGATCTATAGCTCAAACTGTTGCTTCTGCACCAGATATCGCAACCACCTGTTAAAACCGAAATTGTATTTCCCTGATATACTGCATCCTTGTTAATACTAAACAGTAAGTTTTTGTTACTTAATTAGTTATGGTATTTTTGTGAGTTTTTCTTTTCCGTTTTTTTTTGGGGGGTACTTAATGTGTTTTGTGCATTTGGTTTCCCTGTCGGATTGCAACACTTTTGGTAGCTTATTCTTGATCACCTTTCATCTCTATATCCATACACAGTGCTAAATCTTAGAAATTCTTAAATGCTAATAATTTGTAGTGGAGTCCTCCTCACTGACTTGCACCTGACATTTTAGTTCGCTTTCGTCTTTTTCCACGCTTTTTCAAAGCGTTGGAATCATGAAAGAAGCTGGTCAAAAAGAGCTCCTTGCGCGAAACCTTGAGTTTTGTTTCTTTGTAAGCAAACTTCCCCCTTGAGCTGAGAATCGTGGTTATCAGCCTTCGGGATTGGTTGTTATACAATTTTTAGTTTGTGGGTCTGCCTTACCCTACACACAACAAAAAAGAAAAAGAAAAAGAAAAAGAAAAAAGCTTGCAGTTTTCCTGTTCCTATCAGGTGCTTAAAAAAATACTGAAAATAAGCATGTCATTTCCTAAATCATTAAGTTATTTGATTAATTTATCAGTAAAGTTTGAGTATTTGTTTTTGACTATTTTTTCCTTCTTATATTTTATGCTCCATATGGTGGATTAGAGCTCCCCAGAAACTGTGTAAATAACTATCTTTCAAAAAATGACAAATATGACACTGGTCACTTGCTTGAATTCAGTGGCATTGGAGTATATTTTCATTATGGTGTACTCATGTTTTCTAGGGTTCTGGATAAACATTATTAGGGATGCAGTTGTAAAATCTTTTGAAGAGCATGAAGAGATCCTGGCATACATGCATGATGTTTATTGTTTTTTCTCTTGTTCCTTTAAGATCCCTATGAAAATTTTATTTATTAATTGAGCAATATTTAGTGACTAAAGTTAATGGTTTTGTTATGTTCATAATTCACATATGCAGAGTTCTTATAAGTTGC
Source organism: Kingdonia uniflora (assembly GCA_014058105.1). Lineage (NCBI taxonomy): Eukaryota > Viridiplantae > Streptophyta > Magnoliopsida > Ranunculales > Circaeasteraceae > Kingdonia > Kingdonia uniflora. Next base: position 905,077 of record JACGCM010002630.1, read on the forward strand.
TCAAGCCTTAATAACCCTTCTCCCTCCCTCCCCATATCCCCTTATCACCTCAAAACCCCCTCTCCCATCCTTTTTGCCTCCTCTAAACCCACCTTCCAACTCTCAGCTGGTTGCTGTTCTCTTACTTCTTTGACTCTCTCTTACAGCTCTCACTAGCTCTCCACCACCTTCTCTCTCAAACCCTAAAACAAATTTTCACTCTCATCTCCCCAGCAGCTCTCCTTTGGTGAGCCCACAGCTGTATAACCATTCTGGTTTCGATCCAATAGTTTTAACCTTCATCACCCCCCGTAGGGGGTTTTGTTTTGTTTTCTTTTTCAAGCCGGACATTTGTTTCTCTTTTGTACTCCATGACCAAAGAAGGAGGATACAGCAAGGACCGTGACATCGTCGACCTCTTGGGGGAGTGCTCCACCCACGACCCTCTACCGGTACTGTAGCTAGACTACATAAAATGGTCAGCACTTCAACACAACTGGAAGTTTGCTTTGGCCTTCAAGTCCATCTCCCCTGAACTTAGAGAACAGGTGATCATTGATGGGATTAAAAGAGAATGGTTCAAGCTCATCCACTGTATCCCTCCTCTTTCCTTCGAGCACAACTCAAAAGTGTTCATAGCAAACTTTCAAGACCCTGAGGACCTATGCACTACCTTATCCACACCGCCGATAAACATTCATGGTTTCTCGATTCTGCAACAACAGTATAACCCATTGTTACACCAATCCGAAATCACATTCCCAAGATTCCTCTGCTGGGTTCAGATATCCGGCCTACCTTGTTGCCTTCTCGACCACGACACCCTTTTTCTTATCGGGAACAAGATTGGGGAATGTGTTAAGGACGATTTAAAACTAGGAGGTACGGAACCATACAGAGCAAGCTTCGTGCGGATACAAGTAAACCTGCTTACCAACAAACCCCTTGTATTGTCTATTCCTCTCCCTAGACCAGGACATGTTGGAGACACCAAGTTAACGGTGAGATACGAGAGGTTAGAGGGAATCTGTGCTTATTGTGGTGTTCTCTCCCATCCTCTCAATCTTTGTACAAAATTTGGACGCGTACGCCAAGATAGGAAGCAACTCAATATCACCGAACATTTCGAGTTCCCGTTCGGAACTCATATTCAAGTGCACCCACCTAGGAATGCATTCTCATCTTAGGCCTACAAACCTGTCGGCGGTTTTCAGAGGCAACCGGGACAAACCATGCCAAACCCACCCTCGACAGACCTTCCGGGCTGCATGCAACAACCTAGTGGAGAGAGAGATTTTGATGTAGGTCAATTTTTTCAGGCAGCCTTTTCGCGCCTCAACTCGTGGCCTCGAGGAGAGACCACCACCCATATCAGCCCCGAAGTGGATCCACGACATACCGGACGTAACACCCCCTACCAAAGGGGGTCTTTGTTTAAGCAGTCCAGTGACTTTATCAGCAACCCTAAGGTTTCAGGCGCCAACGATCACTGTTTGAATATCTTCCAACATCCCTCGTTCGAAGCCTCCAAAACCTTTTTTTTTACAATTGGCGCATTAGTAAGATTTTGCATGCAGAGGGGCCCACAAAAATTAACTTTGAAGCGACAAGCGATGGTGCATTTATGAGTCGTCCCCACAAGCCCCACAAATCAATAAATCTCTGAATTGACACTGATTGGCGCAGTTTTGTCAGGCAGGTTGAGGGCCCTCTCAACCGGCGCACAAAACTATTTAAGGAAAGGAGCCGTTGGATTGTTGCTTGGGTCGTACTACACATCTGGGCTTTGGGCATTGAACCTTCTCACTCAAATCTCAAACTGGACCTTAACAGATCGATCCAGCCTACTGAAGCAGACGGCCCAACTCTAACACGCACAGACCAGGCCTCAACAAGGACTTTTACCCAACAAAAATCTGTTATAGTACCGAGAGTCCTTGATTTCGAAATCTGCCTATCCCCACGCCAAAAGCCCAACGGCCCACGACAGGAAGGCCCACACACAAATCAGATGGCAACATGGCCCAATCTCATTGACAACACCCCGAACCCAAAGCAGCGTCCTAGAGGCCCCATCCGTAGACTGCCTAACACCCACTACGCATTTTCGGCAGGAGGCATTTCGGCAAGGTCACGACACCTCTTATAACCCTTACTTCGGTGACGGCAAACTCTACGGCTTCGATTTCGGAAGGCTCGGGCGAACCGATTGAGATTGGTTACTCATTCTTCGATAGTTCGGGATGGCGTAGGCCGTCACATGCGGACCTCTTTGATTCGGATATCGGTACCGTGCAGACATCCAAGCATAGCAAGCGGCAGACAACAGATACACCTAGTCAGCGCACTCCTCTCATGATCGGCAACCTCAAACGCTGACGGGAGGTTATGGCCAACACGAGCGATTTGGGGGACTATAAAACCCCCACCAAGGTACGCGTCTATTCTCATTCACATGTTTCACTTTTGACACACATCCACTCGCCTCTTTATGCATCGATACCGCTTGTTTACACATCCTATTCCCTTGGTAATACACGGGCGCACACACTTGCCACGAAATTTTACTTTGACCGATGGTGCTTTAAACATAAGCACATACCAGCATTGGCCAAATATGTTAATGTATATAATAATGCCTCGTTACACCAGAGCAAGCCTATATGTCGACCCAATAAACACTCTCACACGGACCACATAAAAGCGAAACCTGTCTCCCCGAACCGTCGTCACTCTGCCCTGGGCAGCCACTCTTTTAGAGGCCGTAGAGCTTGGCTCAAGAGCCTCTAGAAAAGGAGATATATTCCTAGACTCATACAGACAGGACCAAGCTCCAAACTGCCCCCTTGTCGAGGATCAGACAGGGGATCTCTGACTTTAGACGTAAGTTTATCAAAGTTGGTCGTAAACTGATACAAAACCCCAAATCCTTCTCCATAAACCTGTTAGCCATGATTTTCCTATCATATAAGCGGGGCAGACATAGACACTCTCTTCACAACAAACACTGGACTTGTCACAATCGATACGATCCAGTTCGCAGAGACCTCGACGAGTGCTACCTACCCTTTAGAATCCAAATATCAGAAGCGGGTCTGACACCGGCCCTCAGTTATCAATGATTGTGCTATCCTGGAACTGCAGGGGGACTCAGAAACTGTCCACCCTTAGAGAGCTCATGGCCCTCAATTCAAAGCTCAACCCTGATATTATTTTCTTATCTGAGACCAAAGCTTGCAACCCAGATTCGCTCAAAAAAATTTCTATCGTCGGTATGAAGCACTCTCATACGGTCAATGCGATGCCCACATTTGCGGGTGGTCTTTGGCTGGCCTGGAGCCACCACATTGACCTTACCATTCTCTCCTCCTCCCCAAATGGTATTGATGTGTTGATCCAATCACATGCCCCTACCCTTTCACCTGACGCCGCTCCTTTACTTACGGCCCCCCTGAAGCTCATCTCCAGTGCAAATATTGGGAAGCCATCGCTCATATGGCCCCGTCCGTCTCGATCCCTTGGATCATCATGGGGGACCTCAACTGTATTACCTGCATGGATGACAAATTCGGTAAGCTTCCTTTTGACTACTCGGCCAAAAACCCTCTTGAGAAATTCATTTTCAACTCATCTCTGACTGACTTGGAGTACACAGGCGTCCCGTTTACATGGTCGAATAAAAGAAGAGGTAAGGAGCTGATCAAGCAGCACCTGGATCGGGTTTTAATTTCTATCCCCTGGAGCACGACCTTCCCAGACGCCAACCTGAGAAATCTGCCGATTATTGGATCCGACCATTGGCCTATCGTTTTAAATACTAAAAAAAACCAACCACAAGCTTCCCAAACAATTCCCCTTCTAATTTGCCTGGTTGAAGAACCCGACCTGCAAGGAGATTATCAAGCAAGCCTGGGTTGTTGACCAAACGGGCTCTCAGCCGCTGCGGCTTTGTAAGAAACTCCGACACACAAAAAAAGAGCTCACGGTATGGAACAAGGAGGTGTTTAACTACATTCCAAACTATATTCAGCATTTCAGAACCCAGATTAGTGTAATTCAGCAGGGGTACCCTCGGAAGCTAACACTATCCTCGAATAAGATTTTCAGCACAAGCTCAACCTCGCACTGGACAACGAAGAAATTCACAGGTGCGACAAGTCCCGTGAAACCTGGCTTAAAGAGGGCGACCGAAACACTAAATTCTTCTACCTTTTTACCATTTGTCGTAGGAGGCAAAATAAGATCATAAAGATCCGTCGTCCTGATGGATTCTGGAGCCAAGAGCGCAAAGATATTGGCAACTCTTTCGTTGACTTCTATCATGACCTGTTCACCTCTTCGAACCCGGTGCTTAAAATCCAATAGCTGGGAATTATTGATAAAATGATCACGGACGAGGATAACTCCCACCTCACTAGAGAGCCAACGATGGAGGAGGTGAAAGAAGCCCACTTTTGCATGAACCCCCATAAAGCCCCTAACCCGGATGGTTTCACTCCCCTATTTTACCAAACCTCTTAGGACACTGTTAAACAAGACCTCCTTTAGGCAACGTTTGCATTTTCTATACTGGATTTCTTCTTACCGAGTATAACCACACCAATGTCACCCTTATCCCAAAAAAGAACAACCCTGATAAGCCAGAACATTTTAGACCAATTAGCCTCTGCAATGTTAAGATGAAAATCTTATCGAAAATCTTGGCAGCTAGGCTGAGGCCGTTTCTCAACAAGCTTATTTTCCCCACCCAGAATGCTTTCATCCCGGCCGTCAAATCTTTGACAACATTATCCTGGCTCAGGAACTCCTTACTAGCCTTCAGATGAAAAAACGAAAAGCTAGGGGCATTGCAATAAAGTTAGATTTGAGCAAAGCCTTTGATCGGGCGGAATGGAGCTTCATAAATGACACCCTTACAACTATGGGTTTCTGCGAACAATGGTACCATTGGATTTATTAATGCATCTCCACTACCTCCCTCTCCTTCAACATAAATGGTACCCCGTTCGAGTTGTTAAAACTCGGCAGAGGCCTCAGACAAGGAGACCTCCTCTCCCCACCTTTGTTCCTTATATGCTCTGAGGTCCTCTCTCTCATCATCCTTCATAAAGAGCTGAAAGGAGAGATTTATGGCATTAAAATGGCCAGAGGTAGTACGCCTATCTCCCATCTCCTCTTTGCTGATGATAGTTTTATCTTTTGCAAAGAAAATATGAAAGAAGCGGGGGACCTTAAAGATGCTCTTGACACCTTCAAGCCTGTGTTAGGGCAAGACATAAACTTAGACAAATCTTGTATTCTCTTCAGCAAGAACTACCACCATCGCCAGCAGAAACTCATACAGAATATTCTGCACAACAGAAAAGATACGTCTGGCGAGAAATACTTGGGTGCTCCCTTGTTCTTTGACCGGGCGAAAACCCTTAATTTCTAAGAGATTATTACCTGGGTCACCAACAGGATTGAAGGTTGGAAAGCCAAAAACCTCTCCCAAGCCGTAAGGCTTGCACTTATAAAAACTGTTAACTCAGTGATCCCCTCCTTCCTTATGTCTGTCTTTCCTTTCCCTATCAAAGTCTGTAACAAGCTCGACTCCCTTAACGCGAGATTCTTCTGGGGAACAAACACAGAAGGAAAAACCAAAGCTCACCTTATTAGTTGGAAGAAAGTCTGCAAACCCAAAAAGTTTGGGGGTCTAGGTATTCGCAAGGCACCAATCATAATCAATCCCTGATGGTCAAGCCGTTCTGGTGTATTATTAAAGAGTTTGACAAGCTCTGGGCCCATAACTTGACAGCAAAATATACCCCTCAAATCTTCCCTATGCTCACTACGGTGGATCCATCTGATTCCCAGATTTGGAAAGGCATTATCAAAGCCCGAAACCAAATCTGGCCCGAGCTACTATGGCACATAGGCAATGGCAAAAGCGTGGACTACTGGCTGGAACCATGGATCCCCGGTTTTTCTTTTGGTAGGCCTGCAGGGCCTGCCTTCCCCTACAAAACCATTTTCTAAGTCTTCAATCTGATCTGCAAGGATAGTCGCACTTGGAATACCTCCATTATTTACTCCAACTTCTACCAGGACATCCCTGACATCATTACTTCTATCCCTCTTAGCAGAAACCCTGTAATTGATGTCCTCAGATGGAAAAAAGAAAAGAATAGTATTCTCACGGTTAGATCCGCCCATGACTACTCACAGCAGGAGAACTTTAACATCACCCTGGGCCAAGGTACGACAAATATGGACGGTTTCCACTGGAAGACCATTTGGAACCTACAGGTGCCCTTCAGAATCCAACTCTTTACCTGGAAAGCCATCCAAGATGGTATTCCCACAAAGATGAACCTATGGCATGGTGACAGGGAGGGATACAAACTGCCCCAGATGCGGAGAGGAACCTAAATCTATAACGCACACCCTCTTTTTCTGCTCCAAGATTCATAATATTTGGTCAGAGTCTGATCTTTCTCTTGACTTTCGCCAATGGCATTACTCGGATTCGGTTTACAATATCATACAGAAATGCTACCAGCTGAAAGGGGGGTCATCGGGCCTCACAAAGTTCTGCAGTACCTTCAGTACGATTATGTACGTTATTTGGAATAGCATAAATGAGCTTTTATTTGAGCAGAAGAAGATAAACACTGGGGAAGGCCTGAAGCGTGCAAAGCAATACCTATTGGACTCTTCCAAGACCAACTCTCGGAGCACCACCCCTGGCATAACTACCCCGCCGCTGACCAAGGACGGTTGGCACGTCATCAATGTGGATGCTTCCTGGACCTTTTCTAACAGTCCAGAAGGGTCAGGCTTTACTATTAAAACTCACTCTCTTTCCCTTATCTCTGTAGGTTTTTATTCGTCTCAGGCAGCGGACCCAGAAGAGGCCGAAGCTATCTCAGTTCTCAGAGGGATGACAGCTGCTCATAGGCTGGGTCTGGACAGGGTTCTTCTCCTGACGGATTGCCAGCGCCTGGTCAGAGCCTTCTGAGATAGTCCCAATGACCTCTCATAGGGAGCCCTTACCTTAGCCCCAGATCTGTTTGCTACTGCTGCTACCTTTCAGGATTTTTGTTTTGAGTTTGTGCCACGTATATGTAATTTTGAGGCACATTATCTCACCGCTCGGGGGGCTGTATCCCCCACTATTTTCTGTACTGAGCCCCTTGAGGCTTATAACCTTGTAAACTCTGTGCTTCCACTTTGCCCCTAGGGGCCTTTTTTGTTATGCTTCTTTGTTTTAAAATAAAATATAAAAAAAACAAGTTTCTCAAGCCTTGCATTAGAGAAGTCCCCAATCACTAAAAAAAACAATTACTGGCTACATATCTGAAGCTCTTAACCGCTCGCCTTCTCTTGTCATCTTTGACGATCTTGATAGTATTATTTCATCTTCTTTCGACTCCGAGGGATCTCAACCTTCAACCTCCACTACTGCACTAATGGAATTCCTCACGGATATTATGGATGAATATGGGGTAATAATAAAGTATACGCATTCTGAATTACTCAATACCTGAGTGTCAGCATCCCTCATTTCGCAATCGGTTTTTCTTATAATAACCTAATTTATAGGCTACAACTAAACATTCCTCATTCTCAATAAAGTCTTCCTTTAATATTTCCCTACTTTCTGAATTCTTTCTTCCTGTACGATTTATAGCTTAATAGTGTTGGTGGAAATTGAATCGTCAAATGACTCAGATCCGTTTAAGTTTACCTGTTTACTAATCAGGACAAGAGGCAAAGTGCTTGCGGATATGGCCCTATTGCATTTGTTGATACAGCACAATCTCTTGATAGCATTCCACAGTCCTTGTGCTCATCAGGTTCCTCACTATATCTATACATATTCTAGAATACTGGTTTTGTTTGTGCTAATTTATTATTCATCTTAAATCTCATTATCTCGTTTTAGTAGGAAGGTTTGATTTCCATGTTCAACTGCCTGCTCCAACTGCCTCAGAACGTAGAGCTATTTTGAAGCATGAAATTCAGAAGCGTTCCTTACAGTGTTCTGAAGATATTCTTTCCGATATTGGATCCAGTTGTGATGGATATGATTCATACGATCTAGTATATACTCTTTTGTTGAAGCAAGCGTGATAGTGTATTAGACTATTTATCTTCTTCCTATATACATACACACATTTGACGATGTTTTAATAGGTTTTATCCTTATGGATATGAGAGTTAAGAGGAGTTTGAGAGAATTAATAGAGAATGAGGGGTTAAGACTTAAGAGAATGAAAAAGTGTGAGAGAAGCAACTTTTTAGTAAAGAGCGAGATTGGGTAAACTAGATGATAAAGGAGAAGATTGATAAGAGATATTCTCAAAAAACAAAAATTGGTAGAGAAAGAACTGATAGATAAAAGATAAAGTTGTTTTTTTTTGTATTGAGAATGATTAAAGATATCTTTTATTCCCTGATTCTTTTATTAGGACGAACACATAGGCATGTGCGCTAACGGTGTGCCTACCCGAATTGATCTTTGGATTACTAGTTGACGCATGTGCCCCTCATTTTTATTAAAATTACAAAGAAGATGATATTACTAATTCCTCATTTTGATATAAGAGAGACAGGATTTTGAATGAAAAAGCCGACCTAATATTAGAAAAATCAAATAATCTGAGACATTAATTTTTGTCCTCGACGCACAAGAAATGGGAAACGAAGGGTGCGAATTTGATTCTTGCCGATCACCTGTATGCTTAGTAGTATAAATTATTTCTTGTATAAAAGCTATCCTCAAAGTAAGACTTACTTATACTTACTAATAATAGTTAAATGTCATGTAGAGAAAATATGATCTTGGTCACTTTACAAAACATCCAACATCCTAATAGGAAACAAGTATTACGATAAAATTTAAAATTAACAGAAGAACCAAATCTCTTGATAGGAAGCAACTACTATTGAGAAGATTCGGTATCTCATCGAATTTCCACATTGTTATCTACATTATTAGGTTGAGTAAGTTAAATGATGAACAACTTTCACATTTATGTTGTCAAGGTTTTTTTAAATTTTATTTTCTTAGTTTCCATCGATTTAGTTACAGTGAGCTTGTTATGTATATTTTTTTTCTTAATTTCAAGTGGACTTTTTGGCTACAGTAATCCACAATCCAATTGAGATGCTTTAGTTAGTAGAAAGAACGAATAACACCAATTAGATTTGGAAAAATAGAAAATTCAATTACTAAAAATAAACAATTACAATGAGAATCTCTCAAACCCTAGGCTTCTCACAGGATTCTCTTAAGATCTAACATAACCCAGAAAATAACCTAAGTTCCCTTTATGTACTAGGGAACTCGAAAATCATAAAAGAATGGATCTCGAGACAAAATAACGCTTGAGAATCCAAAGCAGCGCCAAAGTTGTTCGAACAAACTAGAGAATCGTTCGAACGACCTTACGACTAATTGGTCTAAACCCTAGAAACTTGCTAGTTTCGTTCGAACGAAAACACAACTCGTTCGAACGAAATATTGCTCCGGGCCAAATTTCCAGTGGGATAAAAATAAGTCGTTCGAACGAAAAATGGCTCTGGGCCAAAATTCCAGTGGGATGGAATTTGGTCGTTCGAACGACTCTCACCTCATTCGAACAACTTTAACAAATCTTCAAATAACTCTAGATCCTCCTGGATCATGGCTCCCCCCTTTAGGAACCTTGAGCCCCTGCTCAAGCAAGAACTGAAGATGTGGGAATGCGGCGATGCCCAATTCTCTGTTGTACCACTTCGACTTACTTGGTAGCTGACCCTTCTTCCCAACTCGAAATTAATTAATAGCACCCCGTCTTGTAATATGAACCTTCCTCTCTAAAATACCATCCTCCAGAAATGGATCTTCTCTTTCCATCCATAAGTCATCAATTGACGGTAGGTGAGTATCGATTCCAGAGTCTTCATCCAAAAGAGACGGCTTAAACAACTTCAAATGCTCGACATTAATCACCGAATACATCTTCATGAAAGGTGGCAACTCCAACTGGAATGCATTGTCACTAATTTTCTTGAGTATAAAAAATGGACCATAACGGATTGGTTTGAGCTTCTTACCTTCCCCCTTAAGCCGTTCCTTACCCAAATACAACCAAACGAGGTCGCCCACTTAAAAAATACACTCAACCCCATGTTTGTCGTGGCGAGCCTTATACTTTGCTTGAGTCTTCGTCAACTGAGCTTCAACCGCCTCATGAACCTTGCAGGTCTTCTCAATGAAACATTAAGCTTTAACCTGCTCCTCTTCCTCCTTCCCTGACACCATCTTGTCGCCAAGACTAAGCGCCAAATTAAAAGGGCTTTGCAGCAAGTACCCCAAACAAACTTCAAAAGGAGACTTCAACGTGGAACCATGAATCACCCGGTTGAATACAAACTGAAGATACAATAAACTCTCATCCCAAGTCTTAGGATGCTTAGAATGGAATCCCCATAAAAAATGTACCAAAGTGCGATTGACGACTTCTGTTTGCCCATCTGTCTGCGGATGAAAAACGATACTTCTTTTCAACTTAGTATCCATCATCCCTCATAATGATCTCTAGAAATGCCCCAATAAGTGGTTATCCCTATCATAAATAATAGAAGAAGGGAGCCCAAAATACCTCCATACGTCTCTAAAAAACAATTGCGCTGCTCCTTCCCCTGTGACCATCTTTTGGCATAGAATAAGAATAATCATCTTGCTGAATCGATCCACCAATAGTCATTCTTACACCTGGTCATGGGCAAACCACCCATAAAATCTATCGAAATACTCTCTCAAGGTCGACTAGGAACTGGCAATAGTAAGTACAGTCCTATCTTCCTATTAGAAGGTTTCAATGTGTTACATAGCACGCAACCACAAACCACACGAGCAACATCCACATGCATCTTCGTCCAATAGACATAACACCGCAAATTTAAAAGAATCTTTTCAACCCCAAAATGACTTGCCACCCGGGAATAATGTGTCTCTCGAATCTACTGCAAACGGTCTCCACCCTCAAGAATACGTAGTAGACTGCCCCTGTAAATCAAACCATCCTTCATACCATAATCGCTCGCCTTGCCCTGCAACAACTTCTCATGAATCATATTGAGTTCTTTGTCGTCGTCATACCCTGAAATGTACTCAAAATGAACAATCGGTTGGATCTGCATAGCTACCAACAAAGCGGAAAGAGTTGGTAATGGGGGTGGAGATAACATATCAGTCATCTTATTGTCCACTCTTTTATTATATTTGATTAATAAGGTAAACTGCAGAAGATACGACATCCACTTCATATGGCGAGCTTGTTAAAGCTTAGACTGCGTAGATAGGAACTGTAACGGTTTCTAATCGGAATGTACCACAACCTCCTTCCCCAATAAGTAACTACATCAATGTTTAACTGATTGATATAACGCGTATAACTCCTTCTCATAGGTAGGATAGTTGCGTACTGCTCCTGTAAATATCTCAGAATGGTAAGAACCCGACTTCTCATCCTATAAAAGGATTTCCCCCAATGCATACTCTAACGCATCTATCTCGACCACAAAAGGCCGCTGCAAATTAGGCAATGCTAACACTGGTGCATCCGTAATCTTTTGCTTCAGTAATATAAATATTTTCTCATGGTGCTCTTCCTACACAAACTGTACTCTGATCTTCGTCAAAGAATACAACGGTGCAGCTATTTGTGAAAAATGTTGATCAGTAAATTTCTGTAAGTACTGACAAGAACCCATAAAACTCCTCACTTCCGTCACTGTGCGGGGTCTAGGCCAATAAGTAATGACCGAGATCTTCTTTGAATCGACCTTAAGCTCGTCGCCACCAACAATAAAACCCAAATAGACTAGCTACCATTTCCCAAACTCACACTTCTTGCCATTCAGAAAAAGTTGTTGTGATCGCAACACGCCCAACACTTTGCGTAAATGCCCAAGATGCTCCTCCCATGTACGACTATATATCAAGATATCATCCAAATATTAAATCAAAAAATCATCAATATACGCACAAAGTACCTCATTCATTAGCCGCATAAATGTCGCCGGAGCATTGCATTACCCAAAGGCATCACCAACTACTCAAATAAGCCCTGTTTGGTCTTGAATGTTATCTTCCAAGTATCCTCCTCTCAAATTCTAACTTGATGGTAACCCGACTTAAGATCCAACTTGGTGAAAAATTGAGCCGTCTGCAACTCATCTAAAAGCTAGTCAATCCGTGGAAGCGGATAACGATTCTTCACTGTGATCTTGTTCAACGCCCGATAATCTACACACATCCTCCAAAACCCATCCTTCTTCGGCACCAGTAACACCAGCGAACCACAAGGTGAGCAACTTGGATTAATAACTCCTTTCTCTAGAAGTTCATGTACCTGTTTCTTGATCTCATTAGATTTTGTAACAGAAGTTTGATATAACCCAATATTGGGTAGTGGCTCACTATTCACCAAGGTGATATCATGCTCCACATCCCTCCTGTGCAGCATCTTTTTTATTACCAGAAATAAGTCTTCATACTTCTCTTGCAACTCCCCCATATCGGCTTGTTGCTTAAGAGACTGCCAAAGTAGACAGTACCGCAGCCGACAGACCCTCTTGAACCGGTCGCACCAATAGCAAAACAAATTTTCCGCTCGCATTAACCAACCTCTTCACCTGAGTCGTCGTTACCAAATTACTAGTATTGATATCTTCCCTGCACGCATTAATATGAAACTCAGTCCCATCCTTAACCAAACAATACTTGCGAGCACGATGGTAAAGGCTTGCATCTCGGTTCCAAAGATAAGGGCTACCCATGATGACTTGACACGCGTTCAACAGAACCACCTCACATGTCACTTTATCAATAAACTTGTCAATAATCGTAAACTTGAAAGTACACTGCTTAGTGATCTTCAACTCTGCGTCTTTCGGAATCCAACCCAAACCATAAGGCTTAGGATGAGCCACAGTAGCCAAACCCATCTTCTTCACCACCGCCTCAGAAATTAAATTCTTTTGACTTCCCGGATCAATGATGGCCTCGACTAAGCTCTGCTTCACCTGAATGTTAACATAGAAAAGCTCTTCCCGACTCGCCTCATTGATAACTAGAGGTTGCTTGAACATTAGAGTAAGCTTAGGATTTGGCTTATCTAAATCTGGAAGATCCACAATCGCTACGACTAGTGCACGTTTCTCTTTCTTGCCCTTCACCTCCTTCGGCCGAAGCTCCGGGTGAAGTTTTTAACATCTATCAGAATTGTGCCCATTAGCCTTGCAATGACTGCAGATAGTTCCCTTGAATAAAGTCCCCTCTCCTTGGGACTCCCCCTTCAGATTAAACTTTTAATTAGCCTTGTACCCCGACTTGTTATTGTCGTCTTTCTTGTCGCTCTTCAAGTATTTGCCTTCAATGGCAATTGCCCTAATGGTAGCGTCCTCGATATTTTTCATATTGAAGAGCTTTAATTCTCTTCGAATGGACTCCGACAAACCCCTCGTATACTTCATGAGCACATTGTACTCATCCACATCAATATCCTAAACTAATTCTTGGTTATGAAACTCCGTAGTTAATTGTTGCATGGATTGCCCAAACCTTTGGCGCAAGTTGTGCCATTTATACTATCGCTCCTGTTCATACCCAATTGGATATAATTGCTTCCTCACCAAAACCTTGAATTCCTTCCAACTCAGACTTCCGATATCATGTCATTTCTGATAGGACTTCTACCACGTGAGTAAGTGACTTGTGAATTTCAAAGTTTATAAAAAAATCTTTTGAGCATTGAAATATTCATCAATGGAAAAATAGGTCTCCAACCTATCTAACCAATTTATCTAATTTCTCAGCATCGACGGAACCATCGAAAACCAGAATCTCAATCTTAAAGCCAAGACGAAGATTACGCATAGGATTCAATGACTTACCAAACCCTGGGTGCTCCTTGACAAATCCGGTATCACTAGAATCGCAAGCTATCCCCGCAATATCCTCGTCTCAATCCACCGCCGAAACCCCTTTCTTCTTCGAGCGGCCTCGCCGTTTCGCCGAAATATAACCCAATACGAGGTTTGTGAGATACAATTGTTCTACTAACTCCCCTACAGTAGAAGTTAGGGTGGAAACTGTCGTTTCCAAAGTCGTGAGTTGATCACTGGAATCACCCTTCTCTAAATCGTCATTCTTCTTCGAATTAAGTTTACGATGGATCTTCAATGGACTCACTAGCTTCTCTTTCGTTTACTTGAGACAGTCACGTATAGAAACCATAAACCACAATCAACCCTTCGAGAATCGTAACTAGAAAACTGATACCACTTAATCCACAATCCGATTGAGAAGCTTTAGTTAGTAGAAAGAACAAAGAACATCAATTAGATTTGGAAAAATAGAGAATTCAATTACTAAAAATAAGCAATTACAATGGGAATCTCTCAAACCCTAAGCTTCTCTCAAAACTCTCTTCAGACCTAACATAACCCAGAAAATAACCTAAGTTCCCTTTATATACTATGAAACACGAAAATCATAAAAGAATAAATCTCGAGGCAAAACAACGCCTGAGAATCCAAAACAACGCCAAAGTCGTTCGAACGACTTTACAACTAATTGGTCTAAACCCTAGAAACTTGTCATTTTCGTTCGAACGAAAACATAACTCGTTCGAACGAAATATTGTTCTGGGCCAAATTTCCAGTGGGATGAAAATAAGCAGTTCGAACAAAAATACAAGTCGTTCGAACGAAAAATGGTTATGGGCCAAAATTCCAGTGGGATGGAATTTGGTCGTTCGAACGACTCTCAACCTCGTTCGAATGACTTTGACAAATCTTCAAATAACTCTAGAACCTCCTGGGATCATATAGGAAATATTAGTTGATACGGTTGTCCATGCAACTGTTGGCCGCTTCTTGTCATCTGATGCCTATGTTGAGGATATCGAAAAACTTGTTTTAGTAAGAGAAAATTTTAAACAAGCAATGCATGGTTTCCTGCCAATTGCCATGCGAGGTATTACTAAATATGCTTCTGAAGGTGGTCGTAAAGGGTGGGAGGACGTTGGGGGCTAATTGATATCCGGAAATCTATTCAAGAGGTATGCACGTCTTGTTATAAAATTATATACCTACATAATAGCAATTTTCATTATATAGAAGAAACTGCTACTGGCATCTGAAGAAGCCAGGGGAAAACTTCCATCTGTTTTTTGTGCTATGCATCTCATATAATTTTGACTTCATTGGAGCCAACCTTCAATACTTTGAGAAGTATTTGGTTTCATGATATAAGATGTTAAGACAATTTAGTGCCCCTTCGGTACTTATAAAATGTAAATTTAAATGATAAAGGGTTCCGAAATTTCCCATTAACCTCAACTAGGTCAATCCAAAGATAAGACCGTTGTCAAAAGTAAACTCCTAACCAAAAAGCCAGTTAAGTAAAGAATTCACGCTACCTTAAAATGAGTTACGTGTATTTCTTCTCTTTTTCTTTCTTTTTTTGTTAAATGGGCAGGAGTAGTTATGTGTATCCCATGGACTAAGAGCATATCCAGCAGCGAGTGCGGATTTGGGTATGTTGGCCCACAAAAAGCCCAACCCTTTCAAGCAGCGAGTGTGAGTTTTTTATTTTTTAAATTTAGTCTGCGGCGGTAATCTTTAGTCCGCGCAGCTATTCAACTCTCTCAAACATCAATAAAAAATTAATAAAAAATGTTTAAACGCGGCGGTAATCAAAACACCGCCAAACTCATTTTTTTGAGTTTGAGCTCCTCAAACTCGGTTGGGTTTTGACACGTCCAGCTCAACCAACCCACACCCGTTTTTTCGCCGCTGGGAAAAGAAAAGTTTGGGTTTGGGTTTGAGTTTGGGTTTGAGTTTGAGTTGACAAACCCAACCCAAACCCTGCTGGAGATGCTCTAACAAACAGTTTAATTGAAAGAACTGAGGACTAGGTCCCACAGCTTGAAGAGGGATATCACTGCCCGGTAGAAAACAAAGAAGGCTGCCAACCGAGCAAGCTTCCGTAGGCATCCACCTGTTTTTTATGCCCAAGCCCATCTCATAGAGGACAACATTGTGCTACAAAGTTATGCAAGTAGTAAATGTCAACTTTGTACGTACAGTGCAAACGCCATCTAAAGAATGCATGAAAAGAAGAAAACAAAAGATATTCCATACTTCCCTTCAAAGTTGAATACTTGGAGGATATAAGTTGATAAGAAAAACAAAAGAAAGAAAGTTTTGAAGAGTCCCAACCAATTTGCATCAACTGAAGCCTGCACAACTTAAACGTTAGATATAAATGACAACTCCCACAAGGTTAGAACTTTGTGGGTTCGGTAGGAATTGGGTTTTAGAAACCTATTATTTAGTCAAGTAGAGTTAGGAATTAGTAAGTTCAGTAAGAATTGGGTTTAGGAAACCTATTAAAATTAGTAGGGATCTTTCTTAAATAGTTAATGTTCCTTCATTGTAATGACATTATTTTGAGTGAATTAAAAAATATTTAGTGTAATATTCGATATACTTAATTGGAGAAAATTAAATGTCTAATTTTCTATCTTACACTTTGTGCAAACCTTAACTTAAGCTTTCCTAGGTATTAATTTACCTAAGTTAAGGAAGAAATAAGCTTCTATTTAGAGAAAACATGTGTTACATTTACTCTGTAACCTCGGACCATGCCCGTGGATAAAATGGTTGACCTTAATAAGAAGATATCATCTCAGTGGGATTGTGTTCTGAAGGCTCTTGCATATTCTAGTCAGAGTTTAAACTTTGCGAAAATCGTTTCAGTTTCTTAATCTCTATTAACTTATCAGTGCTTTTCACTTATTATATGTTGATAAATTTAGTTATTACCTTTTTCAGATGATCGAACTGCCTTTAAAGTTTCCAAATATCTTTGCGCAAGCGCTTTTGAGATTGAGATCCAATGTTCTCTTATATGGTCCTCCTGGCTGTGGCAAGATACACATTGTTGGTGCTGCTGCAGCTGCGTGTTCTTTACGATTTATATCAGTGAAAGGACCTGAGCTGCTGAACAAATACATTGGCGCCTCTAAACAAGCTGTAAAATACCTTTTACTATCCACTTTCCCAATGTCACTCGTTAATGAATGGTGTTGTAATCCAATAAATGATCTCAGTTAAGGGTAATATATTCATTATCATGGTCAAGATGTTTAGTTTTGCTTGCCGGCATTTCTCAAAGCTTACAAGTAGATGTTTTGCTTAACTATAATGTTGGTGGTTATACCTATTTGTTTTTCTTACTAATAACCCTATTAGTCAATCACATAGTTCATCTACTAAAATAAATTTTAGCTTCCTGCTTATTAGGTTATTTTCCTTTTATAATAGATAAACTAAGTGATTGACTATGGTGGTAAGGTGTCAAATTGAAATGTTAACATTTTGAGTTGTACATATTCCTTGCTTGTGGTTTTACCATAGACAAGAAATTAATTTATTCTGAAACTTCTCACTGAGAAGTTTCATTAATGCTATCTTCTGTACAATGAAATTATATGGATGACGTAAACTGGTGATCTTTGTAACTTTTGTTTCAGGTTCGGGATATATTCTCAAAAGCTGCTGCTGCATCACCTTGCCTTTTATTTTTTGACGAATTTTACTCTATCGCACCCAAGAGAGGGCATGATAATACTGGTGTGACTGATCATGTTCTTAATCAGGTTAGTTTTTGTGATAGTTTTGCCTTATTTAATTGCGATCTTGGATTAAACTTCTTATTGAGCTTCTATCTTCATTCTGTCTCAGTTTCTCACTGAATTAGATGGGGTTGAGGTTCTAACTGGGGTGTTAGTATCGCTGCTACTAGGTTAGTGTTTGTTCCTATTAACAATTGTATATTTTACTTATTTTCCTGCAAGTAAATCAATGGGTAAAAGAAATAGTAATGCTTACTTTAGGGCACTTTCATGTCCCATTTATGCTTATTTTTTCTAAATGAAAAAACAAACAGCCTATTATTCTTAGTTGTCAGCTATATAATAGATAATGTTAGGAGTTAGGTCCAAGCCCAAGCTAGGAACCCAACAGGGTTGGGGTGTCCTATACAGACTCCTAGCAAACCCATAGTCCTAATAGGGTTATGGGGAGAGTTAGAGTAGAATAGGGAATCCTTCTGGGTTATCTATATATATCACTGTACTATGTACAGAGAACACAGTTATGATAATCAATAAATCTTTTTCTCTATTTCTCTCTTGTTCATGCTTTAGTATTATTTTGTTATAGATTAATCATATCCCAACAAATAACAATAAATGATGCTTGTTTTGCATATTATTCTATATATTTTTCCATATATCAAAGATGGAACATGATAGAAAATCAAGCATATTTTCTACATTTTTTTATTGTTGTATTCCGCTCTTAAGGACTGTAGGGCTGTCGGGGTTCGTGCTTTCGTTTCCCTTTTTAGAGCATGGGCAGCAGGATAGGCAAATTAGCTAGCCACATAAGCATAAATTTAAAGAAAATATGACATGTAGCTAGGGGTAAAAAAATGTCATTTTTCAGGGTAGGGATGGATGTCAGATTTTTCAGTTTTTTTTTTTTTAAAATATTAAAAAATTTAAAAAAATTGTTGTGCGTCAATTCAATTGACGCTGCGTCAATTGAATTGGCGCTGCGTCAATTGAATTGGCGCCAACATTTAAAAAAAAATAAAAAATTATATAATAATAAAAAATTTAAAAAAAAAAAAAAAACACCGCGCCAATTGCGCACAAACATATTTTTTATTTACTAAAAACCCAAATATTTAAATCAAATATAAAATAAAATAATAAATACACAATTGGCGCAATTGGCGCATGATATATATTAAAAAAATCAAAATAATTTTTTAAAAGATTTTGTTGTACTTGATTTATGTGGGTCCACTAACACCTGACATCAAAACGGATCACCACAGATCGCTACTGATTTTCTCGAAATTAACCAAATTTGAGCGATAGCTAGTCTAAAAACTAAATTTTGGTAAATTTGGATAGTTATCATAGAGATAGCTATCCTGCGCTGCCGATGCTCTTAATGGACCGGGTTTTGCGTTTTTCTATGGTAAAAAAAATACCGAATCATTGACCCTGACCCACTGACAGCCCTAGGTCACTGAACTAGACAGAAATTACTAAGTCAGATCTTACTGTTGAACTATGCCGTGTGGGAATCATACAATTGTTTTGGTCTGATACAGCATATCTTCGATCAAGGGATTTGCTGTCCATGTCACGTAGAGAGTCCAAGTTAGGTTTTTATTAGTAAGTCATACTTAAAAATCAATACTCCATCTACATAGAAGAAAAAACATCCAAAAATCCTTCCCTGCGCATTTGAGTAGTAGGTGCCCTTGATTATCTCAAGCAATAACATTCTTGTTGACGCATATTAGATCCTGCCATGGACGTCATAAATTCAAGTTATGTTTTTAGGGATAAGAAAAATCTTATCAACTTAAGTTTGCTTATTAGATCATAGCCTAGATATAGGCAACGAAGTTTCACGGGTTGAATGAGAAGCTAAATGGAAGAGGCAGATACTCTTCAGGTTCCCATGGGATTATTGCAATATGCATATATTAGTTTGATATTCTTTCTTGTAACCAATGATTGGTTCTGAACTCGTGTGATTAAGGAAGTTGACAAATCCAACAAAACTAATTTGGATGTTTTCATTCATATGGACAACTTATATACAATTTAAATATCTATCTAGCTATATTTTGATTTTTGTCCACCACGAGCCCATAATGTTAGTGATAAACGAAAAAAATAAATATTGCGCGCATTGATAAATCCATATAATACTATCATTTTACTGGTTAATATATTTGCCTTACCCTTGATACTAAAATTTGAGAGTGAATAGAATTATCCTTTTTTTTTTCCCAAGCAAGCTGGGGTTTAGGCAGGCCCCCATGAGCCACTGTTTTGGATTATACACTTGCCTCGTGTTATTATTTGTTTTCTGTTCGTGGATAGTGTCTCACTCATATGTGCACGACTATGCAGTCAGTCGAATTTACTTGATGCTGCACTTCTGAGACCTGGAAGATTTGACCGCCTTCTTTTATGTGATTTTCCATCCCAACGTGAGCGAGTGGATATCCTAACAGTTTTATCTAAAAAGGTTAGTGTTTCGATTTAAGTAACGTGTAAATTTAAAAAAAAATTGAGTAGAAACTGGAAAGATCTTAATAAACAATATTCTCAGCCTTTAGGAGATGCTCTCCTGATGAGCGCGTAATTATGACATTTTTAATATACCCGAACATGTATTTTAGTCGTCAATTATATTTAATTTTGGGTAATTATGTTTGTTTGTTTGATTGTAGCTATTGGAGATGTATATTTGAAACCAAGCTCTTAAAGTCAAGTAAAAGGGTATTCAGCAGTTCATAACACAAAAAGTCAAAGACACAATATATTTTGTCTCAAGATTGAAAAAATATATTCATAAATATTCTTGGAGAACAAAATCAAAGAATGTATTGCAACCAAGATCCTTGAAGATATTTTATATGAGAGATATATGCAAGAGTTTCTATGAAGAAAGATCTCTACATCACTTAAATGAATTATATGCAAGAATCTTAGGTGATTGGTTATAATATTAAAAAAAATTATTGTGAAAATATTTTTTAGAATTTAATGTATAGTTTCTAAATTTAGGTTTTTTCAAATATAAAAATTATTGCATCTAAGAAGAAATAAAGTCTTAGTTTTATTTAATTGTCTCATCTCTCTTTTATTTTCTTTTGTAAATAGTTAGCTAGTTCATGCAATGATCTTGGGAATGATAGAAGGTTAATCTCTTCTAGCTATGAATAGAAGAAAGCCCTTACTCGAGTAATAATAGTTATGTTGTAGTTCTAGGATTAGTTCTTTTTTGCAATCTTCTAAAATAGCTATAATCTACTTCTAGGCTTAACCATAGCTAGTAAATGAATTTAAACTATTTAGCCAAAATCTGGTGTTATAACCATTAAACCGGATCTTAGGGCAAACACGAAGAGAACTCGTAGGAAAAATTTGACCAAACTTAACCATAGTTGGAAAAAATTCCTCCTACACATCGGATTAAGTAAAACTTAATTTGACCAAACCTTAGATGCCTAACCGTGGATCTAAAATTGACATTTACATCAAAAATGCCCTACCTAGGATTTTTGACATGAATAATCTGCCTAGTAAAGCTACATAATTACTATTATTGCTTTGGTTGGGCCAAATTTTAGTCGTAGCTATTCTCTTGCTAATTGTTCTTGTTATTTTCTTTCTTTTCAATCTATCTCTTATAAAACTGTAATTCGACCTAGAACGTATTTTTTTCCCAAACTTCCTTGTGGATTCGATCTCACTCATCCGTGCTACAATTCAACAACTGTACTTTGAGCGGGTATTTTGCTAGAGGACCCTAAAAATTCTCTTATCATCTCTCATGCCCATAAATCAATTAATACGTCCTAAATGATCAGGAAGACATATATACAAACTTTGGCTTGTTGGAAGACAGTAGCACCCACGTTATGACAATAAAAAATATGGATTTTATCAAAATTCAATTAAACTTAATATGTGGTCTTGACATTCTGCCTTTTGGGTGTTAGGCTCAGCTCCCTTTCTTTGTTGATTGGGTAAGTTGTCCCCACCTTGTTTCCTTTTTCTTTCTTTTATTCATACTCACTTTCCAAAAAAATAAAATCTCGGTACTAGTATAATCTAAAATTTAATATTATATGCGTATCTAACAGGACTCTTAATAATTATAATAGATGTAACTTGAGAAATTTACATCTTAGAAGTTAAAATTTGTCATGTAACCTAGTAACAGATAAGGTTATACCAGAAAGAAATATAACAAATTATGCTTCCATAACTCTTTCCACATAAATGTTTTATTGGGTGTTCTTACATTTACCTGTATTAAGTATGCTTTATAATCAAATAATAGTGATAAGAATCGTAGTCGTATCCACGACCACGCATACCACGTTTCATACATCGTATGTGTACCTTTTTTATTTAGTTATTGTTGTTTACTTTGACTCCTTGAATAATAGGACTAGTTTCCTAATTAGATTAGTATTAAGGTTTTTATTTGTGCTAGGTTTCTTCTCATATAAAAGAGAGTTTAAGCTTAGTTTATTTCTTATGTTGGTTTTAGTAGAGTTATGTAGAGTTTAGGGTAAAACTCATAAACCATAGGTCTCTGACCTTTATTTTTGATCGATTAAGTGAATTTAATTCAAATGCGAGTTTTAGGTTAGTTTAATTGTGATTTAGATTGTTGCTTCCGCATAGTTGTTAACAATTTGGTACCAGAGCCACTAAGATTCTGCAAGGATTTTTTCTTTTTTGTGACGAATGATGGGGAAGAAAATGCCAAAGAAGCAAACGCAAGGTGAGCAATTGAAAATGGTGGAAGAGTTTACCCAATTGTTTATGGAGTTTCCCAAAAGGCTAAGCTTAACTCTAGGAGATGTTCTTGTACATAATGAAAGTTAGTCATATATTATTCGGGGACTCTTAAAGGGACCCATAGGGAGGAAACTACAACCTCAAGAAACAAAAATTTCAGTTGAACTGAGATTTCTCATTTCAGTGCTCTCTCTCTCTCCCAAGCTCAAATCAATGGAGTTAGAGATGAAGATTGTAGCATCAATAATGACATGTTTCGCCTCTCTCCCTCTCTTCTTAATCCAAACCCTCCAATCAACCCATTTTTTAGTTCTCCCTCCAATTCTATCTATCGAGCTTCGTTCTCACAATCACGATCTCTGGCACGTCGCTTGGTCTGGCTCCGCTTCAACATCATCTGTAATCGAGATGAATCAGGAACATCAAACGTTTCCTTCTTTACCAAAGTTATAGCAAACAAACAATTCTTCTTCTCTTCCCTCAACATCATAATTTCCTCACCCATTTAAAACCGGTGATTCCACTCTGGGTTTTTCTCCACAATGCCTCTAGAATTAATTTTTTTCTCTCTCTAGACGTTCGTCTCTTTATTTTGTGTAAACTTTTTGAAAAAGAGATGGAGGGGTTATTTATATATTTCTTTTCAAACCGCTGGCAGTTATGGGGACTTATGTCAGCCGTACTCGGTTTTTTAACTGAGGCGTCCTTTGCACTGCTCCTCTCAGTCCCATCACACCTTTTAGAGAGATACACTCTTGCATCATTACAACCACGCCTATCATTAAATGTATTTTTCTCTCTCCTACTCTTTTTTCTCTCGCATCTCTCTACATCCATCACTCCTTCATACAGTCAATTTGAACTCAACTTCACTTTTCATCTCATCCTTACAATGTTCATATTTTTGTTGTAGAAAATCCAGAGTACTTATACTCATTTCAATGATAATTCTAGAGCTAACAGATTCAAAATTTTAAAATCCAAACCGAATCCACATAAAAAGGAGAAAAATACGCATAGTCTAACAATATTTTTATTTTTATCCCATTACAATATTTTGAGTTGCCATACAAACAATCTCTCAAAAGTAATTACATCTTAAACATCCTAAATGTATTATAGCTCCATATCTAATCAATTTTCCACCCTTAATCAGCTCATCTTCATCAACTAACTCATCAAGAGCAATCTCTCTCACAACAATCTTTCGAGCTTCAGGGTCAGTTATCATATCATAAGAAACATCACACCAAAAATGATGATCCAGGTTGATATCCTTTTCTCTTGATGTCAAACCTTCGAGCTGTAATATAGAAATTGACAGATCGTCATCATATCCACGAAGCCCAAATATCCATTAATGCACTTTTGTAACCTTTATTGCCACATGCCCTTCTCTTGCATGGTGAACTCTCTAAGAGCGAGTCCTCACCATGTTTACTATTTCCAAACTTTTATTTGTAGCCTTATTTATAAGCACAGAGTACCATATCATCTAATCCCCCTCTTTTACGTTTTTCAAATATTCCGTGATAAACATCACTGTTGTCATAGTTATCTACCCTAATAAACATATACTTATTTCTCCCCCTCAGCTCGAAACTTACCTCCTTTTTTGTCCAATTTTTGATAGGTTTCTTTTCAAATGTACTTCTATATAAATCCTTTTGAGCTATGGTTACTTATTTTTATCATACAAAATTCGTATTTTCATCAGTTCGATACACATTTTTTCAAACATCTTTCGCATAATACATAACACCACAGTTCGACACTTATTATTTTCAATATAACCATACTCTATTCTACATTTTGGTACAATCAATTTCATATACTAATTCAGATTTTAAGATGTTTGATTCCACAACACAAATTTTCATTATCTCGAAAATGTATGCTACAGAGGGCTTTACACGAAACAGTAAGTTATAGATACTTCCTGCAAATTGTTATACAGATTACAATCAATATCAGATATCGGAAAGATTTTTAAGTATGAGTACAAGCAGCTTCGTCTACCTCTAACACTACCACTTCTTCAAGAAAATAAAAATAGTTGCACTAGAGATCTTCTACAACCGCCTCCACATACAAAGCCTAATCACTCACAGGATAGCAGTGGTACTTCCTGACACAGACGCTGGCCTCCTCAACCTCCTCAGTAATGGCATCCTCTACAAGAAGATAAATACACACCTTGCATTATTCACCCTCTACCACCAAATAATGAAACCATGCCATCTGATAATAGTCATTATCTGCCTCCACTACCTCCTCGTATGTCATATTGTGATAGGTAGGATGCACTGGAATGGGAGTAGGAAGATCTAAGGACCTCATCCCAAAGTAGCAAAATTGGAATTCCTGCACTTTGGCAAGAACCCTAGAGTCATACACTTGACGTCTGGTTCTCACCATTATCACTATAGAGAAACTACCAAAGATTTGCATAGACGGAAACTTGAAGAAGACTAACCAGCAATACAACAACAATAGTATTTATATAGACATATCATTCAATGCAGGGAGATTTCTAAAGCAGTCATCATTCAAAGAATACTTATGGGAAACCCAACAACCAATTTATCAAAGTCCCCATCCTAACAACATTCCAGTTCCTAACAGTCCATTACACTTCCAAGGTAAAATTCTACATCAACAAACCCATTATTTCCTATGTTAGACAACCTATTTGAATTCTAATGCTGAGATCGATTAAATCTTCTCAACTCAAGACACACATGTCTTCAGTTGAGAGGGAGCAATTGTAGGGACTTATCCCTTGAGTTGGGATATTATCAAGCTAATATCATGCTAGACTCACGTAACATACGCTGTCAACAATGATACTTGGCCTACGAATTACTGAAGAACGTGGCTCGAGCACTCCAAGTAAAACAAAACAAAGTCAAGGACACCTGTTTTCCACGAACTAATAGTTACAGAGATAACCTCTACTCTTCTCCCAATTTAGATGAACATGCTGATACATGTAAACGAACTGAGAATAAGGTCTATAAAAAGAATAGAACACAAAAATAGAAGGAGTCTAACAAAAGTTTATCTAGCTCAAGAGATCATACTTGTAAATCAAAATATCAATCTCAAGCAATAAAGTTGCAAATACTAAATCCTCAAGCCGAGGTCGTGGTTTTTCACCTATTCAAAGATTTCTACCCTAACCACCTGTATTATCTTATATTATTGGTTATACTAATTGTGCCAAAGGTATATTTGATGTAAGAGCTTATTAGAGCTATTACGAAATTAGGCCTTACAATATGAACTAATCAAGCTTTGAACCATAAAACCTGGAAAGGGTCTTTTCAAAAGTGAAAATAAATATATTTTATCTGTTAGAACAAGTCAGGTAGAGCAAAAATTAAGTTGGACACTACTGCACACCAGGTAGAACATTACAATTTATAAACATTACTTTTTAGGAGCTAACATTAGTCCCCTAAACCTTTGGGCCCGCCGCGGCAAGGTGCCCATGTAAAGCTAAAGCTAAGTGATGGCCTAAATACAGTATGTGAAAATAATAATAACGAAGGTTCTAAAGAGGCACAATAAACAGGAAGAAAACCGCCCGGCTGAATTATGTAAAGTACGGTTATAGCAGGTTTGGATCCTTAAATAAAGTCCCCTCCTTTGGAGGGTTAAAACTCTAAAAGGGGAGTGTGATTCAAAATCTTTAGCTGGTCAAGCTTATGCAGCCTTTTTTGGCCAGGATGTCAACAAAGAAATTGGCTTCTCTTGATTATATTCAAGAATACGATTAACTTTGCTTTTAGATTGCATTTTAGCTGAAGAAAAGTATCTACCATGAAGGTAGGCTTACATTTTCTTAACAAGATTTCATCCAAAAGTAAATATATAGAGGCAACCATGCAAGATTGCAAGATCAAGCATTGTATAATGTTGTTTTGCAAGCTCTAGATTAAGGTGAGATTTTATTTTGTTTTTTACCTAATTGTTACTAGAACTCGAGATAGATCCCGGGCCCTTTATTGCATTTCTCTCTATCCAAGATTTCTAATCTTCAATTTAATGTGAAGGCATCTTATTAGTCAACTTTAATTAAATCTTTGGTTTATTTATCTAATATCTGTTGGGGCGCACCGCAGAAGCCAGACAACGATTCGATCTGATTATCAATGAACAAACTAAAGTAATAAAACACAATCAAACGAGAATACACATTTACCGTGGTTCGGGGAATTGCCTACGTTCACACAAAATAGAGACAGAGTTTAATTTTATGATCCAAGTTTACAATCACAAACCAATTTGAGGTCTCTTTAGGTTTTCTCTCAAAAGATTCCTCACACAAAGATCTTACCAAGGATGGTTAATAAATACCTTAAGTCTCCTTTATATAATTGGGAGACTTATTACAATCAACACGAATCACAAGGCAAAACAAATGGTATAAACGACCTCTCAAAATAAACCTCTGCATCGTCATTCGAACGACTATGAGTCTCGTCCGAATGAATTCAAGTAAATCAAATGAAGGTTGTATCTGGGTATATTTTTTGGCAAAAAAATTGAGTCTCATTCGAACGGCTATGAGGCACATTCGAATGACTATGAGCCCCCAACAAAAGATTGTAACTAGGTCAATTTTTAGGAAAAAAATTGAGTCTTGTTCGAACGGATATGAGGCACGTTCGAACGACTATATTCATCCAAATAAACTCTTTAATCGCTTTAGTCACTGCTATATACTTTACTTCAGTAATAGATAAGGCCACCGTCAACTGTAGCGTAGATCTCTAGCTAACCGATCCTTCACCCAATGTAAAAACATACCCTATAGTAGAACGTCTTCTATCCAAATCACCCATATAGTCAAAATCCACATAACCCACACAAAACTGATCAATCAAATTCTGTTTACAAAATTCCAAACCAATACCCACAATACCTTTGATGTACCGTAAAATCTATTTCACAGCTCACCAATGATCTCTTCCCGGATCATACATATATCTGCTAGCAATCCCAACTACATGTAAAATATATGGCCAAGTATAAACCATTGCATACATCAAGGTACCAACTGTACTAGCATAAGGAACTTGACTCATATAATCACATTCCTCATTGGTTTTTGGAGACAAAGAAACCTTAAGCTTAAAATGTGGAGTAAGGGGCGTACTTACAAGTTTTATGCTCCAATCAATACCAAATCTCTAAAGTACCTTCCTCATGTACGTCGTCTGAGAGAGAGACACCGTTCCTTTCTTTCTATCTCTATAAATCTCTATGCCAATAATCTTCTTCACATCACCCATATCCTTCATTTCAAATTCTTTACCCATTTGTTTCTTCAACTTGTCAATCTCGTTTTTGTGCTTACACGCAATAAGCTTATTATCCACATACAAAAGCAAGTAAATAAAAGATATGTCATGTAGCTTGAGTAAGTAGACACAATGGTCATAATGTCTCCGCTTGTACTTCTGCCCAATCATAAACTGATCAAACCATTTTGTACCATTGTCTTGGAGACTGCTTCAAACTGTATAACGATCTCTTTAGCTTACACACATAATCTTCCTTTTCATCAACTTTAAACCTACTCGGCTAAATCATATAGATCTCTCTTCCTTCAAATTTCTATGTAACATCGTCTTATTATCGAGTTTTTGTAATTCCAAATCAAATTGTGCTACCAAGGCCAAAATAATGCGAATTGAGTATTTCACCACTAGAGAAAAAACTTCTTATAATTAATCCTCTCCTTTTGAGCATATCCTTTGGCTATGAGTCTTGCCTTAAAGTGTATATCATCATCTTGAGATCATTATTTCTTTTTGTAGACCCACTTATAACCGATCGCCTTCTTTCCTTTAGGCAACTTCAATAATTCCTAAGTTTTGTTCTTTAAAAGATAATATATCTCTTCCTCCATCACTCCCTTCCAATGGTTAGCTTCGGAACCATAAATAGCTCCCATATAAGTGGAAGGAACATCTTCTTCAATAGTCGATAGTGCATAGGCTACCATGGCCTTCGCCTTTGGAAGTACCATGTCCTTTGTAAGCCATCCTGGCTTACTTGCATTCCTCATTGGTTTACTAGTTGTAATTAACTCCACCACCAGATTTTCCTCATCTGTACTCCCAAATGATTCACTCTTATCTATGTCTTCATCATCTAGAACATGAACTAATGGTTCATCACCTATTTTCACACCAGTAGATGGCACCCATTGTAATTGACTTTACCATAGGAGTCTCCTCATCTGACTACCACGTGACGAAAAGTCTTTTTGCCTTAAAAGCCAGAATGTTCTCATAAAATTTCCTTAGCAAAAGTCCTAAATTAGAGGCTGCCACGTCGTTTATAAATAAATATTTAAGTACTTCTTATTTCAGCCAAGCTCTACGGTTTCCTTAAAATGAGTGGTTTAGCCATGAAGCTCTTTGCATCAGTAACGATTATCGTTCTTCTTTTCTTCTGCCATTATGCAGTAAGCACAAAAATACCTTCTTATGGTAAGTTCCCTTTATGATCATATAACTTAACTAGTTATATAAATAAAGAAATTTAAACATAAGTAATTACTCGGTTAAGCAGAATAAAGTTGGAGAATGTCTATTTATCCTGATGAATATATAGTTTTCTCAATCCCTGTTGAGCAAATGATTATAAGTCCAATATTTCACAATTTATTATGGGATCCATGTATAAACCTTGGTTAAGTTGAATACCAAATTTTCTCTTCTTTTTTCTTTTATTGATAGGCAAACCGATTTTATATAGGGATCCCTAACCCTGAATCTCCAACCCCTTGGGGTTTTGAACCCATGACTCCTCTCTTAGTGGTGGGTCACAATCACCACTGGGCCAATAGCCCAATGGTTCAAGCTATCTTTTTTGCTATAGAAGGGGGTTAAGAAAAGTGACACAAAGTAATAAAAGTACTTTCACCTGCAAAGATTAGATAGAATTCAGCAAGAAAGATGTTTTACCATCACGAACCTAAGGAAAAGTAGTTTCAGTCCACCAATACCGACTGCAAACATAAATGTGTGAAAAAATATTCTTCACTTCCGGTATGAGGGGATATTGCACTCTTAGTAATTGGTAATACGATACATGTAAGATGTGGTGAAACATGTTTTCTTCTGTTAAGGAGGTAAATGATGTTGGAGATCGCAGCACATAAACCAAACACCAATTCGATCCGATTAGCAATAAATAAACTAAAGGAATAAACACAATCAAACGATAACACACATTTACCGTGGTTTGACAAATTGCCTTCGTTCATATAATATATATATGTTGGAGATACGATTCAGACGAGAAAAATAAAAACATTTTACATCATAAGATTGATGTGAGGTTTGATGAAAGCCATTTTCCAAGAAAATTGTTAAAAATAAAAGTAAGTTTGGTGAAGAATATTGTTTTGGGTTTGAAATTGAATTGAGTCTCATACCAATTGTAATGATGGAGTACATAAATGGAGATGAATACTGGTTCATAGATGAACAGAATTTGTAAGAAATAAAATGAGTCACAAGTTGAGTAAAAAGGGAAAATGGGGTTTGAAGAATTCCTACTAAAAACTAAAAATTTACAATCTTTTTAATGAAAGCAAGTAGTAGTAGTAATCAAAAGGGATTAGAATACCAATTGATTCAGAAAGAGAGAATGGATACCTTTCAAACAAAGATCTCTTCTTTTACTTCTCTTCTTTGTTTTGATCTTTGAGGAAAGAAAGAAAGAAAAATCCAAAATCTTCTAATTAGAAGAAGAATGTGAGTTTCATCATAGATCCATTAAAATTAGAACACTCACTTGACTTGAGTTACAAATAAAAGTTAGTTTTGTGAAGAATGTTGTTTCGAGGTTGAAATGAAGAGAAGTTGATGACAGGACACAGGAGGCTAGAGGCTGAAATGAAGATAGGAGAGGAGACATGATGCTGGACTTAACTAACATGTCTTTAGAATTAGGTTTAACTTAAGGGTATTCAAGCCACATCCTTTATAACTAGGTCGGGTGATGGGTCCCTATTTATTTGAGCCTAAAACCAGACCCACTCTAATAAATAAATGGGATTTTTTTAAAACCAAACCCGCCCCATACCCGCTATAGTCATACCAAACCCGTCTCATTAAGGGCGGGGCAGGGCGCGGCTCTAGCGGGGTGGGTTAAATTCCCGGCCCTACTCACAAATATCCCCAAGGTCCCAAACAAACAAACGTAGGACCAAATCGACTGTACTAAATCAATGGTTGCCTACGTACCGTGGATCAAGTCGACTGTAGTTCATAATTCCCTCGTTATGAGCCAAATAAATCCATATGAAAGATTTCGACCAAGTCCAAACAATGATTGAACTTAATCCTATAAACAACTTTTAGAAACATATTAGCCGAGTTATCATTGGTGTGAATCTTCTTCAACATAATTTCACATTCTTTAACTACCTCTTTAACAAAATGGTAACACACATCAACGTGCTTCGTACTTTGATGATGAACTTGATCTTTCGCCAAGAAAATAGTACTCCGATTATTACAAAGCACATCAAAAAGCTCCATCTTAATGCCCAAATCATGAAAAAAAATCTTAATGCCCAAACGGACTCTATAATCACTTTAGTAACTGTCATATACTCTGCTTTTGTAGTAGATAAGGCCGCCGTTAACTGTAGCGTAGATCTCAGACTAACCGGCCTTCACTATTAACTGGCAAAAACTGGTCTTTATAGAAAGGGTATAAAATTATGAATTGTCGTCCTCTATTATGAACGAAACTAAAACTTGTTTCCAATATTGTGTTCTCTTATGAAAATACTTAAACTAAGAAAATAGTTAAACTTAAAAGATAAGAAATATAACTAAATTTTTGGATTTGCCAAATTTTTAGAAACTAGGGATTAGATTTCCCCACCATAATACATATCAACATAAATAATTAAGTAGTAGATTTCCCAATTAAGATGAATATTTTTAATGACCTTATGTCAAATTGATCTCCTCTTATATGGATGTACTAATCAAAACATACTATGTGAATAAGAATATGCATTGAAAATATGAACTATTAAAGCATTGCTAAATATAATTCGTTAATCAACCTAATATTCTAAAATGACTTAACATTAATGATTTGAGCAAATAAAATGAACAATATTATTCATAGTTCCATAAAACATATTTTATATCTCCAATTAAGGTGATCATAGAATAATAATACATCAACTATAAGTAATATAGAGAGGAGATCATATAATTAAGCATAATAGGGAAAAATTCTACTACAATATCATTATATGTCAAACATGAATTAATGGTGGTTCCATCCTCACCCTAGCAAGAGATTTAGCTACTCATGTTCTTAAAATTAAAGCAAGATAAAAAGAAAAATAATAAAGACATGAAGAGAATAATTAACTTAAAAATTTTATTCAATAATAAAGAGCTTACAACCAAATATCTTATTTAATTCTTCAAGCTCTTCTCTTACAAAATTAGTTATCTCTCCAAGAAGTTGTGTGTAGAGAGAAGCATAGGACTCTTATTGATAGACCATAAGAATCCTAAAATCTACATATAAATTGGAAAGTCCAAAAACTGCTAGTTATCGCCGACTTTCAAATTTTAGTCCCGAAAATATATATTCCAGAAAATTATAAAAAAAAAATCAATGACTTTCCTAAATCTTCATAAATTTTCAACCGAATCTAAATTTCTAAGTTTGTTTGCTTCTCGATTTTTGTCAGCGCTATTTTGGGTTGAAAATTATTTTTCTTGATTTGGAAATTTGTTTTTCTCTTTTGAACCAAGTTACTTCTAATTCCTTGGAGCATCTTCATCAATAACTCTTGTAAATAGCTTGAAGATTTGAATTTAGAATAAGATCTTCAATAGTACTATAAAATTTAGCTCTTTCTTGCAAATTGTACATTTATTCTTATATAACCTAAAAATCATGAAATAATCATATAAGTATTATTTATTAATAAAAATGAAGCTTAAAAAGTTTTAAATTGAAGGTTCAGAATGGTCATTTTACATGCCCATCATCCGCCCAATATAAAAACATACCCTATAATAAACCGTCGTTTATCCAAATAGTCAGAATCTACATAACCCACACAAAACTGATCAATCGAATCCTACTTACGAAATTCCAAACCAATATTCATAGTACCTTTGCAATACCATAGAATCTATTTCACATCTCGCAAATGATCTCATCCCCGATCATACATATATTTGTTAACCATCTCAACTGCCTATGAAATATCTGGCCGAGTACATACGATTACATACATCAAGCTACCAACTCGCTAGCATAAGGAACTTGACTCATATAATGATGTTCCTCATTGGTTTTTAGAGATATAGTATCTTTAAGCTTAAAATGAGGATCAAGGGGCATACTTACAGGTTTTGTGTTCTCATCAATACCAAATCTCTGAAGTACCTTCCCCATATACGTCGTCTGAGAGGGACGCACCATTCCCTTCTTTCTATCTTTATGAATCTCAATACCAAGAATCTTCTTCCCATTACTTAGATCCTTTATTTCAAATTCTTCACCCATTTGTTTCTTCAACTTGTCAATCTCGCTCTTGTGCATATATGCAATAAGCATATCATCCACATACAAAAGTAAGTAAATAAAGGATCCATTACGTAGCTTACGTAAGCAGACACAGTGGTCATAATGACTTCATTTGTACTTCTGCCCAATCATAAACTGATTAAACTGTTTATACCATTGTCTTGGAGACAGCCTCAAATTGTACAATGATTTCTTCAGTTTAAACACATAATCTTCCTTTCCATCAACTTTAAACTCACTTGGCTGAGTCATATAGTTCTCTTCCTTTAAATTCCTATGTAAGAACGCCGTCTTAATATCAAGTTATTGCAACTCCAAATCAAATATCGCTACCAAGGCTAAAATGATTCGAATGGAGGAGTGTTTTACCACAGTAAATTTTTTTATTATTATAATTAATCCCCTCCCTTTGAGCATAGTCTTTGGCTACGACTCTTGACTTGAAACATATATCATCATATTGAGATCATTGTTTCTTTGTGTAAACCCACTTATAACCGATCGCCTTCTTTCCCTTAGGAAACTTTAAAAGTTCTCAAGTTTCATTCTTAAAATAAGAGTACATCTCTTCCTTCATCGCTCTCTCCCAATGGTTAGCTTTGGAACCCTAAATAGCTCATTTATAAGTGAAAGGAATATCTTCTTTAATGACTGGTAGTACCTAGGCTATCATAGCCTTCGCTTTTAGAAGTACCATGTATTTTGTAAGCCATCCTGGCTTATAGGCATTCTTCTTTGGTTTACTAGTAGCAATTAACTCTACCACCAGAGTCTCCTCATTTGTATTACAAATACTCTACTTTTGTATATGTCTTCTTTATCTAGAATATGAACTAATGGCATATTAACCATTATAACACTGGTAGATGGCACCCCCTATTGTATAGAACTATCTAGATC
Source organism: Kingdonia uniflora (assembly GCA_014058105.1). Taxonomy (NCBI): domain Eukaryota; kingdom Viridiplantae; phylum Streptophyta; class Magnoliopsida; order Ranunculales; family Circaeasteraceae; genus Kingdonia; species Kingdonia uniflora. The sequence goes on from JACGCM010002630.1 coordinate 939,009, forward strand.
ATGTAAAGATTTATCGATCTCCACCCACTGCAAAATCTCGTTTGTCATTTTCTCTTCGTGCTCAGAGACATGTTACTTCATCATAGAAGTCTCATCAAAAGAGACATCCCTACTAAGAATAATATTTTGATCTTTTGTATCCCATAACTTATAACCTTTTACCCCTTTCTTCTTACCCAAAAAATGGTTTTTCTTACTCGAGGATCAAACTTATCATCTCTAGCATGATAGTATGCGGGACATCCAAAAATACGAATAGTATCATAATCTGTAATAGGCTCTTCAAACCAAGCTTATATTGGCGTTGTACCTTTAATTGTAGCCGAAGGCAACCTATTAATGAGGTAGCATGCATATATCAAAGCTTCATCCCAAAACGCTTTGCCCAACCTAGAATTAGACAACATACACCGTACCTTCTCCAGCAAAGTACGATTCATGCATTTTGTTTCCCTATTTTGTTGCGGTGTCACCCTATCGGTGAAATGTCGAACAATCCCCTCATCTTAACAGACTTACAAGAACGGATCACTTGTATACTCCCCACTATTATATGAACGGAAAAACTTGATCTTTGTGCCAGTTTAATTTTTTTATCAAATTCTTCCTCTTTATGAATATTTCTAGGACTTCATCCTTCCTTTTCATAGTATACACCCCATACACGCCTAGAAAAATCATCAACAAATGACACAAAATAATGTTGACCTACAAGTGATGCATTCCTAGAGGGTCCTTATAGATCTGAATGAAATAGTCAAGGTTTTCACGAGTATGATGGATAGTCGTGCCAAACTTCACCCTTGTCTTCTTGCCCAGAACACAATGCTTACAAAAATCTGACTTATACTCCTTAGCACCTTTTAATAGCCCTTGATTCACAAGAACTCTCAAGGACTTCTTCCCTATATGTGCCAAACACATATGCCATAGTTTAGTAGTATTTCTGGAAGTAGTCTCCACACTTCCTGCAGTAGTAACCTCCCTAAGAATAGTCGTATTATCTAAATAGTACAAGTTGTTTATTCTTCTTTTACTCTTCAAAACTACCATTGTTCTCTTAAGAACCTTATTAACTTCATTTTAAGATGCAACGTTGTAGCCTTTCGTTTTAAGTAAACCAGTTGAGATAATATTCTTCTTCATAGTCAGAATATATCGAATATCCTCAATTTCTTCAGCCAAACTATTGTATAACTTTAGACAAATAATACATATCCCCCTTATACGACAGAAATCATCATTTCCCATCAACATAGACCTTCTAGCCTTTTGAAACTAGATAAATACTTTTGGGACAAATATGATAAGTAGTACCCAAATCTATAATCCATTCTTTGGAATAACAATACATGTACTCGATGATATAGTTAAAAGTTTTTACACCTTTCTTTTCTCTAATAGAACAAGACACTTATTCTTCCAATGTATCGTCTCTTTACAAAGTGTACATTGGACTTTACTCAAATTATTGTAATTAACACCGCAACCTCTCGACTTCGATTAATAGTTACTACTACTAGACTTCTTCTTGTCCATAGATCTCCCTTTTGCCATCAACACCTCTGACGTTAACTTGCTAGGCTCACATTCCTTCTGTAGTCATGATTCACTACCACCGTAGTAACAATCAAGTATTGCAAAGAATTCTTCCTATAGATTATCATCGTAACGAAGTGTTCGTACTCTTATGGAAGTGATGAGCACGTAATTATGACATTTTTAATATACCCAAACATGTATTGTAGTCGTCCATTATATTTAATTTTGGGTACTTATGTATGTTTGTTTGATTGTAGCTATTAAAGATGGATATTTAAAACCAAGCTCTTAAAGTGAAGTAAAAGTGTCTCCAGCAGTTCATAACCCAAAAAGTCAAAGACACAATATATTTGGTCACAAGATTGATAAAATATATACACAAATATTCTTGGAGAATAAGATCAAAGAATATATTGCATCCAAAATCCTTGAAGATATTTTATATTGAAGATATATGCAAGAGTTTCCATGAAGAAAGATCTCTACATCACTTAAGGGAATTATATGCAAGAATCTTAGGTCATTGGTTATAAAATTAGAATATATTATTGTGAAAATATTCTTTACAATTTAATGTATAATTTCTAAATTTGGGTTTCATCTCCTATAAAAGGAACCTCCCCCATTTTAATTGTGCATCTCTTATTGAAGTAAGTTTAGAAAAATAAGTCTTAGTTTTATTTAATTGTCTCATCTCTCTTTTATTTTCTTTTGTAAATAGTTAGCTAGTTCATGCAATGATCTTGGGAATGATAGAAGGCTAATCTCTTCTAGCTATGACTAGAAGGAATCCCTTACCCGAGTAGCAATAGTTATGTCGTAGTTCTAGAATTAGCTCTCTTTTGCAATATTCTAAAATAGCTATAATCTACTTCTAGGCTTAACCATAGCTAATAAGTGAATTTAAACTATTTAGCCAAAATTCGGTGTTATAACCATTAAACCGGATTTTAGGGCAAACACGAAGAGAACTCGTAGGAGAAATTCGACCAAGCTTAACCATAGTTGGAAAAATACCTCCTACACATCAGATTAAGTAAAAATTAATTTGACCAAACCTTCGATGCCTAACCATCGATCTAGGATTGACATTTACATCGAAGATGCCCTACTCGGGATTTTTGACATGAATAATCCGCCTAATAAATCTACATAATTACTATTATTTCTTTGATAGGGCCGAATTTTAGCCATCGGCATTCTCTTGCTAATTGTTCTTGTTATTTCTTTTTTTTAGATTTATCTTTTATAAAACCTAATTTGGCCTTAAAAGTATTTGTTTTCCCAAACCTCCCTGTGGATTCGATCCTACTCATCTATGTTACAATTCGACAACCGTACTTTAAGCGGGTATTTTTCTAGAGGCCATAAAATCCTCTTATCAAATGGTGTCATTGCCGGGGAGGCAATTGTGAAAATAATTCTTTTTAATACCATTTTTTTTCTTTAAATTATTTTCTTCTATTTTAGCTTGTTAGTGTGCTGTCAAGGTTAGTTGTTAAGTTTTCCAATTAGTTTTATGATTAGATCAATGATATTTCTTTGTGAATAAATTAGATTTAATAATTTTTAATAAGAGGTTTCGAGATATTAATTTTGGAAGAAACATACCCAGTTTTCAATGAAGAGTATGTTCCTGAATGTTTCAAGGTTTTTGACCATCTAAACTTCACAATGGGGAAATACGTTTGTTGAAAAAGTTTTAGATAATTCAAAACTCATTCTAAATTGCTATAGATCATATTTTTTTGTTTAGTCGTCTGAGAGTTACAGCCTTTTGAAACAATAGTAAATATAGCCTTAGTAAAAGACACCATTGTTCATTAATCACTTGTTTTGAGTGGCAGGGAAGCTAAATAATAGAAAACTTCCTTCTGGAATGTTTTTCTTTTATGAATTATCTTTCCAAATTAATATTATTTAATATTCTATCTCAACCGAACTGAATGATATGTGCATTTGAAATTCAGGATATCATCGACTACGATAAACTTGGAAATTGTATTATTATTGTTGTCGCAAGTTCACTAATCCTTTTTCTTTTGTCTTGTAGGATTTTCACAAAGTTGGTACTCGGAGATTGTGAGGAATTTACAAAGTACATTGGTAAGCTTCTATCTAATCCTTCTTGTGCCCCCTAAGTGAATGGGCACTTACTTCCTTCCCTCCCTAAGTGAAGGGGCGGCCACAGCTTCACCGGGAAACACTTCCCGCAGGTTCGTACCTCTATAAACTTGTCATCTAGAAGGGGTTAATATCTGCTCTGCCCTGGCACTAGGAACATAAAATCGTGTGGACTGTGCAGATACACGCGACTCTAATAAAAAAATTATTGTGTTTGGATTGACCTATTGCTGTGTTTAAAATTTATTTTCATTATAAAATTAGTAAAAGTAAAAAATGTTAGCGACGTGCGGGATTTTATCACCCAAAAAGCTCTCTAACAAATAGGACCACCCATTAGGGATATGAAGAAATTCGTATCACACAAAAATTGAACGTCCCGGACCTGAAAATAACTAATAATAAAAAAGAGTAGCAAGATTTTCATGGGATTTTATCACCCAATGGATAGGTGTACCGGACCGAGGTTCAAAGACAGGTTCATAGGATACGGTCCCAGCCTAGCGCCACGAGATACTGGTTGTAGGTTTCCAACGTCACCATTCCGAGTGCTAATATACGATAAGGCGACTCACTCGGGTGTGAGGACTGAACATCTACTTTAAGCTAGTACTAGCACAGTTGTAGGAACCAAAGCCTTCAACCATCCTATCAATTTTTTAACATCAAAAAATATAGGGGAGACCCAATTATTTCTTTTAAAAAAACATTGAAGTGCTAGAGTTTTAGGGTTGATTGATTTGTTTTTGAATTAGGTGTTAATTTAATTATAAAATATTGTATATGCAAGAACATTGGAATTTATACGGCTCACATTTTGACATCCCACAATATCCTCAAAACCATTTTCAATCATGGGATCACTAAAATTCTCAATACGTAGAACCTTTCCAACCTCATCTTTATATACAGTCTCAGTAATCCTTTCAGTCATCTAAACAGTTCTCACCCACTCCACTCAAACTATCTTTGGAAGACACGTTTTCTCTCTTCATGTAACAATCAATGGAAAGCCAACAACAAGGGTTGCAATTTCTACAACAACTGATACAATTCCAATAATAGACTTTGGTGAATCAAACTTCTACGACCTAATCTATCTCTAGGTTCGAGACTTAGATAACTTAGTTGTCAACCATATGGAGTGAAGTAGAGCACAAACAACTTATAAGCAATGAAGAAGAACAACTTATAGTTAAATCCCCTTGTGATTTAGAAAATAATAAATTCAAGCGTAATCAAAGAATGTTTTCCCCGTGGGGTGAATGGATACCATATTATGAGACAGATTTAGAAGATGAACATTTTAAGGTTGATGATCCTATGTCGCAAGAAGCTTTAAAAGAAGCGGTTAACATGTTTAATAAAATTCTTTCTCAATCACCTCCTAATTATGTCTCAAAATTCAACCACCGATGTCATTATTCATCCCTTCACCGATAGAGCCCTGCCAATTCATAAATGATATCATGATAGAAAGTGAGTATTTTTCTGAATTCTTAGACAATGTCAAATTTCCTGGAATTATGAATTCAACATCGATTCTTGAGAAAATACGAGTTCTATCTTTATCCCAACCAGTATCACCCTCTTTATCTCTCTTTCTTGCATCCATACCTCCATCGTCTGAGCCTAATGGGGGTACCATAACCATAAACAATTTTGAAGACTTGTACGGAGATAACTCTTGTTACATTTCTATTAATGAATGTTTAAATTATTTCGAGGACTCGAATGATCCTGAGACTTGTGAAATGGTACAATCATTGACATCTGAAAATGTGTTTCAACTTAGCCATATCCCTAAGCCAATGAATATCTATGTCAATGGTCAGGATGAGTCCCTTGAGATAAGTTATGATTTTAGGCACACAAATTTTAAATGTTTGTTAGAGTCAATTGTTCCCTGATCTCCACATCCACAAATATGTTATATAGTTTTTCTTCTACTAAAAGAAAACAACTTTTTGAAAAATTATAATTTTGGGGATGCCTCAAGGACTTGCTTTCTCAAAACCACCTATCAAATTTTTTGGAATATCAACAATAATATGGGGGATTTAAAAATTTTCAAAGAAAATATCTTTCCCGAAAAATCGAGTTTTGAATCTAGTATATTTTCGAGGACAAATACTTGTATACAAATCTTATTATTTACTGTAACACATAGAAATTATATGATTCTATTGAAAATTCTAAAGGAAAATATGTTCCATGGGTATGTGTTTGTTTTATCATTGAGAAAATGGTTTGTTTTAATTTGTCTAAATTTTTTAACTTGGAATCATCAAATGAAAAGTTTTTAGAAAAAATCTTTTTCATAGAGAATTAGTTTTGAACTCTCTTTTGTTTTTAGAGAATATATCTGCCCAATTAGGGGCTAATATTGAGGATCATCATTCAGGTATTCTTTAGTTTTAGAAAGAGAATTTGCAACCAGGATAGTATATCACCTTTTCAACTTCATACCCTTCTAATCAAATTGAAAATTTAAAGTTTGGGGGTACTTTTGTCTGGCTGAAGACAGTAAACTTAGCGCTTCTTGGGAGGCAACCCCATGATACATTCATGTGAAAAATTATAGTTTTAATCCTCTATTTTTTTATGCTCTCAAACATTGAGGGTAATGTTTCATTTAAGTATGGGGGTAGGAAACCATTTCTTTAAATGTTTTTTTATAAAAAAGTAAAATAATGGCATTTTGACATTTTATGATATATTTTTGATGAATTTCCAAACACTTAAACTGATTTTACCTTGACATAAATATTATAGAAAAACCTAAATTTTAAAATTGTACCAAGAATATACTAGAATATTTTGAACTATCTTAAGCTAGATGTACAATCTTTTTATTAGCAACTAATTCAAGTTAACTTGGCATATTTTGAAAACGTGCACTTTACTGTAGTTTTACAATTAATACCTTCACTAGATTTTTGCTCAATATAAGAGAATTTAGCATTTATGTTCGGAATAGCTTGTTACAAGAGAGACAACTGCCTAAGAATAAGTTTATTTCTAAAAAAAAAATAATAAGCCAAATGTGCTCTAAAAACTTTCACGCTGCAATACTACTCGCATAATTAAGAGCTGAAAGAGAAAAAAGTATCACCAATCTCGAGTTTGACTGTGAACTATGTGAAATAAGCACAATAAAATGTTACTTGTAAGAATCCTGAGTCTAGGTCATGATGGAGTACCACACCCCGGCAACCTTAGCCAACTGGCAGAGATTGTCAACCGAAAACTCCGTGTTATAGAGGCTTCACTAAGAAAAATTTACTCAAAAGAAAAGGCTTAAAAGAAAAGAAAAGTAAAATTCTAGGAAGATGAATTGACTAAGGCACTTGTCGAACTGACCGTTGAATTTATTCCAGTAAGAACTAGACTACCAAAAATTGAGTAAATTATTCTTGACAACGTATTATGCGATAAAAACTATTTTCACTATACACTCAAATATAGCTAAAGCAAAATACTTGAATCTCTTTCTAATCTTGAGGTAGTACCTCTAGTTTCAGATAAGCTTAAAATATTATTTGGTATACTTGGGAAAATAGCAAGTTTAAGGATTTTTTTTATTGGTATATTTTTGTCATAACTAAGTAAGGGTAAGTTCACAGGAAATGAGTCATGTGTATTCTAGAATTGTTTAAAATGCCATTATTGATTTTTGTGGGTATAGTCACTACAAACCTTTACGAGACAACACTTGTCCACCAGGCTAAACTTGAAGGTTTAACGGCTTGTTGCATATGCTAAATACAATCGCGCTCCCTGCGAAAGTGGTTATTATCTTATTTTACTCGGGATGGGCAAAAAACAAGTTTGGGGGTATTTGATGAGTGCGTAATTATGAAAATTTTAATATACCCGGACATGTATTTTAGTCGTCTATTATATTTAATTTTGGGTACTTATGTATGTTTGTTTGATTACATCTATTGGAGATGGATATTTGAAACCAAGCTCTTAAAGTTAAGTAAAAGTGTCTCCATCAGTTTATAGCACAAAAAGTCAAAGACACAATATATTTGGTCACAAGATTGATAAAATATATACACAAATATTCTTGGAGAATAAGATCAAAGAATATATTGCATCCAAGATCCTTGAAGATACATCACTTAAGAGAATTATATGCAAGAATCTTAAGTGATTGGTTGTAAAATTAGAATATATTATTGTGAAAATATTATTTACAATTTAATGTATAATTTTTAAATTTGGGTTCCTTCTCTTATAAAAGGAACCTTCCCCCATTTTAATTGGGCATCTCATATTGAAGCAAGTTTAGAAAAAATAAAGTCTTAGTTTTATTTAATTGTCTCATCTCTCTTTTCTTTTCTTTTGTAAATAGTTAGTTAGTTCATGCAATAATCTTGGGAATGATAGAAGGTTAATCTCTTCTAACTATGACTAGAACGAAGCCCTTACCCGAGTAACAATAGTTACGTTGTAGTTCTAGGATTAGTTCTCTTTTGTAATCTTTTAAAATAGCTATAATTTATTTCTAGGCTTGACCATAACTAGTAAGTGAATTTAAACTATTTAGCCAAAATCCGGTGTTATAAGCATAAAATTGGATTTTAGGGCAAACACAAAGAGAACTCGTAGGAGAAATTCGACCAAGCTTAACCATAGTTGGAAGAATTCATCCTACACATCAGATTAAGTAAACTTAATTTGACCAAACCTTAGATGTCTAACCATGGATCTAGGATTGACATTTACATCGAAGATGCCCTACCCAGAATTTTTGACATGAATAATCTGCCTAGTTAATCTACATAATTACCATTATTGCTTTGGTTGGGCCGAATTCTAATCGTAGCTATTCTCTTGTTATTGTTCTTGTTATTTCTTTTTTTTATATTTATCTCTTATAAAGCCTAATTCAGCCTAGAAAGTATTTGTTTTCCCAAACCTCCTTGTAGATTCGATCTCACTCATCCGTGCTACAATTCGACAACCGTACTTTGAGCGGGTATTTTGCTAGAGGCCCTAAAAACCTCTTATCAGGAAACGAGTTCAAGAACAATAAAACATTATCCTTATCACTAACAACCTCTTATAAGTTCGCCAAGTCGACAAGTAGCTTGGTGAAATCGTTTAAATACTCCGACATAAAAATCCTTTATCTTATAGTGAAGCGATAATGTTTTTTCTTCAAATAGAGTCAATTTTGGATGCTCTTCACCAAATACTTCTCCTCAAGAATCCTTTAAATCTCTTTTGCTGATATTTTATTCATCACAAAGTACTTTATGTCTTGAGCTATACATAACCAAATTTGACCACATGCCCATTTTCTTATCTGCTTCCAAACATTCTCCTCTACCTCATCGGGTTTGTCTTCCAACACCTCATTAAATCTTATTAACTAATCATATCAATAACTTTGCATCACCACATGCCAAAGTTATTTGTGCCATTAAATTTTTCAACTTTAATTTTGGCATTGTTAAACATAACCGTTGTGTTATTCCGTTTATGCGCCGTTGAAGAACTTGGCTCACCTTCTACTATTGTTCCTCCAATTTTTATTCACTAATCAAATTAAAAATAAAGCAAAATTGAGATAACACGTTACCTCAAATTTCAAGAACCATCGAGGATACAGACTCGCTATGATACCAATTGTTAGGGCCCACAGCGCGGAAGCCAAACACTTATTCGATTCGATTAGCGATGAACAAACTAAAAGAATAAACATAATCAAATGAGAACGTACATTTACCGAAGTTTAGCAAATTACCTACGTCTACACAAAATAGAGAAAGAGTTTTATTCAATGATCCAAGGTTACAATCACTCACAAACTAATTTGAGATCTCTCAAGGTTTTTTTCTCAAATGATTCCTCACTAAAAGATCTAACCAAGGGTGGCTACCAAATACCTTAAGCCTTCATTATATACTTGGAAGATTTATTACATCAACACAGATCTCGAGACAAAACCAACATCTTTAAATTAATACTCAAAAAATGAGTTTACGATGTCTGTTAGAACATACTCCAAAGTTAATTTGAACAGAAGGTGTTATGCCTCTTCTATTTGAATAGACATTATATCTATTCGAACAGACTATTTTCTACTCAAATAGACTCCAAAGTCTATTCTAATAGCAGGTTTTTTGCCTCCTCTATTTGAATAGACATTGTGTTATTAAAATAGAAAATATAACACTCCTCTACAAATGAGTGGCTAAGGCATTTTTATACAAATTTACATTATGTATTTTGAATAGAGTGTTATATGTAGGGTTGTACAACTAAACCCAAAAACTTAAGAACCCAAATCAGGCCAACCCGAACCACCTGGGTATAACCAGTTTGGGTTTGGATTCAATTGTTGCATTGATTAATACTCAATAGAAACCCATCTCTTAATTATGTAAAAATTGAAACCCATCTCTCAATTGTATGAAACCGAAGCCCTTAATTGATGAATACTTAGCATAATCAAAGCCAATCCGGTGTGAACTCGTCGTCGACTCAATATATTTTTTTTTTCTCTCTCAGATTGTATGAAACCAAAACCCTCATAAACTCATCTGTTATTCTGTTTTATGAAGCCGAAACTTATCTGTTGTATGAAACTGAAACCGAAACCCATGTTTGTAAACTCATCGTCATTGTGAACTCGTTGTCGCTGTGATTATTTATGTTGATTATTAAAGATTGGGTTTTCAAATTTTGTGTGATTGAAATTTTGGGGCTTTATTGCAAATCAATTATTAAAGAACTGCTTATTGTTGAAGACATCAAGAGATGTGTAATCATTTATGTCTTGTCAGGTGAAGCACTTGTATGATACTTTCCATGAACCGTTCAGGCGTACTGTTTCCAGCCGATCTACTAATGTTTCTGAAACAACTCCAAAGAAAATTACTGAACAAGTAGTTGAGAAAGAAGCTGTAGATGCAATAGAGGTAAAGAAGGATAAACCCAAACTTACTGTTAAATTAGTTCTAGCTGCCGCTTTCACCAAATATACAACAAAAGTTGGCAAGTCGAAGTCACCCGCTAAGAATAGAGGACCCGACAAGTAAGTTCAAGCTGAGCTAGTTGTAGATGTTGGGGTACGGCTAAAATAAAGGAAGTCATTCGAACGAGACATAAAGTCATTCAAACGAAAAAGCTTTCCGTTGAAGTCGTTCGAACGACATACAGTCTCGTTCGAACGAAAACCGCAGTGTTTGTTTTGTAAGTTTGTTTTGGAAGTGATGGTTTATCTCGTGATGCGTACTTAAATGATGACCTAATAGAGAGACTATAAATATAAAGTGTGAGTTCAAAGCCTTTGTAATATGTGAGAAAGAGTTAAAGAAAGAAAAGGGAAAAATCTAGGGTTTTACTTTTAAGAGTTTCTTGGGTTTTCTTTCTAGGGTTTCTTGTTGGGGATTATCTATAAGGGTATAGGTAAGATAGAGTAATCTCTGGAACTTCTTGCAACCCTAATTGATAATAGATTCGTGGTGCATGTCGGGGGTGGTTTTGATCTTTTTAGGTTTCCACCTAAATTTAAAGCTTGTGTATGTGTTTATTGGTTGGATTAAATTCTCTGTGGTTAGAGTTAGATCTTAAGTTCTTGCTCAATCATATTGTGCTTCCGCATTGTGATTTACCTTATTTGTTTCCTAACAATTGGCATCATAACGAGGTTTAGGGTTAGTAGAGAAGAAAGATAGAAGGATCTAAGTACTCTAACGCGATCAAATTTTATGTAGAGAAGTTCGATGGGAAGATTAATTTTGGATTATGGCAAATACAAGTCCAAGATATCTTGATTCAAGGCGGATTATGTTAAGGGTGAACTCGAATTGTCGAAGAACTAGAATTGTTGAAGTCGTTCGAACGAAAATGAATGTCATTTGAACAAATATGGATTTCGTTCGAATGAGATAGTAGTTTTCACATTGGAAACTTGGAGACCAACGAAGTCATTTGAATGTGCTTAGATGTCGTTCGAACGAGTTATTGTTTTCTAGGGATGGAAACCATTTATCGTCAAAGTCGTTCGAACGAGCTTAGAATCATTCCAATGAAATGTGTGTAGGTTTGTTTTAGAAGTTCTTTTTGAACGTTGAGTTTACCTCGAGATCTATTCTGCTTGTAATTAGTCCTCTAGTGTATAAAGAGGATATAGGTTATTTTGTTAGCCTATCTTTTTGGTGAGTTTAATTCTATATAGCTAGGATTTGAAAAACTCTATTACAGAGCTTGAGAAGCTTGGAGAAAATCATGTGTAACCTATTTGATCATAGTAGATTGTTCGCGGGGAGTGGTTTTTCATCCAAAAAAGATTTCCACTTCTCTTCTCTGGGAAAATACTTGTCTCCTTTATTGTTCTTGGTTTCATTCCATTTTCTTGATTCGACGTATTCTATGTATCGTTCTTGGTGTATAAGACAGAGTAGCTACCTCGATTCTTAACAGGTTATGCAAAATACTAAAAGGGAGGCCTATACCTAAAACTTTTATTGAAGGTATAGCAGCCCAAAAAGCGGACGACGATGAAGAAGACTGGGAAGATCCAGATTCAAGAGTTGGGAGCGGGATTCGCCTTTGTCACGCTAATAACATTTTGGCAAACGTGGTTGGAGAGAAGATAGCAAAGGGTCTTTGGGAAAGGCTTGAAAGTTTATACCAAACAAAGAGTCTTTCGAATCGCTTAATTATACCTTAAGGAACGACTTTATACGCTTCAGATAGATGTGGGTACGAGCGTTGGTGATCATATAGGTTCTTTGAACGGGATCATTTCGGAATTGGAATCGATCAGAGTTAAAGTTAAGGATAAAGATAAGGCGCTTCAACTCATATGGTCTCTTCCTTCTACCTTTAAACATCTTCAACCTACGTTGATGTATGGGAAGGAAACTTTAAGTTTTGAGGAGGTTACAAGCACGCTTCTTTCCGAGGAGAGAAAGCTTAAGGGTAGCGAATCCTTTATGGAAAACTCGGGGATGGTGGCCTGTGGGAAGAGAAGCTTTAATAAGTTCAAAAAAGGAACTTATTGGGGTTGTGGTCAATCTGGTCATTATAGATTGGATTACAAAGCTGGGAAAGGTAAAGGAGCAAGTTCGACAAAGGGCTCTGAAAGTAACATTAACAAACTAACGACGGTTACTGGTAACGATGGTGATGAGGCGCTCCTTGTGGTGGCTGTTGATGGTTCTCGCCATGATAAAGGATAGGTGTTTGATAGTGGGACAACATTGCATGTATGCGGACACAAGGCATGGCTTAGCAAATATGCAAGGTGTGAGGGTAGCAAGTTTGTATCGACGAGCGATGGCTCTCGAATGCCAATTTTGGGAGTGGGTGATATTCGCGTGAGGATGTTCGATGGGCGCATCATAGTTCTTCATGATGTTCGACATGTGTCGAGTATGACTCATAATCTAATTTTACTTTCCAAATTAGATAATAAGGGTTATAATTCTTCCGGGCGAGGTGGAGTAATGCAAGTTTATTAGAAGTCTTCTTTGATCATGAAGGGAGTTTTGAGCGGGAACTTGTATACATTGGTTGGTAAATCAGTGGGTGGAGATGTGAAGGTTGCATGTACCGATAGAGCTATAGAGATTTCTCGAAAGGGGAATTTAGTTCAAGGTGGAGCAATGGCACGGTCTACAAAGATGATCGAAAAACCTAGACTCGTGAAATTCTCTTAATTGTGAAGTTGCCCATAGGGGCAACGCGGCAAGGATACATGACGAATGCAACGGAAGAAACAGATTTTTTGCTGAGGTGGAGATTGCTAGGGTACGGCTCAAAACAGAGGAAGTTGTTCGAACGAGACATAAAGTCGTTCGAACGAAAAAGCTTTTTGTTGAAGTCGTTCGAACGAGACTGTATGTCGTTCAAACGAAAACTTTAGTATTTTTTTTGTAAGTTCGTTTTGGAGATGATGGTTTGTCTCGTGATACGTACTTCACTGATGACCTAATAGAGAATCTATAAATATAGAGTGTGAGTTCAAAGCCTCTTTAATGTGTGAGAAAGAGTTAGAGAGAGAAAATGGAGAAATCTAAGGTTTTACTCTTGAGAGATTTCTTGGGTTTTTTTTCTAGGGTTTCGTGCTGGTGATTATCTGTAAGGGTAGAGGTGAGATAAAGTGATCTCTGGAACTTCTTGTAATTCTAATTGATAATAAATTCGTCGTGTTTGTCGGGGGTGGTTTTGATCCTTTTGGAGTTCCACATAAATTTAAACCTTGTATATGTGTTTATTGCTTGGATTGAATTCTCTATGGTTAGAGTTAGATCTTAAATTCTTGCACAATCATATTGTGCTTCCGCATTGCGATTTGCCCCCTTTGTTTCCTAACAGCAGATAGAACATGATGGAGGCATTTCCTCACTCTCCATGTATTGAAGGGCCTAATTATAAATGTAATATTTTAGAGCTTATTAGGATGTAAACTTATATCATAATTCAAAAGGTGTTTATAATTGTTTTAATGGTCTGACCGTCTTTGTAATGTGTTTGTAAAAGGCAAGAGTTTGATTGATTTCCATTTTGGTTTTTTAAGAGTTGGTTTGGAATCTTTGAATCTGAAGAAAAAAAAGAAAAAAAACCGAGTTCAAAACTCGCCCCGACTCGGCCAATTCTGTTCGGTTTCGGGTTCGGGTTCGGGTTCGTGTTCGTGCTCAGAAGTTGGTAACCTAACCAGTCCGGGTCGGATCAGGTTTAGGGCTTAACCCGGGCCGATCTGACCCGTGTACAACCCTAGTTATATGTGATGCCTCAATCAGTCAATTACTTTCTTTGTTTTTCTTCTTTTTATTTGGATAATCAGTCAATTACTTACTTATGAATATGACCACACAAAAATTCAGAAACACTGATTTTTTTTAGAGAAATGTTAGGGAAAAATCCCTGAAATATATGCCTTGAAGAAAATATTAATGGTTGCCATGCAACCCAAGGAAAAGAAGGCTCGTTTCTCCAGCGCCGAAATAAAACCCTGGAAATTACTTCACCTCCGCCAAAATTTCATACCTTGGGATGTAATTTGGCAGTTGATGTTCTAGTACGTAGTTTCTTAAAACATATGCATAAAGAAAACGTAAAATTAGTAGCAACAGTTCCTCTAATCTGACATCTGCAATTGTAAATAGGATGGAAGCTTGGTATATGGCTTGCAATGGATGACAAACAAAATATCCACGGTACGTTTAAGCACCTCTAATGTTCATTGCCACAAAATTAAAAATTGGTTAGCAATTCTCCACATTTTATTGGTCCTCATTATTCTTGTGGGTCATTCAAAAGTCATGCAAGTCACTTTAAGACCAAGACCAATGAAAATATTGGCCATTCAAATGCTATCTGTTTCGTGATTTTACAATGAATCTTCGTCCCCATAGGCTCATCAGTTTAAATTTCCACAATGAGATAAAGCACCATGAAGTCAAAAAAACGGTTTATTCAAGACTTCAACAATGCCGTGGGGAGAGGGCTACATGCTTCTACGGTTTACCTTGACGACTTGACTCTTGGGTCATTCAAACTCGTTGAAGGTGGCAACTATGTATATTTTGATACACCATTGTGACTAATCCAACACATTACTCATAAAAAAATATGGCTAATTCAATGTTCTTTAGGACACGTGTTGTACAGAAAGAGAGTTAAAATGTTCGGGAGAGGATTTAAAGACGAGACACTAAAGTCCCATTCTATAGGAACCACACATCTCTAGAGATGAGTGACTCTTACAATTGAAAATTCTTATATAGGAAATGAGGTGAAAATGAGGTGTCTCACTATCTCCCTCTCTCTCATAGGTGTCTCTCTTTCTTCACGTGACGGTATTTTTTTTTTCTCTCTCTACCTCGTGACTTAAATTTCATAGTTCAAACTAAACCTTATCTCTCTACACTGCTCTCTCTCTCTCTCTCTCTCTCTCTCTACCCCATTAAAGAACTCTGATTTCATGCCAAATTAGATTCGGTCAGATCTAACTCAAAAAAATGGCGGTAAGTAGTCACTCTCTATTTAGGGAATGTATTTTTTTTAGGGTTTTACTTTTTTTTGGCCTTGCATAGTACCAAACTGTTGATTGTTGTTTAAATGTTGTTGATTGTAGAAGATTTCCTGATGATGGGGATGATTGTTGGGGCTTGATTGTTTTTGTTTGAAATGTGAATCGATAATTTTTATACATTGCCAATCGACAATTTCTATTCGACAATTTTTTTATATATTTCCAATCGATAATTTTTATACATTACCAATCGACAATTTCTATTCGACAATTTCCATTCGATAATTTTTTATATATTTCCAATCGACAATTTTTTATATATTTCCAATTGACAATTTTTATGTAGTGCCAACCGACAAATCTAGTGTAGAATTAGTTTCTTCGACAATCTTGCAGTTAAAAATTGTCGAATATTGTGTCAATCGATAATTATGCGTTTGTGAATTGTCGTATGACTACTTGTTCGACAATTCATTTACACTGTTTAGGCATGTATTTTCTTGTAAGCTGAGTTAGTTTTATGCTCAATCTGTTTGTTTGTTTCAGAAATTACCATCATACTGATGGCACTCAATAAGGATAAAGTTAAGTTGTCGCAAAGCCACCAAATTAAGTCCCTCAAACTGCCTCTATTCGAAAGAGGAATGCAGAGGAATGAGTGCATCCTAATTACAATGTTCTCGTGGATTCCAATAAAAAGAAAACCACAACCACAGAAGTTCTTGCGTCAACCACGGAAGCCACAAGCTTGGAGGCAGTTAATGTTAAACAATAATGTAAACCTTGAAATGATTTCAATTTTGTATATTCATGTTGTACGAATATTGGTCTTTTGTGAAAGAAATTAAGTGCATTATGATTTGTCTGAATTTTTTTTTCTCGTTATGAATGGCGTTTATCATCAATTTCCTGTGTATATTGTGTATGTCTCATTTGTCGTTGAAAGGAGGTTTACAGATGCAGGAAAGACATATAAAGAGAGAAAGAGACTGGGAGACATAAATCTCACCAAATTTGGAGAAGAGATAGAGAAGTTTTATTTGAAATATGAACTGTAGAGGAGAGAGAGAGAGAGATAGATCACGTGAAGAGAGAAACCCTAGTTCGATAATTATCATAATATCTCACACGTGAAGAGAGAGAAAGAAAGAATGTCTCCTCTTTGCCAAGTGCCAACTCATTTCTACCTAATACCATTTGGTTT
Organism: Kingdonia uniflora; assembly: GCA_014058105.1. Taxonomy (NCBI): domain Eukaryota; kingdom Viridiplantae; phylum Streptophyta; class Magnoliopsida; order Ranunculales; family Circaeasteraceae; genus Kingdonia; species Kingdonia uniflora. The sequence goes on from JACGCM010002630.1 coordinate 955,883, forward strand.
CTCACTTTCTACCTCCTCTATTATAAGGACCACTCATCTCTAGAGATGTGTGGTTCCTATTGAGTGAGACATTAGTGTCTGGTTTGTGAGTGTCTCTAAATCCTTCCCCAACATGTTCTATCCAGAACTAATACAAGTTATATTGCTAATTTTGGGAGTTTTTAATTCACTTGGGATTGCACATACATCTAACAGCTGGATAGAGGAGACTGATTGGTGTGTAACTCACATTTGTGGTCATAATCTAATAAATTCTGCTAAGAAATTAGCTTTCTCTACCTTAGAAAAAGTTCGGTCCTAAGCGCTTAGGAACGAGAACCATCCTAAGCGCCTCCCCATTCGACATGTGTCCTATTTAACTCAACTTCTTAACCGTAATTAGTTAGTTGCAATTAACATTTTTATCCTCCTTAGGTTGTGCTAAATTACCGATATTAATTATAATTAATCTTCCTATTTTAATTATTTATTTGTGGCTGGAACCAAAGAAAAAGAACTCCTTGAAGACAATCAATCCAAAACCAGAAGATTAAAGTCTTGTTACCAAAGTCTCGTACACTATTGGTAATAATATTAACATGGACAAGACCTTGGTGGCATAATTGTCATCTAGTTAGAATACTTGGGCATACCTTAAACCCATTTTCATCAAATTTAGTCTAACAAGATTTGTCATTATTAATTTTAAAGAACGTACATAGAGAAAAATTTTGTACCATAATTAAGAAAATAAATAAATAAATAGCGGTGCCTATAGTTTGTTTGGCGCCAACTAGATCATAGGTGTAAAAATAAGTCATGAAAATAGGAAACTATATTATTTTTAATTGATATTCAAGGCTTAATTGGAGGATAAATGATAAGACTAAACAACTAATTAACCAAGGTTTAGAAGTTAGGTTAAATAGGACACATGTCGAATGGGGAGGCGCTTAGGACAATTCTCAGTCTTAGGCGCTTAGGGCCAAACTTTTTCTCTGCCTTCTACTATTATATTTGGATGGAAAGAAATAATACAAATGAAAGAAAAACTATTAACTATATTTTTCCCACCATTCTTTCTGATGTAAAAGACAAACTAACAGATCCATCTTTTCAGAATGAAGATAATGATAGAAATAGACAGAGGCGGATTTAGGGGGGGCTAGGGGGTGCCCGTCACCCCCACTATTTTTACAAATTTCCTTCTTAGAAAAAATAATAATAATTAAAAATATATATATAGTAACAGCTGCCAACTATGTTTCGAAATACCCCTTAAAATTTTATCCATGAATATGGGGGATTGGTAATCTCCATATAAGGTAATTTCCATTTTATCCATGAATCTCCGTATAAGGTAATCTCTGTATAAGGTAATGGGGGGATTGGATAAAACCCTTAAAATTTTCAAAATGTAACAAATGTAATCTTCGTTACATTTTATCCATGAATTTCAAAATACCCCTTAAAAATAATTTGGGAGCTCCGCCCCAGGAAATAGGCAGTTCTTGAGGAAAATTAATGTTCATGTGGAATTTAAGATCAAGAAGGTTATTAGGTGCTCACAGACACATCCAGCAATTGATGAAGTGATGATCAATATAGATGGATCATGGGTAAAAGACGAGGGAGGCTATGGAAGCAAGGTTGATCCACCCTGGGAAGCTAAATGGATATTAAGGGAGATACACAAGTTGTTAAAGTCATTCATATATTCAGTGAGACAAACTTAGATGCAGACAATCTAGCAGGCATGTACACAGGGATGCTTTGTACAGCTCTGGATGTTAGCTTACTACAAAATGAAGCTAAGGTAATGATCACCAAGGATGCTTTAGGCCATATCCATGAGAGTTTAAATGTTCTGTTTTTGGCCCTTGTATCATGTAATGCCCTTGTTGGGTCTGGGGTTTGATCATGATCTTTTATTTTTCTGTTATTTCATTTGCCCCCCCCCTAGTCTTCCTGGTTTGCAGATTGGGGAGTTAGGGGAGTTTTACTGCATTTTAGTCTTAGGCTCTTTTTGTTGCCAAAACTCAATAAAAAAAAATGAGGGAGTGTTATAGCAACGACTTCTTCGTTCAGTGAATATAGTAGATCAACTTTGGAGTGATTCTTGTAGAAATTTTTATAGGGGAAGAAGTAGATAAGATATTTCTCTAAAAGCTTTCTTTTGAATTACATTTTTCTTAAATCTTCATCCATTATAAGAGGATCTATATATAGCACTTAAGAGAAGATTCTAGAACAAGTTTATCTAGAAACATAAGAACTCTAAAACTAACAAATATCTTCATTAATCTTCTAGGAACTTCTTCCAAGACTTTATTCAAGAGTTCTCTAGAAACCTCCTAAATTTGGATTACTTCAACAATGCCTCCCGTAAACCAAATTTGCTTCGGACTCCTATCCTTGCAACATCCCTTTTGAAGAATTGTCCACCAAGAGGCTTTGTAAAAATGTCTGTCTTTTGATCATCGGTTTTGCAATACTTTACTTGGATAACTCTTTCATTCACCAGCTCTCTTGGGAAATGAAATCGAATACTAATGTGCTTTGTTTTCTTATGAAGAACTGAATCCTTTGTAATTGAAATCGTTGAACTATTGTCACAAAACAACATTGTTGGATTATTTTGCTTGTGCTTGAGACTTTCCAAAATTCCTTGTAACCAAATGATTTGACATCCTGCAAAAGAGGCTGTGATGTACTCGTCTTCCGTAGTATAGAGAGCAACGATTGGTTGTTTCTTCGAACTCCAAGAAATTGCTTCGCTTTCGAGATTAAAAACATATCCAGAGGTACTCCTGCTGTCATCAATACTTCCTGCCAAGTCGCTATCCGTGTAACCAGCAAGGTTAACCGGAACATTTGCTTGGTAGAATATTCCATAGTCGATGCTTCCTTTAACATGCCTTAGAATTCTTTTGGCAGCTTCCATATGGTTCGAGTATGGTCTTTCCATAAATCTGCTCACCAAACTCACTGCATACATGATATCCGGCCTTGTAGTTGTTAAATACATCAAGTTACCAACTAAACTCTGGAACATAGTAGTGTTAACAAGCTTTCCTTCGCCATCTTTACTTAAAAAGCAAGCATCGTCATGAAAATTAATGTCATATCCCTTCCTCAAAAGATGACCGATACTAAGAAGATTGCTCTTCACTCTAGGAACGTAATAAACTTCCGATATCTCCTCTAACCTCCCTGATTTTGTTATGAAAGCCACTTCTCCAACTCCTTCGATTTTATAAGCTTTAGCATCACCAATTCTCTTTGATAACCACGACCTCTTCCTCTTTGTGAGAACCTCAAGTTCTGATTTTCTTCTCCTTCATTTAGATCGTTATCATTGCTTGAATAACCTCTTCCTCATCCTCGATATTTGAAATCTCTTCCTCTAAAATTTTCACCTCTTCCACGACCACGGTAAGAGCTACGCCTCCCGTAGACATAACTTGGGATTTTAGAGCTTGATCTGGTTGAGAAGTAGGAGGATTCCTAAGATTAATTCTGATCTCATGAGCTTTTAATGTTTCTTGAAGATCTTCCGAAGTAAGAGGTCCCTTGATTCCTCAATAGAAACCACAACGTAATCAAACTTTGGTGCTAAGCTACGAAGGATTTTTTCAATGACTCTTCCATCTTCTAAAATCTCCCCATTAGATGCCATTTGATTAACAACAGAACTTACTTTTGTAAGATAATCCGTAATGCTTTCATGCTCTTTCATTTCTAGTTTTTCAAATTCCGATCGTAAGGTTTGAAGGCGCACTTTTTTCACTCTTTGTTCACCTTTATAGGCTGCTCGAATAATCTCCCAAGCTTGCTCTGAACTCTCGGCTTTAGCAATTCTTTCATATACTGGCATCTCGATTGTTTGGTAAATTTGGAATAACGCCTTACTATCTCTTTTTTAATTATTCTTCAAGATGTTTTTTTGGGCATTCGTCAACCCTTCTTCATTCTCGGGCTCTTCGTACCCTTCTTCAACTATACTTCATAACTCCATTGATTTTAGCAACACCTTTACATTGTTGCTCCAATAATCATAGTTTTCTCCATTGAATCGAGGGATAAGTGAAGCCATGTTGCTTGTACTAGCCATCTTAGCTGATACCACTTTGTAGAAAGTTTTATAGGGGAAGAAGTAGATAAGATATTTCTCTAAAAGCTTTCTTTTGAATTATTTTTTGTTAAATCTTCATCTATTACAAGAGGATCTATATATCACTTAAGAGAAGATTCTAGAACAAGTTTATCTAAAAACCTAGGAACTCTAAAACTAACAAATATCTTTATTAATCTTTTAGGAACTTCTTCCAAGACTTTATTCAAAAGTTCTCTAGAAACCTCCTAAATTTGGATTACTTCAACAATTCTAAGTCAAAATATAGGAATTAATGCATTTATCTTATTATCTCAGTTGTTGGGAGTCGAGGTAGCTAGTCTCCCTTCTACCACATGAATGAATTGCGAAATTTTCGAAGAAGTAATAAATCAAACGAAAAGCAAAAATAAGGACAAAAAAATTACTCAGAGGAGGGAAGTGGAAAACTCATACGGATAAAAAAACTACTCCCCGTGAGCAATCCACTATGATCAAATAAGATATAAGCAATATCTCCAAGCTTTAAAGGAGTCTCTCAAACCCTAGTTCTCTCTAGAATTTAACTCATAAAAGAATACAATACAAAATACCGTAAGTATCCCTTATATAATTGGGAGGTTATTACATTAATTTGGACTCAAAGTACAAATCATGAGGCAAGCCAACGTCATCACTCTAACCTTCTAAAATTGTGTTTATAAAGTCTATTCGAACAAAGACCAAAGTCTATTCAAACTGAATGGGTTCTGAGACTTCTATTCGAATAGACTTAAAGTCTATTCGAACAAACTGCTTTTTATTCGAACAGACTCATAAGTCTATTCGAATAAAGCTGTTCTGCCTTTTTTATTCGAACAAACCAAAGTCTATAAGAACAAAACACTGAAAAACCATATTTTCCTTCCGTCTTCAATCCTCACTCGTCCTATGAACTTCCGCGAACATAATTTGAATTCATACCTTAACAATCTTCCACTTAAAATTGAATCTACCATAACCCATCTCCAAATCTCCAAATGAATTACTTGTACTACAAGGACCTTCAATCATGAAGACCCATAGAAGTTGTACATGTCATCAACTTCTGAAAAGTCACCACTTTCAAAAACATATAGGCTTGATTCACATCAGTATGAATCTTTACAAGCTTTAACACATTGTCCTAGAGGAACGAGCGAATATAATGATATCGAATATCAATATGCTTAGTCCTAGAGTGAAAAAGTTGTATTCTTCGCTAAGTGTATCGCGCTTTGACTATCGCTATACAACTAAAGATGTTGTTCTTTACCGAGCTCTTTCATCCACCCTTTAAGCCAAACCATATCATTATACGCTTCCGTAGAAGCAACATATTCCGCCTCTGACGTAGACAAAGTTATAATCTTTTGTAGCCTCAAAACCCATGTAACCACACCGCTTCCCAATGTAAATACGGAAACACTAGTGCTCTTTCACCTATCAATGTCACCCGCCATATCAAAATCAATGAAACCCTGTAAGCATATTTGAGAACCCCCATAACATAATGCCATATCTTGAGTCCCCTTTAGATACCTAAGTATCCACTTCACAGCTCTCCAATGTTCCTTGCCTGGATTACTCATATACCTACTAATAACTCCCACTACTTGGGTAATATTTGGTTTCATACAAATCATAGCGTACATAAGGCTAACAACCGCTGATTGATAAGGAATTTTCTGTATCTCATAGCAATCCTTTTGTGTGTTCGGACAATACTGCTTTGATAATTTAAAGTGACCTCCCAATAGTGTACTAACAACCATAAAACCATCCATATTAAACTGCTTAAGTACTTTGCCGATGTACTCAGCTTGAGATAACTTTAATTATCGCCGCTTTCTGTCTCGTGTTACACGCATAGCAAGAAATTGTTTTGCAATACCCAAGTCTTTCATCGAAAACTCCTTGGATAACTGTTCTTCTACTTGACAATCTCTTCTATGTCGGTACTGACTACCAACATATCTACAAAAGTAGAATGATATATGATTTTCCTGTATTCTTGATAAAATTATAGTGATCAGCATTGCATTTCGAATAACCATTTCTGGACATGAATTGATCGAACTTCAAATACCACTGCCTCGATGTTTATTTCAAACCATATAAGCTCTTCATAAGCCTATATACTAGATCTTCTTTCCCTTTAACTAAATACCATTATGGCTGCCTTATATAAATTTCTTCATCAAGGTTACCGTAAAGAAATGTTGCCTTAACATCAAACAGTTCAAGATATAAATCTTCAACTGTAACTATATTCATCACAACCCGAATAGTAGACATCTTCACAATATAAGCAAAAATTTCACCAAAATCAACACCTTCTTTCTACTGAAAGCTCTTCACCACAAGTCTAGCCTTGAATCTCCTTGAACCGTCAAATTTCTACTTTAGTCAGTATACCCACTTGTTATACAATGTTCCCTTCCCTTTCGGTAACCGAACTAAATTCTAAGTTCAATTTACTGACAATGATTGCATCACATCAACCATAGCAAGCTCCCACTTTCTCTTAGCTTTATATCTAAAGCCTCCTTGTAACTTTTTGGTTCACCGCCATCCATAAGTAACATGTGATCTAGGGAGTTAACGTACCTAGCCAAAGTTTTTGCATTTCTCGGTTCCTTTTGAAGTGTTATTGGAATGTCTAGATCATTAGGTTTCTCACCTTGATCTAGTGCATCGGACTCAACCATGACTTCTTCTTCAACCTCTCGAGAGGGTTCAAATTTAATGTCGACACTTTTCACTACTTCACTTTGATTCATTTCCACAGGTACTTTGAAGTCTTTATACAAAACTTCCTCATTAAAATGTAATATTACAGCTCCGGTTGACTTTTCGATTTTTTACATCCTAAAATCGATACCCAAACTCATCACTGCCATATCCAATGAATTTGTACTTCATTGACTTTGCATAGAACTTTGTCCTTGTATTTGAATTATTAAGCACATATGAGGTGCAACTGAAAATACGCAAGTGAGAAAGGTTTTCCTCTTTATCGGCCCATGCTTCTTTAGGCAATCCAAAGTCCAAGGCTGTTAAAGGCCCTCTGTTTATCAAGTACGTCACTGTAATAGCCGCATCCGCCCAAAAACATTTTAGCAATCCTGCGTTGAGTCTCATACTCCTCGCTCTTTCATTTATGGTTCAATTCATGCGTTTTACAACACAATTTTACAGCGGTATTCTAGAAATAGTCTTATGTCGCCTAATCCCATTTGATGCGCAATAGTCTTCAAACTCATCACTACAGTACTCGCCCCCCGTTATGCAACCTAAGACACATTAATTTCAAGCCAGTTTCATTTTCAACTAGAGCCCTCCACTTCTTGAATTTATCAAATACTTCCGATTTGTTATTCACAAAGTAAACCCACAGTTTACGAGTAGCATCATCTCGATGAAAGTAACATAATAGTGAGAACCACCAAGATAAGATACCTTGGTTGGCCCCCAAACATCTGTATGAACAAAATCTAGTTTTTCCGATTTCCTTGATCTTCTAGTTATTTTGAAACTAGCCTTCTTTTGTTTAGTAATAATACATTCTTCACAAAACCTAAGATCAACCTCATCAAGACCCTCTAGTTTTCCCTTACTAATCATTATCTTCATCCCTTTCTTACTCATATGAACGAGCCGTTTGTGTCATGTACTTGTATCAATCCCTAGATTGGTCGCACAAATAGTAAAAATTGTGCCTTGTATTATATACAACGTTCCTTGGTTTAAGCCCCGAGTTACTACCATAGCTCCCTTTGTAACCTTTCAAAAATTATCACCAAAGATGCTTACATATCCACCATCATCCAACAATTGGCTAACCAATATAAGGTTACGTCCCAATTTGAGTACAAGTCGCACATTCTTCAAAACTAACGTTTCCCCCGAAGGCAACTTCAACCTAGTATTTCCCTTTCCAGTAATATTGTGTGCACTCTTATCTACAAGGAAGACCGTACCGAAGTCATTTTTAACAATATTGGTTAGGAAACCTATGTTTGCAGTAGCATAGAATGAGGCACCCGAATCAACTATCCATGATTCGTAAACATTATCGCACAAAAGAATTATACCCTCATCAGAACTAACCTCCTCAGTAAGGTTCATTGTATATATATTTCTCCTCGTCATTAACTTTCTTAGAAGAATTACAATCACGCCTGAAGTGACCCTTCTTTCCAAAGGTTCAACACGCACCTAGCGGCTTGGACTTTCTCCTTACCTATGAACAACCCCTTCTATTCTTTGGCCCCTTTCTATAAGACCTCCCTCTTTCCTCGACGTTCAACGCACTGCCGTTTGAACTCGAAGATGAGTTTCGCAAATTTTATTCACTCATAATCAACGAGACTATAGTACCAAATTTGATTGCTTCTTTCCCCGATAAATTGCTTATAGTTGTAATAAACCCTTCCCAGCTCTCGGGCATCTGCCCTAAAAGAGTCCACGCTCTCACATCCTCGGTAAAAGTGATTTTCACGAATTTAAGTTAAGCATGAATAGTATTGAACTCACTAATATGAGCTTACACACTACCATTATTTTTCATCTTTAAAGTAAATAAATGACGTAAAAGATGTACCTTATTTTCCCTGGACAGTTTAGAGTACATAGAGGAAAAAGTCTCCATCAAATCCTTTGTTGTTGTAACTTTGGAGATCATATGTAGAATTTGAGATGATAGCGTCAACCTAACGGTTCCAACTGCCTTGGGATCCAATCGCACCCACTTTGCAGTATCATGATCTACCGGCTTCATCTCAATTCTACCTGGTGGTAAATCAAGATCCTTCTGATATATATAATCTTCTATCTTCATCTTCCACACTCCAAAATTCAAACCATTGAATTTCACGATCTTCAATTTCTCTTCGTCGACCATCGCTCTTCACCACACAAGCCCTAAAATAAGCGCTCTGATATCAGTTGTTGGGAATCGAGGTAGCTAATCATTTTTCTGCCACAAGAACGAATTGCAGAATTCGCCGAATAAGTAATAAATCAAACGAAGAACAAAAACAAGCACACCAAATTTACCCGGAGGAGGGAAGTAGAAAACCCATACGAATAAAAAATACTCCCCATGAACAATCCACTATGATCAAATAAGTTACAAGCAATCTCTCCAAGCTTCCTCAAGCTTTAATGGAGTCTCTCAAACCCTAGTTCTCTCTAGAATTTAACTCACAAAAGAATACAATAAAAAATACCATAAGTATCCCTTATATAGTTGGGAGGTTATTACATCAATTTGGACTCAAAGTATAGATCACGAGGCAAGCCAACGTCTTCACTCCAACCTTCTAAAATTGTGTTTACAAAGTCTATTTAAGCATAGTGGGTTTTGAGACTTTTATTAAAATAGACTTTAACTCTATTCGAACAGACTATTTTCTATTTGAACATACTCATAAGTCTATTCAAATAAGGCTGCTTCTGCCTCTACTGTTCGAACAGACCAAAGTCTATACGAACAAAATACTGAAAAACCATATTTTCCTTCCATCTTCGATCATCGCTCGTCCCACAAACTCCGATGAACTTCCACGAACATAGTTCGAGTTCATACCTTAACATCAGTGGCATAAAGATCATATCCATAAGGATGAATGCTCTTAAAATATCTTTAAATTGATAGTAGTGATTGAGTGTCAAGGAGTTTCCATAGATCCTCTATGTCTATGTTCTATGTCTGCGTAAGAAAGATCAAAATTTGTTTTAGTATACTCTATGACTGTGTAAGAAAGATTAAAATAACATTAATCATCAAAGCAATAATATGATTCAATACATCAATGCAATACCTTCAACCCTAGTTAATTACCCTGGCAGCTTCATTAGGGCAACGATTTTCTAGTCCTGTAACTCTCTCCACCCTATAGATTTTAAGAACTATCACAATCTTTATACTAGACATTCTGTTAGAATTTTTCAAAACTTGTACCTCATTTTGAGCCTTGAACCCATGATTTCTTGGTCATCTATTTTATGTGACTCCTAAACTATAGCCTAAAGTTTAGTCCAACATTGTTTATAAAAAATAAAGGAACTAAACATATAAGGTAGTGCCCATGTGACATGTGTGTAACATGTGACATAGAGAGAGTGTATATGTGTGTGAGTGTGTGAAAGGATTTTATACCTTATATACACTTGGACCTCTCTCAGGCGGCCCAGTAGGCCGAGTTGGCTAGGTCTTGGGATCGGGCAATTGGCTCTTCTGGCTCTGGAGGCCTTGGGGGCCCTTTGGGCTTGGGCCTGGCTCACCCTAATCTTTTTAATAAAAGTTTCATTGGGCTTGGGCTTGGTTTGTTTCCTTAGTCTTTGATCTTCAAATTCTTCTCTCTACCACTATAGAAGACCTAATCTTCAGGGACATGTCCCACACGATTTGAATAGAGAAAAATTCGTTGGCAAACCTCCCTCTATAAATATAACTCTTCACCACCTTCTAAAACACACAGAAAACTATTCTTCCTCTCTGTGTTTAAACTCTCCCTCTTTCTCTACTTTGTACGGCTTACCTGAGGTGCAAAATACTATTGTTACTGAACGTAAACTTCTGGCACGAAGTTACGTATATGCTCGATGTATCCTGTGAGAGATTAGACCCGTTACCTGTACCCGAGGTAGGTCAAAATACTCTTTAAAGAGAGTGTGACCCACGCCTCGAGCTGTTACCATTTCACTGCTGGGGCTATAATAATCTGTAAATGGAGTATAAACCTGCTGCTACTACGTCCAGCTCAGTTCTTCCTTCTGTTAGCAGCTGCAATAATAACCAGTTCGATTCATTGTTGTTTGCTGGATAAAACCTGTCTGTTTGTTACTGCTGTATTCTGCCACTGCATACCTACTATTGTTGTTACAACTGAGTTACTCCTGCCTGTTTATTACTAAATTGATGTTCATTGCCGGAGTACTGAGTTACTTGAATCATTGCTGCCTATTTTTTTTATTACAAAATTGTCGTTCATTGTCGGAGTACTAGCCCCTCCTGCTGCTGCTGGAAACGTTGTTGTTGTATATGCTGGAAACGTTGATGTTGTATACCTTACTGTTATAACATCTTATTGATGCTCAATCAAGAAAGGAAAGCTATATTTTACAGGTTCGTAAGATTAAATTTTCAACAATTTTTAAAAGTATTTTATTTCTGTAAGATGGCTCTTTCTTCTGAAGTGCTGAAGTTTAATTCTAACAAACCCTTTAAGTTTGACGGTCTCAACTTCAAGAGGTGGAAGAACAAAATGTTCTTCTATCTCACACTTAAAGAAGTAGCGTATGTTCTGGAACAAGAATGCTCAGTTGAACCTCCTGTTCCCGTACCTGCTGTAGACCCTGATCATATTCTAAGCGAATATGATAAAACCTTAGAGACTATCTCAAACTGGACTGAGGCTGATATCAAATGTCGTAACTTCATTCTGAACGGTTTAGCGGACGAACTGTACGATTTTTATCTACAGTCCGAATCTGTAAAAACTGTTTGGGATGCATTACAGAATAAGTATAATACGGAAGAGGCGGGTTCTAAAAAGTTTGTCGTAAGCCAATATCTCAAGTTCAATATGGTCGACGATAAGTCAGTAATTTCCCAATCACATGAGTTGGAACGAATTGCACATAAGATCTTGTCCGAAGGGATACCTCTTAATGAATAATTTCAGGTTGCCGTGATGATTGACAAATTACCGTCGAATTGGAAAGACATTAAAAATATCATGCGACACAAGTCAAAGGAACTAACCATGGAGAACTTTATTACTCGTCTGAGGGTTGAAGAAGAATCTAGAAAACAAGACCTAAAAGAGGAAGTCATTTTGGTTCAAGCCAAATAGAAGGTCCATCTGAAACCTAAAGGGAAACTTTTTAAGGCTAAGAATGGTGGTAATCAAAACAACCGACCTAACGGTGGTAATCCAAATAACCGTCAGAACTATGGACACCAGAATCCTAATAAAGGAATGAACCAATAAGCCCCACCATATAACGGAACAGGTTCTATTATGTGCTTCAACTGTAAAAAGCCTAGACACATATCTAGAAACTGCCAGAACCGTAGACCTGCTGCTCAGGCTAACGTTACCAAAGAGCCCTTAGTGGCTATGATCACAGAGATCAACATGGTAGGTAGAACCGACGGGTGGTGGGCTGATTCGGGCGCCTCTAGGCATGTATGCTATGAGCGCAATTGGTTCAAGACCTACAAGGAGACTGAAGACCAGAAGGTGCTACTTGGGGATTCCCATTGTACCAAAGTGTTGATATTGGAGATGTTGAACTGGTATTTACCTCTGGAAGGACACTGACTCTGAAGGATGTGATGTACACTCCTGAAATGAGGAAAAATCTTATTTCTGGCTATCTTCTCAGCAAGGCAGGATTTTAGCAGACCATTGGGTCTGATCAATACATTTTAACTAAGGGTAGGGTTTTGTGGGAAAGGGTTTTTCTTGTAATGGAATGTTCAATATGAGTATTGAAATGAATAAATCTGCATCTGCTTACTTGTTGTCTTCTTTTAAAATTTGGCACTCTAGACTATGTCATGTTAATAAAAAGTTAGTACACAATATGAGTAAACTTACCATAATCCCTAAAGTAAATTTAAATGATTTTGATAGATGTCAATCTTGTAGTCAAGCTAAGATTACTAAAACCTTACATAAAAGTATTGTAAGAGAATCACAACTTTTAGACTTAGTACACTCTGACATTTATGAAATTGACGGAACACTCACTCGAAATGGTAAAAGATATTTTATAACTTTTATAGATGATCATTCAAACTATACTCAGGTTTACCTGATACGTCACAAAAGTGAAGTTTTAGATAAGTTTAGGACATATGTAATAGAGGTTAAAAATTAGTTTGATAGAAACATTAAAATATTTCATAGTAATAGAGGAACGGAGTATGATTCACATGAATTCCAAAACTTGTATGAATCCTTAGGGATTATACATGAAACTATTGCTCCTTATTCTCCAGAATCTAGCGGTAAAGCTGATCGCAAAAATAGAACTTACACTGAGTCAATAGTTGCTATGTTACTTAGTTCTGGATTACCTAAATCTTTATGGGGTGAAGCATTATTATCTGTTTGTCATGCTTTAAACCGTATTCCTTATGTCACATTTGAAGTGTCACCTTATGAAATTTAGAGAAAAAGAAAACCTAATGTTAGCTATTTTAAGGTTTGGGGTTGTTTAGCCTATATTCGTAAACCTGATCCTAAACGGATAAAACTAGCTAGTAGAGCTTTAGAATGTATTTTCATTAGTTATGTTATTAAAAGTAAAGCTTACAGGTTTCTTGATATTAAGGATAATGTTTTCATTGAATCACTTGATGTTGATTTCTATGAGGATAAGTTTCCCTACTTACTGAGGGACAGTGGGGGTAGTAGTGGGGATTCTCAACCTTCTACATCTTCGACCCCTAATGTACCTCAAGTAAAAGTTCCTAGAGCTGTTGATTCTCGTGATATAGACCCAGAACTTCGTAGAGGTAAACGTTTAAAGATTACTAAGGATTTTGATAATGATTATGTTGTACATACCTTAGAATCTGACCCCAATACTATCAAGGAAGCGTTAACCTCAAGTGACGTTAATTATTGGCAAGAAGCCATTGATGATGAAATGAATTCTCTTACGACAAATAAAACTTGGGATTTAGTTAACCTACCTCCTGGTAATCGTTCTATTGGGTGTAAATGGATATTAAAGAGAAAACTTAAACCATATGGTACTATAGATAAATATAAGGCAAGACTTGTAGCAAAAGGATATGTGCAAAAGGAAAATATTGATTTCTTCGACACATATTCCCAAGTTACTCGTGTGACAACCATTAAAGTATTATTGGTTATTGTTGTCGTACACGATTTGATTATTCACCAAATAGATGTAAAAATTATTTTTTTAAATGGAGAGCTTGAAGAGGAATTATATATGGATCAGCCTGAAGGTTTTGTAATACCTGGTGAAGAACACAAAATCTGCAAGCTGAATAAAACCTTATACAGTCTAAAGTAAGCTCCAAAATAGTGGCACGACAGGATCGACCAATTACTTCTTTCAAATGGTTTTAAGATTAACGTTGTTGATAAATGCATATATTATAAAGTATCTGGTGAAAGTTGTATTATGATATGTCAATACGTTGATGATCTACTTATTTTTGGTTCTACACTTGATATCATTTTAGAAACCAAAAACATGTTTAATAATAATTTTGATATGAAGGACCTTGGTGAGGCTAGTAAAATTTTAGGCAAGAAGATCACACGTACAGACACTGGTATTACTCTTGATCAATCTCATTACATTGAAAAGATCTAGAAGAAGTACAAATATTTTGATCGTAGACCTGCTTGTACTCCTTGTGATCCACAAGTTAAACTTTTAAAGAACTTGGGGGAGGCAGTTAGACAAAAAGAATACGCAAGTATTATTGGTAGCCTTCGCTATGCTACGGACTGTACTAGACCCGATATAACTTATGCTGTATGGGTTCTATGTAGATTCACAAGTAAACCAAGTTTGGCGCACTGGGGTGCTATTGATTGAGTTATGCGGTACCTAAAAATGACCATGAACTTGGGTTTACACTATCAGAAATTTCCCGCGGTCCTTGATGGATTTAGTGATGCAGATTGAAACTCATTTTCAGATGATTTCAAAGCCACCAGGGGATACGTATTTAGTATAGCTGGCGGGTCAGTTTCTTGGAGATCCAATAAATAAACGATTCTAGATCAGTCGACTATGGAGTCTGAGTTAGTAGCACTAGCTGCAGCTAGTGATAAGGCAAGTTAGTTGAAAGACCTCTTGTCTTATATTCCTCTATGAAGTAGGCATATACCGTCGATTTTGATCCACTCAGATAGTACTGCTGCGATAGCCAGAGTACAAAACAATTACTATAATGGTAAGAAGTTAGGGATACGTCGCAAGCACAGTATGATGAGAGGTTATCTCACATCTAGTACTGTTACAGTGGATTTTGTAAGATCGAAAAACAACTTGGCAGATCCTTTGATGAAAGGACTATCTCGTGACAAAGTTTGGAGTACATCCTTAGGGATGGGACTAAAGCCTATGATAGAATCACAAGTGGTGGGAACCCAACCTAAATGACTTGAGATCCCAAGAAATAGGTTCAATGGGAAAAACAATTCATTGTGATATAGAATCATGCAACTAGGAGCTTGTCACTCCAAAGTTAATCTCGTTGTACATATTGTATATATGCATGATATCTTGCAGCGACTGTAAGGCTGAGTTTCTTAAACTCTTAATGAGTTATATATCTCATTCTTGAGTGGGGTGTCTAGCTACAAAAACACTCTTAATAGACTCACCAAGGTAATTGTGAAAGTGCGGCCACTTCCTATGAGAATTAGGCTAAATTCTCTAAAGCCTTCACTTATACTGGGATTAAGCACATGGCCGAAAAGTACTGGCATTTAGAACTTGCACCTGGTAGGGTTGTATGTAGTTTTCCTCACTGTATAAAAATGAATAATGAGTTCAAGACTCTGATCACTTATTATTCTTATATGTTGAAGATTGTCTGCAACGTAAAAGTTCAAGTCTAAGGACACCTTTACTTAAGTACATCTCTATATATCGAAACCGTACTCTCGTTTCTCTTCTCATTCATCTATCCCTTTTTTAGAAGTTTTTTAAAAGTGGGGGATTGTTGGAATTTTTCAAAACTTGTACCTCATTTTGAACCTTGAACCCATGACCTCTTGGTCATCTATTTTATGTGACTCTTAAACTATAGTCTAAAGTTTAGTCTCACATTGTTTATAAACAATAGAGAAACTAGTAGTGCCCATGTGACATGTGTATAACATGTGAAATAGAGATAGTGTATAGGTGTGTGAGTGTGTGAGGGGATTTTATACCCTATACACAGTTGGACCTCTCTTAGACGGCCCGGCCTACCGGGCCGGCTCGGGCTTGAGATTGGGCAATTGGCTCTTCTGACTCTAGAGGCCTTGGGGGCCCTTTGGGCTTGAGCTTGGCTCACCCTAATCTTTTTAACAAAAGTTTCATTGGGCTTGAGCTTGGTTTGTTTTCTTAGTCTTTGGTCTTCACATTCTTCTCTCCACCACTATAGGAGACCTAATCTTCATGGACACATCCCACACGATTTGAATAGAGAGAGAGCCGTTGGCAAACCTCTCTCTATAAATATAACTCTTCACCACCTTCTAAAACACACAAAAAATTATTCTTCCTCTCTGTGTTTAAACTCTCTCTCTCTCTCTACTTTGTACAGTTTACCTGAGGTGCGAAATACTATTGTTACTGTACGTAGACTTCCGGTACGAAGCTACCGTATATGATCGTTGTATCCTGGGAGAGATTAGACCCGTTACCTGTACCCGAGGTAGGTCGAAATACTCTTTAAAGAGAGTGCGACCCACGCCTCGAGCTGTTACCATTTCACTGCCGGAGCTGTTGCAATCTATTAACGGAGTATAAACCTGTTGCTGCTACTTCCAACTCAATTCTTCCTTCTGCTAACCGCTGCGATAATAACAGTTATATTCATTGTTGTTTGCCGGATAAAACCTGCCTGTTCGTTGCTGCTGTATTCTGCCACTGCATTCATATCTACTGTTGCTGTTACAACTGAGTTACTCCTGCCTGTTTAATACTAAACTGCTGTTCATTGCCGGAGTACTGAGTCACTGGAATCACTGCTGCCTGTTTTATTTTTATTACAAAACTGCCGTTCATTGCCGGAGTACTTGCTCCTCCTGCTGTTGCTGGAAACATTGCTGCTATATATGCTGGAAACGTTGATGTTATATACCTTACTGCTATAACATCTTGCTGTTGCTCAATCAAGAAAGGAAAGCTATATTTTACAGGTTCATAAGATTAAATTTTCAACACATTCCTAACCAAGGGATCTTTTACAGTGCCATTAGTTAATGCCTCCATGGCTCTAGCTACTTGGAACCATGGTCTGCTAACTCTGGCAAAGGAGCCTTGTTACAAATATCTCTCACAGTGGCATCATCCTAACAACAAAGATATTTTTGACTGTCGAATTCGGAGAGAATACGACACCCATAAATGCGTCATCTTCATATTTAGCAATTCAACTGAACCGTGTGAAACATATATATCCACATATATGTGGAGAGTTGAAGAAAAGTCCAGGTCACCAGTGAAGACTGAAGTATTCACTAATTTTCTCTTGTAAGTTAAGATTTAGGGGCAGCCATATCTCTATAAATGCTGAACTACTTGAACTATAACTACATATTTCACCAGGATCTTCGATTTTCCCAACAATGGGTGGTTCAGGACTGAAGCTCTTCGCATCACTGGCAATCTTTGTTCTTCTCTTCTTCAGTTCTGCAGCAAATGCAAGGATACCATCTCATGGTAATTTTCTTTCATAATCACGATGCCAAGTGTAATTTATCTCTTTTTCCAATCAATCCCGCCCCTCCAATCTAATCACTAATTTTTGAAATGGTTAGACTATCTTAGAGGTTGGCAATAACAGTTTATCTAAACATGTTGAAACTGTATAAGCAAGGGCTTAAGATCAATTATTTTCGTTTAAACAACAACTAAGCTGAAAAATTGCTTCGTGTTTTAAAGAAAAATAAAAAAAATCAAAACAAAAGATCAAGAACTGTGAATTTCCTAGAAATACACTGTTTAATTGTAAATTTCACAGTTTAAAATTTGTACCATCCTGTTTTTCAAAGCATTTAGTCAAGTTTAAACGGGATTTAAACAAAGTGGTTAAAAAGAAAGAATTCGAAGTTGCATTATAACTTAATTTACTGGTTATTTTGGGTTGTCTAGGTGGCTTGAGAAACGTGGTTTCGAGCACCAAAAGTACTTTCAACTGCAAAGATCAGATGGATTTCAGTGAGAAAGATGTTCGTCCATCACAAGGCCTAAGGGACGGCAGCTTGTTACCACCAACACCGATGACAAACGGGCTTTGGCTACAAGAAACTCCACCTCCTGACTACTGAAAATTCGTAAAGAAGTGGTTAGAGAAGTTTTATTCAATGCTTTTCGATTTCTTTCCAATGGAATAGTATGTCACACCTCTCTTTTTTTTATAAGTAGCATGTTATGCCTTAATAGCTTGACTATGAATCTTTTATGAAGCGGAAAATGTTGTTTTTCTAAGGGTATAATGAGATTCTTAATGCAATATGTATGGTCCATTACAAAACCTAAACACCACCAATAGGCTAAATGCATGCAAATATGCAATCCTTAAGCCTATAACTTCAACCCTCATAACAATAATAACAATAATAACAACAACCAGCAATTTACAGCTTATTTTTGGAAATATAATTGGCTTTTGAACTAATTTTTTAGCTTATTTTGATTGGTAAAAAGGGTGCACTTGATTAAGGTAAAATTAAAATAAGAATGTTGGAACCACTAAAACTCTCAGAAGTGCATATTTCATGACCCCTCTCGTGGAAAGGAAATGATATGCAGTAATTTGCAAAATGTTAAACTATAAATTTTGCGCAAAGAGGAAATGATATGCAAATTGCAAAGCAAGAGAAGATGTCAATAGAGTACTAACAGTTAAACTACACCAACAGGTTATTGCAAGAGCTGGCCAATACTACTTTTGTTATCTCAAGTCACAGAATACCATAACATTGTTTCTAGACACGATATCATCAACAGAGCAAATGAAATAAACTACTATGAAGTTATCAAATTGAATTCTAGATCTAGTGATAGATACAATCATACAAACACTAATTACATCCTTGAGTCCATAGATGTTAGACCTATCTAAATTCTAAAGATCTCATAAACGAAAAACATAACAATATAGATAATATTTAGAAGAAACAATCAAACTAAACTCTAAATCAACACAACCTAAAAATGTATCTGTCATACATGTTGATGGATGAGAAACCAGCAAAACCTAAAAAATGATATTTTGGATCTAGAAGACAAAGTAAAAGCATTATTGGCCAAATAAATTAAGTCAAGAAATGATATAAGATTATGCTCAATATCAAGCATAACAACATTATTCCATATTCAATAAGAAAAGTATTTAGACTTGAACTAATCGTACCACATCATTGCCTAACACAAAACTTTGATGAAGTAACAACACAACACAACACAACACTTTGGAAGACAATAACAACTACTAGTGATAAAAATGGCCTCAATGATTGATGGTTTAAATCATCCTGAGAAAGCTCCTTGTCAAACAAGTTGAATCCCATATCATCATCACTATTTTCCTTCAAGTCGAAAAGTTGTCCAAATCCTAATTTCAAACTCCTATCACCACAATTTGAATCCAATAAATGGCAATAGCCAATAAAACCCTAATTTCAAACTCCTATCACCACAATTTGAATCCAAAAAACTAAAGTTGAACTTCAAATTTAGATAAACCCTACGGAAACAGCAGCACCGCCTCCAACGTTGGTGATGAGATCTCCGAGGCTGCTCCTCTAAGCCCGAAGAGGCTGGGTCGACAAACACATTTGCACCTTTCACCATGTTGCAATCTTCTGGGTCTGTGACCATTAAATGATTGGGTTCTTTTCTTTCGTTGTAACTCTAATATTTTGTTAAATGGCAATGATAACAATGGTAATGCGAATGTGAACGATGGGGTTCCTAGTGTGGTTGTTCCTGGAGTTATTTGTTATGATGAGGTTGTGAATTTAGAAGTTAAGCTGATTGGGTTTTTGCAGCAAGGATGGACGAGAATGTACAAAAATCTTCCAAAGCTTCTAGAGCAAGACTTCGTCATTGTGGTATTTTGTTATAACTATAACATAGAAGGCAAAGGGCACTACATGAGTTTAAGGAACAACTTTAAGAGCCAATGTAATGTCTATTTGGATAAGGATAGCGAACAACATAATACCTTTGTGGGTGATGAGAGGCAGCCTACACAATCTTAAATAAACTAAAACCAAACAAAACCCTATCATAAACAACAATAACCTAGACCTATACAAGATATCTCCACAACCTAATCTTAAACACTGACACTAAACAATATAGAGAAATTGGAAGAAAGTTTGAATTTTACAAACCTAATTTGTAATAGTTCAAGTGAGAGGAGACCAGAGAAGTAAGAGGGAGAAGGGAGAGGAGACCGAAGAGAGAAATAAAGCTAAATTAGGTTTTGAATTATCTATCCTCGAGAATTGTATTATATTCCAAATATAAGGTCTTAATAATTCGTTGTCTTAATTTTTTTAATGGCCAAGATTACTTTTATTAATATTTAATATTATCTAGACAATCCAAAATATCCTCGAGTACCACGTCATGGAGATGTACGGTTATAGCTTAGCCAAAGAGTTGAGTTTTTTTTCTTTTCTTAATATAGATAATAACTAGTAGTAGTAGTAATGGTTGGCACACATGGAGGAAAAGTAAGTTGCTTCCTTCTAATATGTGTAAGCTAAACCACTTTCGGATGTGTTTAAGATCAGGTTTTACGTGCTGAGCTTAGGTGAAATATTGGAGATTTTTCAAGAAAAGCCACAAAGGCCAACCCACCTGATTACGATCAAGCGCATCTCACCCAAACACCAAAAAATTAAAATGGTTAGCATATCTGCACCTTTTTTTTATTTGTCGTAATGATTCATGTCTCCTCCAAACTCATGCCGGTCCCACAAGAAGGGTGTGGCTTTTAAAGACCAAGACGAAGTAACACATTGATCCACAACTGATATCTATTTCAGCTTCGTCATCTTGGGCTCATCACCATAAATTTCCACAAAAAAAAGAAAGGCAGTACTTATATGCCGCCGTAAGAAGAGGGCTTAGAGCAGCAGCAGGCTCGTTATCCCTAAGATAGAGATCCAAATCAAGAAAAACTTCTGTGGCAATTCAAATAGCGCTATGATTCATAAAATCAGTGGCTATCTGTGGCGAGCCTGTTGTGGCCCACTTGATTGTATACGTGTGAACCTTAATTGTGTACATGTGAAGCTTGACATACGCATAAAAATAAGTTTTTTTTTTCTAAACAAAACTTATTATTTAATAATAATAATAAACTAAATAGATGAGTTGTGCCGCAATTGAATTGGCGCCTGTTTTTTTTTTTTTTTTTTTTTTAAATAAAAAAAACCTCTGACATGCATCCCCACCCCTGAAGAATATCACTTTTCTACCCCTTGTATTTAATGATTTTAAGTCTACGTGGCTCGCTAACTTAGCCAGCCGTTATGCTCTTACATTATATATAGACTTAGACTGCAAAGACTTGGGTCTTTGAAGGTCATTTATCTGTCACGACAAGGGTCGAATACAGATCAATCACTCTAATTACCTACATATATATTTGATAAATCATGCATTACAAATCAAACGCACTCGAGAGAAAATATAGCAAACCCAATGTTCCTTCTACCATTTCTTCTCCTTTCACTCACAGCCCTCTCAGGATCGAATGCAGTTCAATATACAGTCACCAACAAGGCTATAGGAACACCTGGTGGCAACCACTTAAACAACAAAATCGGTGCCAAATACAGTATAGACACTTCATTCCGCCTCAGTTTTTATCTGGCAAAATTTTGATCAGACAATCAAGTACTGGGAAAGGAGTGTTGGGCACGGGCAGAGCTATCGTTTTGGAATAGGGGGGCTAAACAAAATGAAGGCTACAGTGTCACAGCCAAGTTTTTGGATTACTGCAAGTCTTAGAGACGGATTTGTTGCCGAACTCAACAAGAAGATGAGGGATGGTTATAATAACAACTTCTTCGTGCAGTTATTGAGGAAGACGGTTGATTAACTCTGGAATGATTACAAGGCAAAATATGGGAAATAAGATAGTTATGATCCGTTCCCAAATAAAACTAATGTGAATAAGATAAATAAACTTGGGGTTTATGTAATCTCACTCTACGTTATAACGAAATTACATATTGAATTTAATGTATAACGGCTCTTTGGCAACCATTCAGATTAATAATTTTCTGTTGGAACTTGGAAGACAAGCGTTATTTTGCAAATCATTAAATTTAGGTTAAGCAGACCCTGACAGCTTGGATAGAGCGTATCCATGAGGCCGAAAGCCAGAACACAATCCAAGCGACTTTGAGGACTCTTTTCTCATGTTTCGGCCAAGTTGTTTTGGCGCAAACAGATAGATCATGTCCATCCCAATACACTCTGTTATCCACATTACGCTAGCTAGCAAGAAATAAAGATCTATCAACACACAAATACTCTGTCCTCTCAACTCCCAGCGAATGTTGCAATGTTTTAGGAAGCTCAAATAGCAAACAAATTAGGGCAATTAAGAAAATGTTACTGAACCAATTTCTCAATCAAAATGGGTGTTCAGGAAAATGGTTATGTAACTAAGAGAGGTACAGTATATGTATACAACAAGGTTCCTTTGATCACTAAGCTCATCATATAATCGGCTTAGAGGTTCAGTCTTCAAACACTAAACTCAATGGCCATTCATATCTTATTTACCAAGTTTTATCACTGCTCTCATACCTAGGCTTGAGAAAATAATTGCACCTTTATTTAGGGGAAACTTCACAATATTATGGCGAACTTAATTCACGAAAACGTATACAACTTGCTTCACAAAGACTTGATGTAGTATATATTTATGAAACACAGAAACTTCGATGGTGATCTGCCTGAAAGTAAGGGTGAGTTTTACCACAAAGTTCATGATGAGCATGCTTGACTCTAAAGAGTATACATGAACACTTGGGAATGGTATGTGGTTTCTGGTTTCCAGTCTCTGCTTAACACTCATGAGTATTCCATTATCGCATGGGAAGCTATCAAGCCTGCAGACGGATAGAGAATGATGCTTCGAGTCTAGAAGGAACTTTGTAAAGATCTCCCAATTTTTGTTAAGGACTGATTGTCTGACTATCCAGAAGGAACTCGAGCAACAAACCCCTGCTAATTTAACTGGACTAATAATCTAATATACTTATAATACCTCAACGAGAGCTGATCCTGGCTCCGATAAAAAAATCAAACATCAGATTGTTTCTTTGTTAAGTGAAGGCCGGGACAGCCCGATTTGCAAGGCATCCTTCGAGCATTTAAGTCCAAAGAAATTCTAAACTTAAAAATCAAAAGCCAATGCAAGGGCCAAGTCAAGGACTCTTAACAGTCTAACCAAGGTCACCAGAAAATCAAAATCAAAATCAAAATCAAATAAACAACCCTGCCCCAGAAGACAGTCTGGAAAATAAAAAAATAGTCAACAATCATACTTTTTTGACCATCTGGATCATCTCTGTACAGTATATATTTGAAGCACCATTCGTCCATTCCTCAGTAAACTCATCCACCGCACCTAACAAATATATGTCTAGCCTAATCTACTTTCTACCTCTTCTCCTTTCACTCACAACCTTTCCGAGGGTCACAAGCAGTCCAATATGATGTTACCAACAGTGCCACCGGAACACCCGGCGGCACACGCTTCACAAACGAAATCGGTCTTGAATATAGTAAACAGACGCTACAAGCAGCCACCGATTTCATCTGGCGAGTCTTCCAACAGAACACCAAGTCTGATAGAAAGAGCGTTAATCAAGTGAGCGTATTTGTTGAGACTATGGATGGGGTAGCATATGCTAGCAACAATGAGATCCACGTGAGTGCAAGTTACATCGGACAGGTGATGTAAAAGGAGAGATTACGGGAGTGTTATACCATGAAATGACTCATAACGGGAACGGGAACGGGCAAACTCCAGGTGGACTGATAGAAGGTGTTGCTGATTTTGTGAGGCTGAGAGCTGGCTACGCCCCGTCTCATTGGATGAAAGCTGGTGGTGGTGATCGGTGGGATCAAGGGTACGATGTAACAGCCAAGTTTTTGGATTACTGCAATAGTCTCAAAGATGGGTTTATTGCTGAACTGAATAAGATGATGAGAACTGGTTATAGTAACGACTTCTTCGTGCAGTTGTTGGGGAGGACTGTTGATCAACTCTGGAGCGATTACAAGGCAAAATACGGGAATTAACTAAAGACATTTATCTTGTGCTAAGATAATAAACTATCCTGATATCTATGGATTACTAATAAATAAAAGTTTCCCGCTTACAGTTTATTCAAGAGGATATGTTAAGAGTAAGAGATATAATACATCCAAAGGATGTCATGTTAACCACCCTAACCAACTAATTAACTCCCTAGTAAATAAATACTTGTCCAATTCCCTACGGCCTTAGCCCGCATATTATAACAAAAGCAAGAGAATGTAGAGGCACTTGGTAAGAGCAACTTTCTGCCGATACTCTATGTGGATGTCCATAATTTTCAGTGAAATTTCGATGAACTTCGAGATTTGATGTACTGGTGTGGATATGGCAGCAGTATCATTTATTTCCTACACCTCTCTGGCCTTAAGAAGAGTCATTCAAAATTTCCAGATTTTACACCAGAAATGTTTGTAATCGGGAATTTTCAGTAATTTAGACAATTGCTGACCGTTGGATTAGCTAAGTTTTACTCTCATACATGAATCCAATGGTTATCATGACTAAATTACTAGAAGAGCCTAAAATTCCAAAACTTCATGAGATTTTGAGAAAAAACATACTCCTGTAATTTGTTTTTTCACGGAAAAGAATATGTATTCCAACTTGATATCATTCTTAAACACCAAAAAAAAAAAGTTAAGCTTCTTCTGAAACATTTTTATTTTCCGTTTATTCCAAATAGCACTCTCTTTATCATCCAATGAGAAACAACTCGCAGACTAGGATCTTCTAGCCCCCATACTGAGCCTTATAATCCGTCCATAGTTCATCAACAAACTTGCAAAGCAACTGCACAAAATAGTCATCACTATAACTATCTTTCATCATACTATTCAGATATGCTACAAACCCATCTCTCATACCATTGCAGTACTCGAGAAAATAGGCGGTAATGGTATATCCCTGATCCCAACTATCCCGCCACCCCTTGCAATCCAATGCGCAGGTGCCTACCCTGATTTTAACCTCACATAATCTGCAATCCCCTCAATCAAACCGCTTGGTGTACCACTCCCACTCCCTCTCCCCCATTGCCAAACATGCGTTGCCTCATGATAAATAACTCCTATAACTTCAATTCTTACGTCACCAGAATAGCCTGAAACATACTCTGCACTTAAGTGTATGTCGTTGAAGATAGTGTACACAACAGAATTCTCATGGCTCTCGACAACCATTGTTATCTCCTGGATATCTTCCCTGACACCACCTTCACCTTGTTGGAAAGTTTCCCAGATGAATTTTGATGCAAGTTCAAGTACTTCCTCACTGTACATCTGCCCAATCTCATTGTCAAATCTAATGCCACCAAGTGTATCTGCGACGCTGTCGCTAACTTGGTATTCGATGGCTTGACTTCCATCAAATGACGGCACGAGAACAAGAAAGGAGACCATAAGAAAAAGAGGATCCGTTTCTCAATCCGGATTGGGGAAGGACCTCAAGATGGTGTTCTGGTGTGCTGGAACTTATATAGAAGATATAGTGGTGTAGGACAAACGCGCACTGTTTCCAGCTCTACCTAGTTACCAATGCAAAGAAAAATATGGATGTATATGCTACACCATATCATAGGTGACAAGAGAATACATCTCATTGACAAACTTAAAAGAAACCATTTCTAAATTGCAACTCAAGGAAGTCCTTTTGAACACAACGGATATACTGCAATTATCTTGAAGTATGCAAAGGTCTTGAGATAAACTCGGCGCACCTGTCAAGATTACCTTGGCTAGAGTTGAAATTTGCTATACTGCATAGGCTTTGGGAGATTAGTCTTTCCAAACAATTATGAGATCAGATAAATGAAACCGAAACCAGATGTTATCGGAGACGAATATAACGTGAATTAGGACCCATTCATATAGACAAAAAATCTTGAACCTTGTTCCCTTTGGCACCGATGAAATCTGTCTTATCACAAATATGAGAATAGATTTTGCCTAAACTGAGAGTGGATTTTGCCTCGAAGTTATTGATGAGCACACTGGACGCTGTGGTAGTAGTAGTACATGGTCCCCAAGATTGTACACCGTCTTACATTATTAATTTGGAGTCTTTTCAGGTAAATCTTAGGTTTCGGCCACATACTGTATGTAGCAGAATATTTCTCATCAAGATGGCATATAGGGGGGGAAAACCTTCAGCTATGATTAAAACACTACTAGGATATATAGCAGGCACTTTTATTTTTCATTGCCCATTGTAATAAGAGAAAACATACATGAGTGGACTTTCAGAAACTCTTTTACTGTGTCCCTCAAAGGCCAGGGCAATTAAGTTTGGTTGAAATCAAGACCAGGCACGACCGGTAGAATTATGGGGTATACCTACAAGAATACAAAGGGGGCCGGCTTTGACTGGTGGAGATTTTCATAAATATACTAATTCTTATTTAGAGCAAGGATTTGTGAAGTCTTTCACCTAATTGTAAGTTGCTGAATGGCCAATATAATTTGATCGATAGTCTGGAATTCACGTCTGTCCTTCAGAAGCCGCTTTGCAAATTGAAGAGCTTGACGCTCACAATGTGCTCGTTTGGCAGCAGATCCAATTGATTCAAAATCCTCTACATGAGCAACACCAACTATTCTCCTGCAAACCAACAGAATAACAACTTTTGAGTATGAGTTAAATAAAAATCACTTTTTAAGCAAAGTAGGATTAAATAAAGGTAAGTGTATGACATTAAAAAAATTATAAAGCAAATAGCTAGCACAATTATAGGTATTATGTTTAAAAAAACGAATTGAGGCTTACGTCTCATGAACACCCTCACACCTTATGAAGATTTTGTACTAAGGCTCCTCACGCCTCGCCAATTACTGCGTCAAAAATCTCAAAATTACCTTTTATTTCAATTTTTTAAAAAACAAATTGAGGCTTACGTCTTATGAACACCATCACGCCTTACGAATATTTTGTACTGAGGCTCACGCCTCACCAATTACTGCTTCAAAAATCTCAAAATAACTTTTATTTCAATTTTTTAAAGAACGCCCCTTCGGGTTTGGATTAAAGACAATCCTGACAAAATACCGCTTCTAGAGTAATCATTTCTCACTAATCTTAATGGAAAAAGAAATGTTAAAAGCCGTCGTGCTACGTACTCACCGCCTTTGCCTCCACCCTTTTAAATCTTCATAGGTAAAGTCTTGTGCTATACAGTTTGTGTGGACCCCTTCAATGGTGAAAAGAGGAAGTACTTAATGGTAAGAATGAAGGAAAAGGAGGAGATGAATGAGACGTATCTTTATATATATAGAGAGAGAAAGAGAGACAGAGAGAATTGCAATTTGGACTACTCATATGGGTGTTTGGGGATTAATGAGACGTAACTTTAGCAATGAGTAGAAGCTAAGGAAAGTTGTCCAACTTGGGGGCATGAAATTAACAACTCGAATCTTATAAGTTATGTGATACTAAGGTTTCTTTTAACATTATTGTTTATGAGCATATTTCTTATCCTAGAACAATTTGGGGGCATGAGAGTAACTAGAATCTTGTAACTTTCTCCCTTGCTCTCAGTAAAATATTATGGAGATGCAATGACCAATGGGGATTTTTGAAAGTTAAAATGACTCAAATAAGCACAATACATATGCTTATCACCCATTTTTTGGGGCTTCGGCTAGGCTTTGATTCCAAACAGCACCGAAAAGACCCTCCATTTATTCAAAAATTGCTTCTCATTCTCTCCATTCATCTATCTCCGCAATCTCCTGCTTTTTCCCCATTCCCTCTCCTCTTCCTCTGATCCCCCCACTCTTCCTACTGCCCTCAAAATGCTTATAGGATATTTTACAATAATAATGGTGGTTGTCGTAGTCATCACTAACCTCAATCTCCAAAGAGAAGTTATCCGTAAAGAAATGAAAGCTAGTATTTTCGGAGACATTGCAACCGATCTACGTTTCCTCCTAAATTGATGAATGTCAACCAATTTCCATATATTTCAACCAGTTGTCCCCGCGAATATCTTGATGAATGTTCATCATATATATCTTTTGTAGGATTAGATGAGTATGGCACCGATTTTCTCGCTGGCAGAATACAACAAGTGATCACAACAGATCTCCCCCGCACAGTACAAGTCATTCTCATTGGCAAAATCCAAGTCACAACGGATCTCCTCTGGCATAGTTCATGTCCTCGTACTTTGATATTATAACTCATGTCAACACCCTGACGAATATAGGTATAAGCTATATCCATTTCATAACTAATATTCACAAGCAAACCAATACACACATTTGGAATATCCATAGGGGTACCAATATTAACATATGAATATCTTTCTGCTTGTAAATATTGGTACCCGTATGGATATTGGTCAGCCAGTAGATATTGGTACAGTACCCCTGTAGAAATTAGTTAGTTTGTGGATATTGGTATTCATGGGAATATTGCGGATGTGAATATTGGTCTGAAAGTTAATATGGGCTACAATATTCAAAACTAATGGTGATCCGTCAAATGACATTCATTGCGCCGCCAAAACGGACGCGAATACTGTGGAAGAAAACAGTTACGATTACTCGCTGGATTCAATGATTGAGAAGATTGGTAATGACCACTAATAAAATCCAGCATAAGATATATATGTTAAGCACTCATTAAAAAACTTACCAAAATTTGTTGTATACTACCTTCGTGGTTATCATTGTTAAAATGTGGGTGAGTATGTTAACATCGAGTAAAAGTTTCCCATCCCATGCTTGGAGGACATGATTGATGACTTAAACGAGGATCATGTTTTCTCCAAACTTGATCCGCAGCAGTTACCATCAAATTCATATGAGACTTAGAAATGAGTGGAAAACAACAATCAAGCAAAGGATGGTTATACGATTAGTTGAAGATGCCCTTTGGGTTATCTAACGTTTCGTCTACATTTATGCGTTAAATGATCGAGGTGTTACGAGAGTGTATTTCTCAGCGGTTTGTGGCTGTGTACTTTGAAGACATCCCGATTTGCAATCGTTTTGTGAAGGAACATGTGAGACATGTTGAGAAGGTACATATCCTTCGAGAAAAACAGCTTTATCTAAAGTTAAGAAAATGTTCTTTCATGGTAAGATTAGTTGAGTTCTTGGGTTACGTTGTTTCGCCTGGAGGGATTCGGGTAGATGAAATATCTAGCTATACGAAAGTGGACAATTCCTACTACTACATCTCAGATTCAGAGTTTTCATGGGTTAGCCACTTTCAACTGACAATTTATCTTCGGGTTCAGTACTATTATGGATCTTATTATTGGTCTCATGGGGGGGACTCCTTTTATGTGGTCTCCAGAGGCTGATGCGGCTTTCGGGAGATCAAGCAGAAAATGACCACAACACTAGTTCTTGCTCTTTCAAAAAATTTCGATCCTATGTTTAAGGTCACGACATATGCTTGTAAAACAAGTATTTGGTGCAGTAGTTATCTCAGGGATGTTGCCTGGTTGCTTACTTCAATTGGAAGCTTTCCAGTTCCCAGTTACTCTATTCCACTTATGATATGGAGCTTTTCGCATTTATTTGTGCACTTATGCATTGTAGACATTACTTATTGCACGGGAAGTTCATTATTCTTTTTAATTAAGAGGTGTTTTGATATATGCATATTGAGCAACGAGTTTTTTCAAACAAGCAAGTTACGTGGTTCAACTTCCTCCAAAGTTATCATTTTCATGTCCACTACATCAAAGGGAAGGAGAACCGACTAGCGGACGAAATGAGTAGGAAGGCATTTTTTTTTTGTTACGTTACGTACTTCGATTAAAATTTTATGAGATCTGGGAGTTATACCCACAAAATGATTTCTTCAGTCCTATTAATTTGGTTTGTCAGCAAAACAAGGGGATTAGTGAGGAATATTCGATACATGACGGGTATTTATTTGGGGATCAGGTTTTACGCATTCTCGTCTCTTCATTATTTGGCCGTTTGATTACTAAGGTCTACTAGGGAGGCTTATACAAGCATTTTGGCGTGATGAAGACTGGCTTCTATGCGTAAAAAAGTATTACTGGCAAACTATGCGAAGCGATGTTAATGTGTTCATGGTGCTACACATGTTCTACTACAAAAGGTATAGAGCATAACATTGGGCTTTATACTTCACTTTCAGTTCCTGATTTTGCATATTGGAGGGAGCGCTTATGAGATTCACAAGCCACCTTAGATGACGCATTCACGGGTTGTGAACGTCGTCAAGCTACTTTCACCATAATGTGGAGATCGAGTTCTACCAAACATTGCCTCCTCTTTTGGTTTGTGTACGACCTGGTGGGTACATCAATAAAGTTCTTGAAAGGGATGTTCAATCCACACCATGGCGCAGTACATATTCTATGTGCAACGTAGACCCGATTTCTACGACAAGTTCATGGCATGTGAGAATTCATGACGAATTCTTCTCAGTAGGGGAGAGTTAACATGCCACGTGTGGGTCGTTCCCCCACCCATCACGTGTGAGGAGATTTATTTCCTCTTTCTTGTCGGAGTCTACAATCTATCTTAGGTTTAGATTTTTATTATAAATAGGAGCTTGTTTTTGTTAGTAGATTAGTTAGTTGTTTTTTATGAGAGTTTGTTCTTGGGGGGGGGGAAGGGTTATGTAAGTTTGGGGGAAAACTACAAACCTTAGATTTTATTTTAATTGATTTTTTAATTAGTTATTTCCGCTTAATTAGTTTGATCAACACATGTCAAGTAGCAAACCTCCGCAAGAATCATAAATATTAATATTTGTTAAATATTTAACGTAAGCAGTGTTTCCTAACAATTCATAATAAATTGGCACATGAGTGCAACTAACACTTCTGAATATATGTGAATAATAGTACTCATTGATTAAACCAGATTAAAGAAATGTTTTTAAAATATTGAGTTCTCAGTTTACATTATTCTTAAAATTGGCATAACTAACTTGTTGCATAGCTCTACTTGTGGCACCCCGCCGAGGGCGAATGTACTGGAGGCCTAACCTAATAGTGGTGACAGTTGAGCCAGCAGTATAGTCTCATATCGGCTGAGATCTTGTTGGGCGCAAGGTCTTTTAAGTTAGGATCTCACTCTACTTTTCACTTGTGTCTTTTGAGATGAAACATTGCACATCTTTGGGGGTGGTTAAGCAAGGACAATATCTGTGCGCATAGTGGGGTAATTGGAATAGCTTGATCGTAAAAGTGGGGAGACTATGACACCTCGCATTGGGCGAGTGTACTCGAGAGGCAGCTTGACCTAAAAGTGGTGTCGATTGCACTAGCGGTACAGTCCTACATCAGTTAAGATGTTGTCATGCGTAAGGTCTTAAGTTAGGATTTCCCTCTACTTGTCACATGTCACAGAGGCCCTTTGGGGGTAAAACCACCTTAGCAGGGGCAGCCATGGGAATAAGTCAAGTAAGCAGTCGCTTAGGGCCCCCAAAATTTAGCAAAGAACTATCCCCTTCCCCCCCATCCCCGATGCCCCAACACTATATATATTGTATATACTTGAGGGCCCCATTTTTTGAGTTCTCTTATGGTCCCTCGAAACCTCAGGCCGGCACTGCTCCTTAGGAAGTGGCAAGTGGGGACAATATCGATGCATATAGTGGGATCGTGACACCAATGTATGATCAAAGTTGGATGAAATGGTAAAAAGACAAACCCACCAAAGAAAAGGAAATAAACTATGTAGTAAAGTAAATTACCTTATCATTTTGGCAGCACCAAAACCAAGACTGTCATGAAACAAATCTTTCATATATTTCTTTTGGGCAAGCAGCAAAACCTCAGGAGTATTATATATTGCAGAAAGATAAGCTTCACCAGAATTATCTTGATGCTCATTCCAAAGTGTGGTGAACTTTTTCTGGAAGAGGTTCCATGTGTCTTCTATTGTCTTCAGGATCCACAGCTTGTATGCCTGTAGGAAAAAATCTCTTACATACACTTCATCGCACAATTAAACTACTTACATTGACAAATATCCAAAGAAAGAATCTATAATCACATTTACCATAAAATTTATTTCCTTTCGATAAAAAGGGAAAAAGAACACATAACAAGAGAGCTACAGCAAAAAGAAACACATAGAAGAAGTGACTTGAAAATTAGGGTCTGTTTGGTACGATATTCTAAGAACTGGGTATTTCAAATACATGCTTCGTGTGTGGCAAGGAATATGATGGTAAGAATTTATGGAAAATAAATATTTGGCAATTGGAATTCCAGATTTATATGCCTGCATTACAGCTACCTCGATGACGATACAAAGATCAGATCCACTTGTAAGGAAGTGGTGGTAGACGAAGGTAAAAACTTTAGTGGAAGGAAGAGATGAGATAGGTTGTTCTTGTAGTCATGGATTGGTACCACTTCCAACTTTTGATATGTTTTATATTTCAGGATGGAGGAGGTTGGGATTGAGAAGAGCGAGATATTGGAGTAGGAAAGTCCATGGATGATTTCTGGTTTGATTTTAATTAAGTCTAACGTGGGTAATTTTAAGGGATTGTAAAGGTCAGACGATGAGAGTATGACTACAATCTGAAGAAGAAGAAAAAATGGTGGTGACGGGTTTGCTATTTTAAAGAGAGAATAAGATAAACAAGAAGATATCGGGGGAAAGAGACTTTCGAAATGGGAAGAGAGAGTCTTGCTGGAAATTAATTTCAATCTCCATTCTCCGGATGACTTGTTTTAACCTGCGATGGATATCTCGGAGCAGTTATCTTATTCACAAAATATCTTAGATATCCCTAATATCTTATGTTACCAAACTCGGCCTTAGGATTTGAGAAAAAGGGGGCTCGAAGAAGAAACTGGTTAGGAGAATAGAAGAAGATTAGAGAGGTGGATTTCACAAACTAAAGATATAGGTATATAGATAATTACAAACTAAAGATATAGGTGGATTTCACAAGCAGGATGCGGTTCGTGCCTTGACGAGAGACTCATTTCATGTAAAGAGTTAGTTCTTTAAGTTCAAAGGGAACTATTTATAAGCAAAACAGAGATTGGGGAAAGGCAGCACCAATTTACTTTTTGGTCCGGGCAACAAACAAAAACGGTAGAAAGCAGCATAGCCCACCTATTTACATGCTTTCCTCGATATTCGAGAGTTTCTCTTTTCTCTTTGTTTTTACTTCGATCTATATCTTTCCAATTTTTACTTTACGGAAATTAATAACAAGAATTCGAATTTCACCAACGAATCAACGAGAGGAAAAGAATCCGGATTCGATGATACCATGATGATCTTTTATACATGGAGGAAGAGTTTTTCTAAATAAGTTACTCAAAGCCCTACAAAGAAATCTAGAACGGTTGCAGAACTACGCTATACATGGGTTGTTTACTTCCCATTCAAGATCCAAACTCATGTTTGATCATAGGTGGTGAAAACTTTACTTTCTTTTGTGAACATGTGAAAACCCCACTTGAAATAACAGGTAGAGTGGATCGAATATAAGTCATTGGTCGAGAATTGATAAAGTAAATTTCAGTTTACATTTCGTAGAAGTCCTAAAAGCTGTGAAGAAACTTAAAGAACTTGAAATTCTGTGATTTTCGAAGGAGAAAGAAAAGGATATTGTCCTATTTTCACAATCTGTTTTTTTTAATGTTCTGCCTACTTTCCTATCTGCCTCCACCACAATTGTGTTTTGCTGATAAATTTCCCTTCCAAAATTCGTGCATTCTTCCTGTCAGGGTTCAATACCCATTCTTTAATCCCAGTCTAATCAACTCCATTGCCAAGTTGACGGGGAGATGTGTACGGATTAAACAACCAAACTCTCCTGTTGACAAGGCCTTGTGCGGCTAGGGTTTAATTTGAGGTGGATATTTCGAAGGCCTAAGTATATTTGGCTATTCTTTCTAGTATGTTGGGCATTTGGCAAGAGGTGCAAAATGATCAAGTTCATACTTTCTGTCCAGGGACACTCCGTTGTTAGTTGTTCTACGGTGTAAATGGATAGAGGTGCTTCAGGAGATGGTGAAACCCAAAAAATCTTTCAAAGTGAAGATTGTGAAAACCTAGAACTTTTAAGAAGTGCAAGGGCAAGGTTTGAAGAAATGCGTACCAAGTAGGAAAAAAATTGAGCTGAAGCCACTGGTGGTAGAGGGTGCACTGAACCGTGAGTAGGCCCCAAACATATTTGAAGATCTGCCATTGCAGGAGGAAATCTATAATGTTTATAAGGACTATGAGGTGAAAGTGCCAGGGCAAGAAGAGGATACTGAAAATAAGTATGCAATGTTGAAGAATGATGATATGAAGCAACTTAATAGTTAATGCCGTGGATCTTAATAAAGCCTATGTAAGAGAAGCTATGGTGAGAACTCCTTTCAAGTCGAAGATTGTAAATTTACAAAAGCACTGGAGGTCTGCTGAAATTGTGGACTTAGAGAATTATGATCCAAATCTTCGCAACTCTTTTGTGATCCAGCATAAGATGGGAAAGAAGAAGCCATTAAGGGTCTGTTAACGATGAGTTTTCTGTTAATGAGGTATCTGAGAGGAAATGGATGGGTAGTTTTTAATTCTTGTAAGCAGATAGTGTGCAACAAGAGGGGATTGGAAATAATAAGACTGTTAGTCATGTAAGAAAACTGATAATACGAGTCAAGTCAGCTTACTGTTTCAATAAAACCAGCAATTTCTAGTTTTCAAGTGTCTTTAATTGCTTCTAGACTTGGTTCCATGGGTTACAAGCATAATGAGAATGTGGGAAGAAAGATCTGGGTTTATGGAAACAAAATTTCATAATTTATATGAGCAGCACTTCACACATGATGCATGTAGAGGTTCAATATATGGAAGTCTGAAGATATGTGGCATCTCTTAGTTATGCAAAATGAACCTACATTGTAAGAAGGTGTTAAGGAAGATTTGATGGTTGTGGCAGCAAATAATGAAGGGGAACCCTGGATGTTGGCAGGAGATTTTAATTGTCTTTCACGTGGAAATTTTAATTGGATGATGGCATTTCAGTTATATAAATGACAAGGAAGACCATGAATGCTGGCAGCAAGTATTTGAGAGAAACTGGGTGGTAGAGATCCTTTGGGACAGCATTTTCTTGGAAGTATTTCAGAGCAACTAAGTACTAGAGGTCCTTTGAGACTACCTACGGAAGAGTATAAGCAAATGGTTTACAATTATGAGTTATTAAAATTCCCTTACAGCAGTTATCAGAATACCTGGTGAGATGAACATTGAGGTTCCTCCAAGACTGGATTGAGCATGAGCATTTTGTAATGTGGAGTTCATGCAAGATTACCCTCATTGAAGTTGACCCTTTTAGGAAGGGTCTGTTCCAACCATGATCTATTGTTATTTTCTTATCAAAGGAGTGTACAAGGATATGTAATTTTAATTAGATGTGGCTTAAACATGAGGGTTTCGTTGATTCTGGGAGAGATACTTGGCGGATGGGGTATATGGGAATGGTCTTCAACCTCTAACTATGAAAGTGAAGATTAAGTCTGAACTGAAAAAATAAAATTAGGTATTTGAAAATGTGTTCAGGATATTCAAGTGGTGGTTGATAAGACTACGGGACTTAGATGTGCAATTGCAGAGTGGATGGGATGCGGAAGTGGCAGCAAAATTAAGTAGGGCATGCAAGGCTGTGTTAGTAAAAGATGTGTTCTGGAGGGAGTTCTAGATTTAAATGGATTGATGGAGAGGACTCTAATACTAAGTTATTCCGTCAGACTGCAATAAACAGGAAAAGAAATGAGCTACATAATTTTTGTTGCAAGATGAGACATCTACTTCTTAGGTGGATGTTACTATTGATGTTGCAGTGTATACTATGAGTTACTTTATGCAGAAAAGGCGCATGAGTACTATACTGTTTGAATGCACTCCAGAGTTGGTTAGTGGTACAAATAATGACTTTGGAGTAGCAGTTCCAAGCTGGAGGAGCTCAAGCAGAGTCCATGGTCTATACATGCGGATAGTTGTATGCAATAACCTGTGTTGGGAAGCTGTATGTTGGACGATCTGTGTTGAAAAGTTGTATGTGATACTCTCTTTTTTATGGATATGATCCCAAAAGGTGGCCAGTTGGCTTTGTTGATTACATGCCAATTAACCATCTCTAACTAGTTGAAACTAAATAACAAGTACGCATATGCCTAGTACCAGCAATAATCGTGGCTCAAAACTCTTTTTTTATCACGCAATAGCTCTAGGCAGAGATGTCTGACTGCTTCTTGTAACCAGAAGAAGACATTGGAGGTTTTACTCTAGTTTGTATAGAGTGAGAAACAATGAAAGCGATGAGAAAATCAGTCAATGGAGGACAACCAATATAAGTTATACATCTTCAGATACTTTAGGTATTATCTAATAAAGTTTTGATCATACTCAGACTAACTTCGATAACCTTAGATGGTGAACAATGCAGACTCTAATTTGCAACCTAGCAACTTAACAAATTAGTTGCTATAAGAAGAGAAGGTAGTAGGAGGCATACTTTCCGATCATTAAGTTGATCAGCGTGTCCATCTTGTGCAAAGAAAGCCAAAATCAAGTTTCCAAGAAAAGCTCCTATATCAAACCCCATTGGTCCATAAAATGCAAACTCGGGATCTATAACCTGAGTGGAATCATGGGTTACCATGACAGAGCCAGTATGGAGATCTCCATGTACTAGGGCTTGTGCTCTCTCGCAGAACCTACAGGTTAGGCAATAGTTACTCTATGAGCTTCAGTATCCAGTATGTCATTAACTCAAAACTATCATATAAAATTGATACATGACACAAAAAGAAGCATGACATAGAAATAGAAAAGTACATGGATTTTAACTCCGCAACTTCAAGCTTCAAATCATTATCCACACGTACATCCTCAGCCTCTTGATCAAGATAAGGAGAAGTCCATCGGTTAAACTCGGATACTTTGTAAGGGTCCGAAAAAACAACTTGCTCAGTAAGCCTACATAATTCTACATTCCCACAGAATTCGGCAACTGCACAAAGAGCCATAAACACAGCATATCAGTCAAACAAGTAGTAAGTCATAGTGTCAGCGCTGACATTTGGAAGGAAAAGGCAGATGGAGTTATGCAAATTCAACAATTAGCTTCTACGTCTCACACAAACAAACGATGTGTAAACTGTCTGGGTTTAGTACTTCATGGTTTCGTTATATCCCCGGGTAATGCCAATAAAAAGAAATGTACCAATCTAAGCAGCTCCAGACAGTAAGCAGACTATGCAGGGAAGTCGCATGTTATAACGTTAATTGTCGTCGCTGGCTTCTGACTTAAATGTTTCAGAGTGGGTGTTAAGAATCTGGGGGGCCTAAAGCAAACCCTCAAAGTAGTGTCCCACATACCAAAAAACGAACAGTAAATTATCCAAAAAAGGGCAAAAATGAGGCAGTAAATTTTATTTAGAACTAAACAAAACCAATCCAAACATATTTGGATCACAAAACCTACAACCTAACCATCGAAGAACCCAAACTTGAAAAGCGACCCAAAAGTACATTTGTGATGTCAAAATATCACTTCATCTTTAAAGGTTGGAAAGTCTTTATCCTTACGAATATGATTGAACAGTTTACTCTGAGGATTAAATAGCTTTCTTTGGGGAATTTATCTCCAAGCATTTAACGATTTAATGGCTGAGTTGAAGGGTCAAAACTTAGCAACCTAACATACCATATAAGATTACATAGTAACTGGGCAAGAAATCAATGCTTGAGAGGATAGAGAGAGATAGACATGTAACAAGAGAGAGATGAAGGTTTTCAGAGGATCCGGAGTCTTCTGATTGAAGGAGAGAGAGAATCACACTTGCAAGGACACTAAGCTAAAAGGGCTTTGATTCGCGAGGAAACTGCAGATATCTAACTAAGATATCTTTAAAATTAGAGAGCGCCTAGATTTTTAACTACAGTTAGTATTTGTAGGGGCCTAACTTCAGGCAGAGGGGAAGTCGGCTCTTACACCACGGGGTTTATCCTCAATCAGAGGATTCAAGCATAAAATTTATAGTATACGTAATCTACCGACAATATACTTGCGTACAGGCCCGAATGTGACGCTCTACGACCTCTGATGAGGATTTTTAAGAGTGTTTATAATTTTGTCGAGTAGTCGAAGGTTCGAGTACTGGGTTTTTACAAGGTGATCGAAGGTAAAACGTATAGGTTCTGGGGAAAGATTTTTTAACCCCTCTTTGGTTCCCCATCCCTCCTATTTATATAATCATAGGAAGGGATGAGTCACCAAGGTTAGGTCAGATTACAAGTGTACAATCCGGGTATCCTCTGGATATCGAGCGAATATCCCGGAGTTGGTGTTGAAGCCGAAAATACTGTAGCTGTCTGTCGGTCTGTCACTGTGTCCTGACACTATAGCCATCTGAGGGTCCTGTCACTGTAGCTGACTGAACCGACAGCGGCGTTGTTCTTATCTGGTGAGCTGGCTGTCTTGTCATACTTCGACCATGTACGGATATGGTCGAAGTGTTTTTGAAGTGAAGTTCTTCTTCGAGGCTTGTTCTTCTTCGAGGCTTCGTCTTCGGGTAATCCTTGGGGGACTTGTTTGGGGGATTGAGTGGGCTTCGAGATATTCGGGTAGGCTTCGGAGTAGCCTTCGAGAGTCTGACTGGGGTAGAAGGCTGTGAATGGGCTACTACATTCGTCCCCTCTCAGGGAAGGTCTTGAAAGCAGGTGAAGAGACATTTGCTGAGAAAACTGTTTTGCATTGGAAGTTGAGCGATTTAACCGTTGGTTTTTGGGGAGGTAATAAAATAGGGTAATAAAGAGATGTTGGTAGTTATAGGGTAATAAATGAAATGAGGCTATAAGTATGGGTTATGGGGGTAGGGATACCGTGTACTCTTCTTCTGTTTCATTCTCTTCTCTTCCTACTGCATTTCTTGAAAAGGTTTATAGATACCACTCCGAACACGCGCTACCAAAAAAGAATGGGATTCGCCCGGGATCGTCGCATAGGGCGAAAGACAGCGGAATTGCATGTGAAGTTCTTCGGTCATCATGATCTCGACTGGGATATGCCTGAACTGGTGGAGCTGGAGGCTGGAGAGCCCATCAATGGGGAGCCTTACGCTTACTTTTGGGGGCAGCTGAAGTACCATTTTACGACTGCTGAAAAACGCTACCTCTACCTATCGGCTCTGGCTGAGTGTCTCGTTCGTGCAGATGAGGAGATTGAGGAGCAAGGCTCAGCGAGTAGAACTGGCCCGTCTCAAAATAAGGCAGACTTTTCTTGAGGCAGTGGTAAAGGTGGTGGTGATAGTGCAGGTTTCTTTTTGTATTGTAAAGTTGTATTTAGGGGTTTCCGTTTTTGCTGTGGTTGAAATGTATTGTTGTTTTGTTGTTGTTTTTGGTGGAATGAGAATAATATTTTACTGCATATTTGAGTGTTTGTAACTGGTAGGTATTGGAAACGAATAGACTTGTAGGCGCGATAGCAAATATATCTCATCGAATGTTAACGGGTAGTATTGATTACTGCTGAAAAAAGTGACCTCGAAGTATAGTGATATGGTTGAAGATAATTGACCCTGTATTAATCGAAGCTTAGTGAGGGGGTGTGGGTCGAAGTGTGAGAAAGGTCGATGGTCGACTGCATGTCCTCGTAAATGGTGCTTGAATGCGCATGCAGATGAAATTGTTACGTCTAAGAAGTTGTAGAGGTTGAACTGTTGAGTTTTCAAGGAGGAAAATTGAAGACAGTAATGAATGTGGCTTGGGAAGAGGGAAAGTTAAAGTGTACCTTCATGTATAAAATGGGTGTTGCTGGGAGGATTGCATACAACTTTTCTTTCATATCTGAATATAATGGCTTCTTCTTCTCAAAACAACAGTGATGTTTCAAGACCCGAGCAAGAGAACCAGGCGGCAATAAGAGTCAGGCGAGTACGGGAGAAGACGTTAGAGTTACAACTGAGGTTTGGTATTGATCAAGACATTGATGCGGAGATGCCGAATCTTTTTAAAGCGGAACCCGGGGCACCTATTGCTGGCATGCTCTTCGCGTATTGGTGGGGAATATTGCAGATGATGGGACCGTTTCCTGGCCACCGATTGTCCCTGCTGGAATCGTTTGCGGAGGAAATGGTGAACCAGGAAGATGTTGGTGCTAGGGCTGTGGTCGAGGAGAAGCACCCCGTTGATAATTAGGATCTCTTTCAACTGTTTTGTTGGGTTTTGGGTTAGATGGGTATATGAGGGTTTTGTAATTTCTGTTTGGATTGTACTTTGTTGATTTGTATGAAATGAAATTGGGGTTTGGCAATACGACTGTCGACTGTCGAATTGTAGAAGGAATATTCTGATCTGTCAAAGTAGAAGTCTGAACTTGGTGAAGTGAAAAGTGCGATCTGTCGAAGTCGAAGTCTGAGTTGTCGAAGTAATATTCTGATCTGTCGAAGTAGAAGTCTGAACTTGGTGAAGTGAAAAGTGTGATATGTCGAAGTAGAAGTCTGAGTTGTCGAAGTAATATTCTGATCTGTCGAAGTAGAAGTCTGAACTTGGTGAAGTGAAAAGTGTGATCTGTCGAAGTCGAAGTCAAGTACTATTCTGATCTGGCGAAGTAGAAGTTTGAACTTGGTGAAGTAAAAAGTGTGATATGTCGAAGTCTGAGCTGTCGAATGTGCTGTAGATCGAATGTTCAATATATTTGGAAATCGAATGTGGGGTTATCTGTGGATGAATGTTCGAGGCACGGTATAGTCGATTACTCGTGTGTGAGAAGTGGTTGTGTCGAAGTTTTTTTTTTTTTTTTTATTTGACTGGTCGGATTGAGAGCCCAGATAGCTGGTCTGTCAGAACGGTACGTGCTCCTAAGGCAGTGTGTCGTGCAAGTCATCATGATTTTTGCTCGCTTTACGGAAAAGGTGTGATTTGATATTGGGATTTGATTGGATGGCTTCGAGTGAGGGATAGAAGGTTCGAGAGGCTATGAGTTGCTATGCTGAAACTGATCTGTGTGAACTTGTGCTCTTTGAAATTGATTTGTATTGACTTGTTTGTGCTAAATACTTGATGTATGCTCTAAACGGAATTTGATTTGAATTGATTTGTGTTGAAACTGCTTCTCTAATATATGATGCTGTAGAACTTCTTGCATGTGGTGGGATTGTAGATGTTCCTGTATGATAGTATTTGCATGGGCTGTATCTGTCGAATGATTGTAGAGTGGTTGAACCTTGAAGAGTTTCGAGATGGTTGTGATGCTCTTTTGTAATCAAGGGATTTGCTGGACATCGAGGGCCTAGGCCACAATGATGTAAGACGTGGTCGCCCCCAACGCATTCTCGAGGGTCCGGTCTTTCGACCATTCGTGTCCCCCGAGTTTGCTCGAATGTTGGGAGTTTTAAAAAACTTCGAGGTCGCCCCCAAGTGTCAGTCAGGCCAAGGGTGACATGACACTTAGAGGAAACCACGAAATTCACTGGACTTCGACGGCTTTGCGGGCCTGATCCAAGCAAAACTGTTCGCCCCCAATGCATTCCCGAGGGTCCGGTCTTTCAACCATCCTTGCCCCTCGAGTTTGCTCAAAATTGGAGGTTTAAAAATTTTCAAGGTCACCCCCAAGTATCAGTCTGGTCGAAGGGTTGACATGATACCCAGGCTTAACCAAGAAATTCACTGGACTTCGACGGCCTTGCGGCCTGATCGAAACATAATTGTTCGCCCCCAATGCATTCCCGAGGGTCCGGTCTTTCAACCATCATTGCCCTTCGAGTTTGCTCGAAATTGGAGGTTTAAAAAATTTGAAGGTCGCCCCCAAGTATCAGTCGGGTTGACATGATACCCAGGCTTAACCAAGAAATTCACTGGACTTCGACAGCTTTGCGGGCCTGATCGAAGCATAACTGTTCGCCCCCAATGCATTCCCGAGGGTCCGGTCTTTCAACCATTCATGCCCCTCGAGTTTGCTCGAATTTTGGAGACTTGAAAATTTTCAAGGTCGCCCCCAAGTATTAGTCGGGTCGAAGGGTTGGCATTATACTTAGACTAAACCAAGAAATTTGCTGAACTTTGAAGGCCTGAGCCTGATCGAAGTAGAACGTGGTCGCCCCCAATGCATTCTCGAGGGTCCGGTCTCTCGACCATTCATGCCCCTCGAGTTTGCTCAAATTTTGGACTTGAAAAATTTTAAGGTCGCCCCCAAGTATCAGTCGGGTCGAAGGGTTGACATGATACCCAGGCTTAACCAAGAAATTCAATAGAAAACAGGAAACGAAGCTTGGGAAAAGATGTTTATTGATTATTCTGTGTTTACATCGGGTGTACAAGGTTGAGGCCGTGGCCTATCGTATGAGACTAGCTGCATTGTGGTGTCGATCATCGGCTTGAGCGAATTGTTGAGAAAGTAAGGCTATTTGGGCGGCCACTCCGTAGACGGAGTTGCCGGCATGGGTAGAACTAGAACGGAGGGTGGGTGCCATTGAGGATAACCGGCTGAAGTTGAAAACAAAATGAGGGGAAAAAGAAATGGAGATTGGTAGGGTGGGAAGAATAGACGGCACCAAATGTAGGGGCTTAACTTCAGGCTGAGGGGAAGTCGGCTCTTACACCAAGGGGTTTATCCTCAATCAGAGGATTCAAGCATAAAATCTATAGTATACGTAATCTACCGACAATATACTTGCGTACAGGCCCGAATGTGACGCTCTACGACCTCTGATGAGGATTTTTAAAAGTGTTTATATTTCTGTCGAGTAGCCGAAGGTTCGAGTACTGGGTTTTTACAAGGTGATCGAAGGTAAAACGTATAGGTTCTGGGGAAAGATTTTCTAACCCCTCTTTGGTTCCCCATCCCTCCTATTTATAGAATCATAGGAAGGGTAAGTCACTAAGGTTAGGTTAGATTACAAGTGTACAATCCGGGTATCCTCCGGATATCGAGCGGATATCCCGGAGTTGGGGTTGAAGCCGGAAATGCAGGGTCTGCTACCATGCCCTGTCATTGTAGTTGTCTGTCGGCCTGTCACTGTGTACTGACACTGTAGCCTGACACTGCAGCCGTCTGAGGGTCCTGACTGAACTGACAGTGGCGCCGTTCTTATCTGGTGAGCTGGCTGTCTTGTCACACTTTGACCATGTACGGATATGGTCGAAGTGTTTTTAAAGTGAAGTTCTTCTTCGAGGCTTGTTCTTCTTCGAGGCTTCGTCTTCGGGTAATCCTTGGGGGACTTGTTTGGGGGATTGAGTGGGCTTCGAGATATTTGGGTAGGCTTCGGAGTAGCCTTCGAGTGTCTGACTGGGTAGAAGGCTGCAAGTGGGCTACTACAGTATTCAAACAAAGTTGGACATGTCTTCAAGGTTATCTGAATTTTAAACACCTACTATTTAGCGAATATCCTGAATACCTAGTATAACCAAAGGTATATCATGCCTTACATATGAATACTAAAGAGAAGATTTTGGCACCCTTCCGCAAGGGGTGCCCAAGGCTGCCACTATGGTGGCTTGGCCTTAGAGCCCGCCCTGCCTTAATCCAACCATTTATCTCCATTCTCCATGCATAAATATCATTAGACAACCTTTTTCCCACTTGCATTGGTTGTCTTTAATAGATGATTGAGATTCTTGTTTTGACATGTTCATAAAGAAGAAGCATGAAAAAAGCAAAGCAAAAAAACAAACAAACCAAAAAGGGATATAAGGCGTATCGTGTTTGATGCACACACAACATGGCAATGAATACATCATATTTCTTCTGAATTTCTTTTGTAATTTGAAATCTGAAGATGTTGTAACTCACTCGTAGACTGCAAGTAGATAATGGATTAAGTTTTAACTTTTGTAAAACTAAAACGAAATCCTTCATATGACATCCAAGAAGAGAGAAAACTTTTTCCTTATGAGGAACGGGTATTTATGATTATGTTTGGTGAGGTTGATTTAACAGGATTCCAGTAGAACGTCAAAAGGCACATGGAGTTGAGCTTCAATAAGGCACCTGGAGTGGGATGCTGATACGCATCCATAAATCTAGGATGCTCGCACAGGAGAAGAGTGGAGTAATAACAGGCGTGTAGATTAGGGTGTTGAAACTCAAAAGCACCCATTTGATGGATACTATGTAACTGGATAGGATTTTTTTTATTGGAAGATGAGTTGAATATCTAAGGGACGTTGAGAGAAGTGGATTACGGGAAGCACGGAAAAGGTATCAAAGGCAGCTATTTCGCAGGTATATTTAGAGAGAATATCATGAACTCAGGTTATGACTAGTATGTGCACTACATACTCCTGATAATCCTAAAGTCAAAAGAAGCAATTGATAGCTAGAAAAGCATACTTGAATACATAATGGTCAGCCCACATATACTCGGTCGTTATACACTTTAGAGGGTCTGCAGGAAGATGAGTTGAGGTTCTCAGTGAAAGTGTTATCTTTCATATGGAAACTGTACTGATAAGAAACTATCCCAAGATCCCTTTTTTTTAAGGGTTCAACAATTGTGAGGATCAAAAATTCTGGTCACAAAAAAAACCTGAATACAAAAAAGCCTCACAGATATAAATACATTTTTATTATAAAGCTGTTCTAAAATATAGCAGAAGAAAAAAAATCCCACCTGAGTGTTTGTGCTTTGTGGTTGAGTTGTTGAGAAGCGATGTGCAGAAAAGGGTCTTTGCCATAAAGTCTGACATGTGCTCTGCAAGCAATGGATACTCAACTCCAGCAATTAAGCCTTTCCTCA
This sequence comes from Kingdonia uniflora, assembly GCA_014058105.1. NCBI lineage: Eukaryota > Viridiplantae > Streptophyta > Magnoliopsida > Ranunculales > Circaeasteraceae > Kingdonia > Kingdonia uniflora. Next base: position 1,000,766 of record JACGCM010002630.1, read on the forward strand.
GGATGATATGTGGAGGCTCCAAGTAGCGCATACCAATCAAAGACATAGCGCGGTCAAAATGATAAACTTCGGGAACATGATCTGGACATAAGCTACCTTGCTCTTTTAAAGCCAATGCCTCAAAATATGCACGTTCCTTTGTCATTGGCCATGACTCCCCTATACAACGAATGTAAGGAAGAGCCTAATCTCGCACAAAACCAAAACACGGTTACAAATATTAGTTTAAGATATTTCCATCACTTCAATATAACGAAATACTCTAATTAATATCTCTGGTTTGTCAAACATGCATATTTGGTTTTGCTAATATTACTCATCTAAGTTTCAGTAATTTGATTATGCGTGCTGAAGACTGCAGTAACTAAACTGGAGATGTATGTAGAATAAGAATTGACTATTGTAATTAAATTCCTCTTCAAGGTAGAAGGAGAATTCTTTGTTTGGTTATGCCGATATGGCAATATCCCTTTTCAATATTTTTGGTTTATGTTGACTAAAAAGGCATACATCCCTAACTTGTTCGGCAAAGAATAAGAAGGAGAGCCCCGTGGCAGCTGCGAGTCACATTTGTTCTCCCCTTCTAAAACCACCAAAGCCCTCCTCACACTCTCCTTCTAGTTCCTCCTCCCATCAAGATAGGGATTCCTAAAATCTTGGCGTAGCTCACAGCTCACACTAACCCTCCTTCTTCCGGCCCTACAGCACCTGAAAGAACGCCGCATCATGGCGCCCTTGCCCATTCCAACTTCATTTCACAATCAACACTAAGCACCCTAACGCTAACTCACGTTCGGTCATACCCAGTACTAAAGGGTTATCTTCCTTACTGATAATAAACCTATACCATAGCTAAAAACCAATCTTATCATTAAAACCTATTTACGATTAAACTTCATTAAATCAAACCAATAAACAAATAATGGGGTAAAAATAAAACCTGTTTGATGACAAAAGAACCCGAAGAAGAGGTGACAATATATACAAAATTAAGATTCCCATCGCCAACTTCTTTAATTTGCAAGTCTTCGAGTTTGTTTCCGAGCTTAGAGTGAAGATATGGTGTGGCTTTAATGTATTCGACTAGTGATTTCTCATCCAAGGCTCGAAATCCTTCCAACTCCATTGTTCTCTTCATCCCTGTTGTGTTGTGGAAAATGGAGAAGATAATAAATTATTAAGAGGCGTGAAAGTGGCCGACTTTATTCCTTAGAGCATCTCAGGGAGCGAGTGTGGGTTTGGGTGTGAGTTCTGACACCCTGCCCCACCAAACCCACAACTCACACCCGACCTCTCCCAGCAGCCAGTGTGAGTTTTCTATGTAGAGTTTTTTTTTTTTTTTTGAATATATTAAAACACCGCGCAGGGTTCCAAACACCACCGCTTCAACTGTAAGTAAAACTCACATCCAACTCGACTATTTTCATAATTTTTACATCTAGCTCTCTCTAAAAAATTCCCTAGTAAAAAAATATTTTAATTCCAACAAAATCAAAATGCATATGCCAGAGAGAGAACCACACCCTAGTATTATGCCTAGGTTTAGAGGAACAAGAGATCCAGAGCGTGCCGTAACTCGCTCGAGGTTCGGAATAAATAAAAAACGAGTGGAATTTGAAGATGTCCAACCCCAATCTATACCAAACCCAACCCAATAAAACTTTCCGCGGAAGAGTATTACCCAACTCCCAGACGGAGTCAGTCACATTTATTACACGGGAAAGGAACTCATGGTAAGTTTTAGTGTAATTGTGAATTTGTTTTTTTCATAAATCAAATGTTTGACAAAATGCCTCAATGAACAGAATCGGGATTCGATGCGTGTACACGGCACATTTACTATAGTGTTCAAAGTGTGGAAGGATATTGCCACAATTCTACCTGTAAGGGACGCCGTGGTGAATATTATCGAGCAGTTTATGGATATACGTTTGGGCAATTTAGATAATCGGCTAATTCGGACGCTTACAGAGCGTTGGTGGCCGACCACACACACGTTTCTGTTCCCTTGTGCGGAGATAGGGGTCACTCCTCTCGATTTCAATATGCTGACATCATTAACCATCGGCCGATATCCGACACAGGTGTCATATGACGACACATGGTCTATTTTATCCAATACGAGGCAATTGCTCCCCAATATTGATTCTAGCCATATAAAGAGTGGGAACGTCAGCATTGCACATTTGAGGATGTACTTGACCGTCGCAGCTGATCGGGAGAATGATATTACTATTGCCCGTGCTTTTATCCTCTTTATGATGGGACATTTGTGGTTTTAAATGGCCAACGACACCGTCCTGCTTGAATATCTCGCGGCCGTGGCCGATTTGGACTCGGCTGCCCAATATGACTGGGGTTCTGCTATTCTTGCTTCCCTATACTATGGTTTAGATACCGTAGTCACGACCGGGGGTTCCATCACTGGATTTGTCCAACTTCGTACGGTACACTAACACTTTTTCCTTTTACAAATCAAATATATTCTAATAAACGTCTTAAATAAACATTCTTATTATTTTTTATGTTATTCCGAAATGTAGTATTGGTTCTGCGAGTATTGTGGGGTTGGTCACCCTATAGTCAAGGAAGAGGTAAAGTTCTCAGCCTATCCGCGCCTCAAAGCATGGGAGAGGGGGAATAGGAGGAAAACAAATGACCAGGCAACCAATCTATTTATTCTAGGCTGATACCATATTGATCACCGCACTGTTGAGACGATCACATGGGAACCTTGATTAGATTCTGCAGTGTCTGAGACAAAGGACGTACTGGCTGTAAAAATCTTATCCTGTAAAAGGATGCCACTTCAAGTACCAAACAGAAACTACGAATATTACTTGGGGGATAGATGCTGGGGGCAATTGGAAGGCAAGGCGCGTATTCCTTTAGATCCTCCGCTTAGCATGTTGCTACATATTAGTCAAGGGGCTTTAGAGACAGGCCAGGTTCCTTGACTGTGAGCAGTTTGTGGTAGGAGAGGAGCGAGAGACTTACGCCTCATACTGGGTTGAACAAACTTCGGAGTTAGGCCACATGTTGACAGATTCCCAAAGGATAGGGAATATAGATCTGTTCGGACCGACTGCACTCAGAGCTAGTATTACACCCGTGGTGGTTACGTCAACGTCGGTTCATAGCTTATCCCAAGAATTCAGTTTGTCAGTGAGGCGGAGGGGCCAGACCCGGGGTGGCACATGGAGTGGACAGGGCGGCGTGAGAGGCTCCTCATCGCCCGTTTGAGGGACCTCCTACCCATGTCTTCCTCTTACGGCGCAGAGGAGCTGTGGTACCTGACCCATGGTATGCGGCGACTCGTCCTTGCAGAGTCTGAGCAGGACGCACAGAGGCTCCAGGAGGTAGATGATGAGCTTGTTATTGCCCACAGGCAAATTGATAGTATAAATCATCAGCTATATGCCCATGTAAGTAGTTTATTTATGTATTTATTGCGGTATTTTTTCTTAATGTCATATTTATTTTGTCAAAATATTTATAAAGTTTCTTTGTCCCATTCAGGACCTACAGCTGAGGAGGGGGAGTGACGTACGGGTGGTGCCGCTACTACCTGTAGGTAGCGCGAGGACGAGGCAACGTGGATCTGGTCCGCAAACCAGGGGAGGTGGTACTAGCCGCAGGGGGCGGGGTACTGGAGAAGATTCTGAGTAGATATATGTGTTTTTATGTTTTTTTAGACGATGTAGAAGCTCAGCGTTTATTATGTAGATGATTATGAGTAGACGATATATTTATAGACAATGTTTTGGATGTTCTTAATGTTCATTAGCCATGATTATCTAATATGAAAATTGACTGAAGTTTTTGCTAAAATTGACTATTTGTCTGTTCGAATAAATTTGCACTGAGGTGTTTTACATTTCTACAAACTATTTGGTGAAGTTTTTAGGTTTTTGGTAGAGTTTTTTCAATGTCTATTCGAACAGACTATTTGTCTTAAATTTTAACAATTTTACACAATTTGGCACTAAGCAGTATTATTCGAATAGAACCTAAATCTATTCGAACAAAATTGTCACTAAGGTCAAATACAAACATAGATTTGGCGATGAAATGAATATCGCGCAGTGTTCATTTCACCGCCAAATCTAGGGAAAAATACCCACAACTTCTTCTCCTTTTACATTTCTCCTATTTTTACACTTCTCTCTTCCATTAAAAACTTGTTCACCATCTGGTATTACACCCTTCTTTCAACTCCACAACCTCAAATGTCTTCTTCATCATCCGATTCATCAATACCCGATCCTCCAGGTTTATCGTCGTCGTTCTCCGATGACGAATTTGTCTTTAATTGTGCGGCGACAATTTGCATTCTGCACCAACCTGCAATAAACATAGTAGTTGAGGATGCAACTTTGAGTTACGGCAGGAGTATCATGGGCCGTAAGGATAAGAGAAAGAAGCGAGATCACCCATTGGGGCATTACAACATTATACGAGACAACTTTAAGCTGAATTGCACATATGAGCCATGGGAATTTCGACGACGTTTTTGTATGAGTAGAGACATGTTTATGCGTCTATTCGATGCAGTCGTTGCGCATGATCATTATTTTTTCCAGAAACCCAACAACGCTGGTACTATGGGGTTATCACCGTACCAAAAGGTAGTCGCAACACTACATTTCCTAAGCTATGGTGTTGCGGCAGATCTTTTTGACGAATATATCTGAATAGAAGAAAGCACAACCTTGTTATGTGTGAAAAGGTTTTATGTTGCGGTCATATAAATTTTTGGCAATGAATATCTTCGAGCACCAAATGCGGTCGACGTCGAAAAGTTAAAAGCTATCGGAGAGTCCCAGGGATTTCCCGGCATGTTAGGAAGGCTTGATTGCATGCATTGGATATGGAAAAATTATCCCAAAGCTTGGCACGGTCAATTTACTGGTCATTACCCCAAAACGACACTGATTCTTGAAGCGGTAGCTTTACACGACCTTTGGATTTGGCATGTTTTTTTTTGGGTTTCCAGGGCCTAACAATGATATCAATGTCCTGGAACAATCACATCTTTTCACCGACCTGGCCGATGGTATCGTCCCGCCTTACAATTATACAATTGCTGGAAAAGCTTATGATATGAGCTATTACCTAGCCGATAACATATACCTCAAATGGGGAACACTTGTCCAAACCATATCCAATCCGGTTACAGTGAAACAAAAATTATTTGCTCAACATCAAGAAAGTTGTCGAAAAGATGTAGAACGGGCGTTTGGGGTTTTACAATCTCGATTCAATGTTGTCAAAAATCCAGTTAAATTGTGGGACCCTCAGGTTTTGAGTAATGTCATGAAGGCGTGCGTGATAATACACAATATGATCGTCGAAGAGGAACGAGGTGCATTCCCATCATACTCAGACTACAATCCAGTCGAGCCCTCAACTATCGATGGCGAATGGTTCGATATTGTACGCGAACGCGGAACAATAAAATCTTTTATATTGAAAATGAACCAGATTCAAAGTTGAGAACTTCACTTTGATCTAAATGATGATCTAATCGAGCATTTGTGGGTCGTGAAGGGAAATCTTCAAAATTAGTACTTCATTTTTTGTATTATTTGCCTGTTCTTGATGTAATTTAATGTTTCTCTTAGTCGCACAAGTTTATTAAACATGTTTTTTAACGCAATATTGATCTTGTATTTGTTTTAACGTAATATTATCGGAAATAAATATTTTAAAAACAAACTATAAAATTTCGAGCAGTACATTATTCAAACGTTTACATTATTGGTTATTAAACTACATTCTTGGATAAAAAACTTATATATACAGCAAAGTTAAATTATATTTCATCACCACTTCAAGTACTTGGTCTACCCTTATTGGCCAGACGTTCCATTATCTCAGCTTGCCTTTGCAGATAGTATTGCAATTGAAGTCCAGAAAGAAAGAGTACTCAAGTTTTTCTCCATGATTTTGTAATCTTCATTTGCTTGCTCCAAATCCATTTTGGCTTGTCAGCGTTGTATTGCTTCTGCTCTTCTTCTTTCCTTTTCTTTTTTCGCTTGTATCTTCTCCAACCGTAGTTCATCCAGCATTATTTGGATACCGCTACCAGATGCAATAATACCCTCCATTGCCTTTTGTGATGGAAGGTTCTTTCTATAGAGTTTTTGTCTGATAGGCCTGCTTCTACCTTCATACAATGAACCATCTGAGTTAGAATTTGGGCCTGCGGATTGAGGTGTAGGTGGGTCGTCGGGGTCTTTCGATAAATTATTTGATCCGACCAAGTTCCCTGGAGAAGAATTGTCCGATGTTCTCTTGGCTACATTTTTTGGTATATTTACCGCATGGTTCAACCCATCATCCCTTAGGTTGTCCCATCGCGGTTCTCGCGCCAAAATCTTATATGCTTTACGGTGTTTGAAATCATTACCGCCATTCAAGCCTTGATAAATTTTGTGTGCATCATTTTCTTACAATTTGCAAAATTACCCAATACAAATAAATAACGTGTATATCCGTGAGAAAATAATAAAAATTGAGTTAAAAGGAAATTATAATGTACCTGATCCCCTTGTACGCCACACATTGTGTATTATGGGCATACCACTGAGATTTGGTTAACCCACATGATCGTCGTGTGGGGCACTCGGGGTCTCTGTTAAAGGCAATGCTAACCTTTTGATAGAAAGTAAAACCCTTTGTGTGACCATTTGTTTGGACAGAAGTTGTTACCCACGCCCTTGCAAGACACGTAAAGTCTGTGTCTGTCCAATGCATTCCAGCATCATCCATCTCGTCCAAAAACTCTACATCTTCTAGAACTTGTACGCTTTGTCTTTGTTTTACGGGTGCTTTTTTCTTTCTTCCTTTTCATTTTTCTTTATGGGGAGCCGCCGCTTCAACAAGTATTGACGTATTTGCGTCACTTTGACTGTGCTGAGTAGATTCACAATGGAATAGATAGTTCTGAAAGTAATTTGGAGGTTAAAAACCTTGAGGTTGAGTGAGGGGATAGGGTTGATAGTATGGGCTAAACGCCTGAGGTTGCAGTTGAGAGAGTGTAAATGGACTTTGATATTGTCCATAATTGGGATCCTCTTGCGACATGGTAAACAGAGGTGGGGTCTGTGATTAGAATTGAGTTTGAAATTACGATAGATTTTGGTAGAGGTATGGAGTGAATTGTGATGATGGGTGTCGAGCGAATGGTGTTGAAGGTAGGTTATGGGAGGATGGGGTCGACGGTGTAGAGTTATTACTACTGGTGCCAGAGTTCGCCATTTGGGGAGAGCGTAGAGGTTCTCCTCTGCTCTGCAATTGGTATTGGGGAAGAAGTAGTCAGGGAGTGTTGATCAAAATAATTGAGTTTGGAGGTGTTTAGATCACCGCGCGGTAATCTAAACACCATCAAACTCAATATTTATTTTAGTGTGAGTTGCTCACACTAGGTTTAGTTAATGTAACGCCAGGTCATCCAACTCACACCCAAACAGTTACTGCTGGGAGACTCCAAAGTATGGGTTTGAGTGTGGGTTTGCAAACCCAACTCAACCCATACCCTGCTGCGTTTGCTCTTAGATATAAGGGCAGTTCATGTGTTAAGAGATAGCTTGTTTTAACCTAATTTGTTGTCAAAGGGTTTTTTGAGAGAGATTAAAAGGCGGGATTGACAAGTGTGTGTTCTTGTTAGGGTATTTTTTTTCTCTATTGAAATTCCATTGGGCTTCAGTTACTCAAAAACCTTGTTGATTCTTTGGTAAATAAATTATGGGTTATTTAGCCTTTTGACCCGAAATAATGACTATGATTTAGACTAACCCCTATGATTGTCATTTTTAGCTTTTGGACCCTAAAATACCCTGGAGCCGTTAACTTTTTTTAAAATACCAAAATTACCCTTGTTATTATGTTTTAAGTTTTAATTATAAAATCTACGTGCTAAATAATTATCTAGTTGGAATATCAACGTGGACTAAGAGAATCTACGTGGACATTTCTTAGTGTCCACGTGGATTGAGCACCAACTTCATATTCTCCGCCATTAAAACTCCGAAACTAAAGATTCAAAATAATTTTTTTGAAACAAAACATAAATCAAAATATTCAAAACTAAATTAAAACATAAATCCATTAACATCATCATCAACATTCAACAATAACTAACATTATCACAAAAACCCACAAAAAAACCCCCAAAAAATGATATTCTATTTCCAACAAAACCTATAATTTGGGCTTCTTCCCAAAAAAAAATCTCTCCTAAAAACCCAAAACCAAACTAAAAAAACCTAAAACCTAATAAAACCTCCTCCTCTTCGGAGGAGGAGGTTCATCATCCGCCTCATCACCATCATCATCATCATCTTCTTCATCATTATCATCATCACCACCCTCCAACAACTTCCGGCCCTCCTTGACGTTAAAGTCCTCTTCGGGACATTCGTCCGAGGTGTCGTCGTACTCGGTTGGTTGTGGCTCTCCTACTTCGTCACTATCACTATAGTCAGATTTTGGGGGTGTTAATGGTAGGAAATTTGATATTGCTGCTTGAGGCTTGAAACTTGAGACTTGTGAGTAAGATAGAAATAAAGAGATAGAGATAGAGAAATGATGGAAGAAGATGGAAAGGTTAGAGTGTTGGACTTAGGGTTATACAAGTTTTCAAACTTATAAACGTCAATCGATGCGTCTCTCCCTCTCTTCCCCAAGTAACCACTCTAGACACCTAGCCATAATTACCTTATTTTTTAAATTTTGATTTTAAACCTTTTGTGTTTGAAAAATGTTAACTTTTAGACCTTGTACGTTTCGAGCACGTGATGCACAAAGTATTTTAGGGCACATAAAATATAATACAACTCGATTGCCAATTAATTGTAATTTATAATTTAGAGATTGTTGTATCAAGGCGACAAGGAAGGTTATACAAGTACAAGGTAAGCTAAAATTTAAATTTTCTTATATACCATTTGAAACCATGTCTGATGATGAAATTTATGAGATATTTCGCCTAGTAATTGAGTATTGTTGGGAGTGGGATGAACCATCTAAGAATGGGTATGGAGTGAGTCAATACAAGGGTGGTAGTTGTTTTGCCTTAACTGTGTCTGTAAATATTAGTTTTATGGAACTGTTGGGGTTAATTTCTATAAGGATAGACGGTGAGCATAATCCAGATAATAATGTTCTTGTGAGGGGGGGGTGTGATTGGGTTATTATTTTATTATAGACGGTGTTTTGTATGCCGTTAGTAATGATTTAGAAGATAAGTTGATGTTTAAGTACATTCAGGAATACCCAATTCAGGGGTATTATCAATTTTTCATAGAAATAGAAGAAACACCTGAAATAGTGCCAATCCTTGTTAAAAAATCACCATTACAGTTATGATATGATAAACCAAAAATCAAGAAGAAGAAAAGTCTACTAGATGTTTAGAGAAGACAACTAGACCATTAAAAGTACCTACTTCTAAGGCTTTTAATATAGAATCCTTAAAGAGAAAAGTAAAACCAAATCACAAAAACTTAAAGTGAAGAAGGTTAGGGCTGATTACCTTTCTGAGGATGAGCTTGATGATATAACCAAAGACTATGAATTTGAAATTAAAAAGGATGGTGTAGATAATGTTGATGAGGAAGTTGCAAGATGGACAAGAGAGGTGCTTATGAAGTAATTTGAGAATAATGAGTTTGAAGACCTAACTAAGGACTCATTCTTTGACAATGTGGATGTTGAAGAAGACTATTATAGTAACCATACATCACAGGATGGTGATAATGTTACTACAATGGATCACATAGAAGATCATGAAGGTTTTGCAGATAATAGATATTTTGTGATGGTTTCTTTAAACTTGTACAAAAAAGAAGATTATGAAGATGAGGAACCCTTTCTGCCACCTCAAGCACCAGAGTCTATGTTGACAATTGGGATGGAGTGGCCAAATATATCTGAGTATATGATCCAGGAGGATCTAAGAAAGTTTGAGGTTTTAGTAAAGTCATTCGAACGGCTCCATATTTCATTCGAACGACTTTTTACATGCTCTGATACCTCTTAATCCACAATAGGATAGAGAAGCACAAATAGAAAAGTACGAAGAACGCCAAATTGGTTAGGAAAAATAAGAGGTTCAATTGCATAAACAAAGTAATTACAATGAAAATACTCTAAACCCTAAGCTTCTTCCTTAGAACTCTTCTATTAAACTAACATAGATAGAAAAATAACCTAAGTTCCCTTTATATACTAGGGAACTCGAAAATAATAAAAGAATGGACCTCAAGACAAAACTACGCCTAAAAACCACAATAACCTATGGTTTGGGTCGTTCGACCGACTCTCAACCTCGTTCGAATGACTTTTTGGTTAATTTCTCAATTTCCCTAGACCCTTCTGGATCTTGGCTCCCCCCTTTAGGAACCTTGAGTTCCTGCTCAAGCTAGAACTGGAGATATGAGAATGCGACAATGCCCAATTCCCTACTGTACCACTTTGACTTACTAGGTAGCTGACCCTTCTTCCCAACGCGAAATGACTCAATACCACCCCGTCTTGTAGTATAGATTTCATCTCTAGAATACCATCCTCCTACAATGAATCTTCTCTTTCCATCCATAAGTAATCAACTGACAGTAGGCGAGTGTCGATAATAGAGTCTTAGTCTAACAGAGATGGCTCAAACAGCTTTAAATGCTCGGTATTAATCACCGAATACATCTTCATGAAAAGTGATAAATCCAACTGGAATGCATTGTCACTAATCTTCTTGAATATAAAAAATGGACCATAATGGATAGGTTTGGGCTTCTTACCTTCCCCTTTAAGCCATTCCTTACCCAAATGCAACCAAACTAGGTCGCCCTCTTAAAAAGTATACTCAACCCGATGCATGTCGTAGTGAGCCTTATACTTTACTTGAGTCTTCGTCAACTGTACTTTAACCACCTCATGAACCTTACTTATCCTCTCAATGAAACGCTGAGCTTTAACCTGCTCTTCTTCCTCTTTCCCTGACACCGTCTTGTCGCCAAGACTAAAAGCCAAATCAAAAGGGCTTTACAGCAAGTACCCCAAACAAACTTCAAAATGAGACTTCAAAGTAGAACCATGAATCGCCCGGTTGAATGCAAACTGAAGATACGGTAAATTCTCATCCCAAGTCTTATGATACTTAGAATGGAATCCTCATAATAAATGTACCAAAGTGCGATTAATTATATCTGTTTGCTTGTCACTCTGCAGATGAAAAGTGGTACTTCTCTTCAACTTAGTGTCCATCATCCCTCATAACGATCTCCAAAAATGCCCCAAAAAGTGGCTATCCCTATCATAAATAATAGAAGAAGGGAGCCCAAAATACCTCCAGACGTCTCTGAAAAGTAATCGCGCTGCCCCTTCCCTGATGACCATCTTCTGGCATGGAATAAGAATAATCATCTTGCTGAATCAATCCACCACCACAAACAAATAGTCATTCTTACACTTGGTCATGGGCAAACCACCCATAAAATTCATCGAAATACTCTCCCAAGGTTCACACGAGCAATATCTACCTGCATCTTCGGCCAATAGACATAATATCGTAAATTCAAAAGAGTCTTCTCAACCCTAAAATAACCTGCCACCCAGGAACAATGTGCCTCTCGAATCTACTGCAAATGGTCTCCACCCTCAGGAATACATAGTAGACTGCCCTTGTAAATCAAACCACCCTTCAAAACATACTTGCATGTCTTGCCTTGCAACAACTTCTCGTGAATCACACCAAGCTCTTTGTCGTCGTCATACCCTGAAACATACTTAGAAGGAACAATAGGTTGAATCTGCATAGCTACCAACAAAGTAGAAATAGTTGGTAATGGGGGTTGAGATAACATATCAGCCATCTTGTTGTCCACTATTTTTATATGATCATTAAAGTAAACTATTGAAGGTACGACATCCACTTCATATGGCGAGCCTGCTGAAGCTTGGACTAAGTTGATAAGAATTGTAATGGTTTGTAATCGAAATGTACCACAACCTCCTTCCCGAATAAGTAACTCCGCCAATGTTTCACTGATTGATATAACGAGTAGAACTCTTTATCGTAGGTAGGATAGTTGCGTACTGCTCCTGCAAACATCTAAGAAGGGTAAGCAACCAGCTTCCCATCCTGTAAAAGGATTGCCCCCAATGCATAGTCTGACCCATCTGTCTCGACCTCAAAATGCTGCTGCAAATTGGGCAATGCTAACATTGGTGCATCCGTAATCTTGCGCTTCAGTGACAAAAAAGTTTTCTCATGATACTCTTCCCACACAAACTGTACTTCGATCTTCGTCAAAGAATGTAAAGGTGCGGCTATTTATGAAAAATATCGAGTAAATTTTTGTAAGTATTGACAAGAACCCATAAAACTCCTCACTTCCGTCACTGTACAGGGTCGAGTCCAATTAGTAATGAACGAGACCTTCTCTGGATCGACCTTAAGCTCGCCGCCACCAATAATAAATCTCAAATAGTCTAGCTCCCTCTTCCCAAATTTGTACTTCTTCCCATTTTGAAAAAGTTGTTGTGATCGCAAAATGCCCAACACTTTGTGTAAATATCCAAGGGGTTCCTCCCATGTACGACTATATATTAAGATATCATCCAAATACACAATCACAAAATCATCAATAAATGCACGAAGTACCTTATTCATTAGCCGCATAAACGTCGCGGGGGTATTGCATAACCCAAAGGGCATCACCAACCACTCAAAAAGGCCCTGTTTGGTCTTGAACGCTATCTTCCAAGTATCTTCTTCCCAGATTCTAACCTGATGGTAACCCGACTTAAGATCTAACTTGGTAAAAAACCTAGCAATTTGTAACTCATCTAAAAGCTCGTTAATTCGTGGAAGTAGATAACGATTCTTCACAGTAATCTTGTTCAACGACCTATAATCCACACACATCCTCCAAGACCCATCCTTCTTCGGCACCAGTAACACCGGAGAACCACAAGGTGAGTAACTTGGAATAATAACTCCTTGCTATAGGAGTTCGTGTATTTGTTTTTTGATCTCATCAGACTCTATTACAAAAGTCTGATATAACCCAATATTGGGTAGTGGTTCACCATTCACCAAGGTGACATCAGTTTTCCTGTTGTGATTCTCGGGGGGTTGATTGTGGTTTATGGTCTTTACACGTGACCGTATCAAGAAAACGAAGGAGAAGCTAGTGAGTCCGTTGAAGATCCATCGCAAACCTAATTTTAAGAGCAAGGATGATTACAACGATCGACTAACAACTTTGGAAACAACAGTTTTTTACCTAACTTCTACTATAGGGGAGTTGGTAGAATAGTTGTATCTAATGAACCTCGCGAAGGCTTCCACTTCAGCAACATGGCGATGCCGCTCTCATCGGCAAGGCCGCTAGAGGAAGAAAGAGGTTAGGGAGGTGGGTGGAGACGGGGATAATGCAGAGATAGATAGTGATTCAAGTGATGCCGAATCCGTCAAGGAGCACCCGGTTTTGGTAAGTCAATGAATTCTATGCGTAATCTTCGCATTGACTTTAAGATTGAAATTCTGGTATTCGATGGTTCCGTCGATGCCGAGAAGTTAGATAATTGGTTAGATAGGTTAGAAACCTATTTTTCCGTTTATGAATATTCCAGCGCTCAGGAGATTTGTTTCTCTACTTTGAAATTTGCAAGTCACTCACTAACGTGGTAGAAATCCTATCAGAAATGACATGATGTCAGAAGTCTAAGTTGAAAGGAATTCAAGGTTTTAGTGAGGAAGCAATTCTATCCAATTGGGTATGAACAAGAACGATGGTATAAATAACACAATTTGCTCCAAAGGTTTGGGCAATCCGTACAGCAATTCACTACGATATTTCATAACCAAGCGTTGGTTTTGGATATTGAGGTGGATGAGTACGAGGTGTTCATAAAGTATATGGGGGGTTTGTAGGAGTCCATTCGAAGATAATTAAAAGCTCTTCAATGTGGAAAATATCAAAGATGCTACCGTTAAAGCAATTGCCATTGAAGGCAAGTACTTGAAGACTGGTAAGAAAGATGACACGAGCAGGTTAGGGTACAAGTTTACTTGGAAGTTTGATAAGAAAGGGGAGTGCAAAGGAAAATGGTATTCATTCAAGGGGGGACTATCTGTAGTCATTGTAAGGCTAATGGGCTCAATTCAGATAGATGTTACAAACTTTACCCAGAGCTTCAGCCGAAGGAAGAGAAGGGCAAGAAAGAGAAATATGCACTGGCCGCAACGATTGTGGATCTTCCAGATTTAGATAAGCCAAATCATAAGCATACTCTAATGTCCAAGCAACCTATAGCTATCGACAAGGCGAGTCGGGAAGAGATTTTTTATGCCATCATTCAGGTAAAACAGAGCTTAGTCGAGGCCATCATTGATCCAGGTAGTCAGAAGAATTTAATTTCTGAGGCGGTGGTGAAGAAGATGGGTTTGGCTACTGTGGCTCATCATAAGCCGTATGGTTTGGGTTGGATTCAGAAAGATGTGAAGTTGATGATCACTAAGCAGTGTACGTTCAAGTTTGTAATTACTGAGAAGTTTATTGATGAAGTGATATGTGGGGTGGTTCCGTTAGACGTGTGTCAAGTGATTTTGGGTAGCCCTTATCTTTGGGACCGAGATGTAATCCTTTATCGTCGAGCTCGCAAGTATCGTCTGGTGAAAGATGGGACAGAGTTTCATATCAATGTGTGCAAGGAACATATCACTACCAATAATTTGGTATCAGCGACTCAAGCGAAGAGGTTGGTTAATGCGAGCGACAAATTTGTATTATTGTTGGCGCGACAAGTTCAAGAGGGTCCGTCGGCTACAGTATTGTCTACTTTGGCAATGTCTCATAAGCTCTGGGTGAAGTTTCCAGCATCTATCTGAAATATGCCCATTCGCCTTAAAATGATTGTAAGAATTCACCTTGGACGAAGACCCCTCTCCTTTAGACTCTTCCTTATGCTCATTTTTCCAACTAGACTTATACCCCGACTTGTACTTGTTGTCCTCTTTGTCACTTTTCAAGTACTTGCCTTCAATGGCAATTGCCTTCATGGTAGCGTTCTCGATATTGGCCACAGGCACAGTAAAACTTCACTCTTCTTCTAATAGTACTCACTGACCCCCCGTGCATCTTCATGAACACCTTCATACTCGCCATATCAATGTCCAAAGCCAAAGCTTGGTTATAAAATGTTAGTAGTGTACTCCTGACGCTATTTTTGCTCAATACTTTTGGTAGCAATTATACCATTATACCATCGCCTCTTCTTTTTTCATACCCCCAATTGATAGAATTGCTTCCTCCTCTTCACAAAACGCTTGATTCCGTTCCAACCTCAGACTTCAACATCATGTTGTTTCTGATAGGATTTCCACGACTATGTTAGTAAGATGACTTGCAAATTTCCAAATTAGAAAACAACTCTTCTGAGGCGTTTGGAATATTCATAAACGGGAAAAATGGGTCTCTAACCTATTCTAGCTTCTCGTATCGACGGTAACCTCGAATACCAACTTTCATCTTCATTGTCAATACGAAGATTCATCTGATGATTCATTGACTTACCAAATGCCCGGGAACAAGCATCATTTGATGGATTCACATCACTAGAATTACTATCAATCTCTGTATTATCCCCATTTTTTCCTCAACCTCTAGACTCTTTCTTCCCTCTAGCAGCTTCCGCAGAATAGAGCAACCTCGCCGTTCCCGAATCAGAAGAGTCTTTGCGAGGTTCGTGAGACCACAATTTTTTGACTAACTCTCCCTACAGTAGCAGTTAGGATCACAAACTAGTTATTTATCAAATCGTGAGGTCAGGTCTTTGGCATCGTCCACCCAAATAATCAGCATTCATCTTGAATTACGGTGTTGCGATAAATCGTCAACGGGGCCTTACTACTCTTCTCTTCCTTCCTTAGCTTCTCCTTCGTTTGCTTGAGGTGGTCCTTTGTAGAGACCAGAAGACCGAGCGATAATCCCCCCGCCCCGATATCATAACTACTGGCGAAAAATTGATACTACTTAATTCCACGGTACTTAGAGAAACACTCTATTTAGGGCAGAAAAATACTATTAATACCATTGGTTTAGAAAAATAAGGTAGATTCACTTACAAATAACAAAGTAAGTACAGATATACTACTCTAAACCCTAAGTTCTTCTCCTAGAACCCTTTTTTATATATCTAAACTAGATCTAGAACAAGAACCTAACAGAGAAAAGTCCTCTTGTACATTAATCCTGACGAACTAAAATACAACTAGAAACGCATCTCATAAGCGCAGTGAGTGCACAAAAATTACGCCTCATAATACAACCAATCGTCAAGCTCATCAGATGAATGGGATGTCTTAATCTTCATAATTCCCCCTTACTTCTAACCGTAAAGAAGGAGTATACAACCAACTAATAAAACATGGCCGATAGGGTTATGCTTCCATCGCCCCTCAACTCGTATGAACCTCACCGACCACCGCCGACCCCCGCGCCCCCCCATTCCCAACTCCTTCTTACCTTAAGTACCGGCAACTACTCTGTCCGTTAACTAAAACCCGAAAACTACTCTTTCGGCTATGTTCTGTCTTCCCTTTTATTTCTTATACGGCGATACAACCTTGTTGTTACGTCAGAGTGATGTGTTATCAACACACCTCTCACAATCCTGTTGTTTAGCGCCGTGGATAACCCCCAAAAGCCTCACTAGTTGGTGCCTTATCGCCGAATATTTTGCTATCAAACCAACGGCAAGACATTGAGTATGAATTAGATTTTGCCATAGTTGCCCCCTTCCCTCACTTCTGACAGTCTATGCAGATGTATTTTCTCTAGTCCCCCGAAGGCTGACACTTAATATTTCCAATGAGCATATTGAAAGTGCTGTTTGAGCCGTTCTTTTTAGAGATGAAGACTCCTACG
>JACGCM010002029.1:0-19724 GCA_014058105.1 Kingdonia uniflora
CCACCAAAGGAAGGCCACCCGCTAGGATAATCTGACTTATCCGGCATGGGGTTGGTGGGGTTCTACATGTCCCAGGGATTAGTTGGGCGAATGGGGTTACATTATGATCCCGGATCACCCTGATTTGTGGGAAAAAAAACACTGCATCCACCATGCCAAACAACTATGTATCATCTAACAAGTGTTGATGAATCCAATGGATGAAAATTATTGTTCAAACTCGTACACTAGTGTTTGGTTTTTTCTGTTTCCGAGACAGGGAAGTAGAATTATACCCTCATTAAGTTTTAACGTTTGCAATTTACTAAGATTTGTAGCTGTTTCCAGTAGTTCCTCCTCTACTATCTTGAATGACAAGTCAAAATATCTTAGATGTATTAACGTCGCAAGTTCTATTGGCAATTCCTTAATTAAAGTGCCACCTCAAATCAAGTGTTCTAAGATTTGTGAAATGACTCAACAAAGTCAAATCTTAAGAGCAAAGTTTAAGGGAGGGCTTCCGTACAAGCAATGTGTCTAAACTCTTCAATTCCAAATGGAAGGAGGAATTTGATTCATATTCCCATGAGAAAGGATTACAGATAAATGGCGGGTATTGGTGTAGGTTAAGTTTATTTTATTGGTTTCAGCAACCAAGCATTCATTGTTAGCCAGAAAAGTTTCAAAATCATAAATCAGGTCATGCATCCTTGCAGTATTTACATTTTCATCCACATCTATTTCTAGATCTTGGAAAAAGCATATGACCGATTCGTCTAAGTACTCTGCGCCTATGTTTTCCAGCTCCCTTGTCTGACTTGACCAAAGACAACCTTCCCCCATCCACATCTTGATCAGACGAACCTTCTTTATTCTATTATCTTTAGGGAAGACAGTGCAATACGTAAAACAACATTTTAAGATAATAGCGAAGGTGGCAATACACATTTGCTGGCAGTGGGGAGTTTTCATGTCACTTGCCAAGACATCTTGCCATCTTCTGGGGTTCTTTACAGGGCATGAGACTTTCGTGTCTTTCCAACGAGAGGCACTCCTTTACACCTGTCTGAAATTTTCTTCCTATACTTTGCAACCTTTGGCGATCGGATTCTCCCCTCTCCTCAAAAGCAAGACGTTCAAATAATAACCAACAATCATCATCAGATAATTATTCTAGGTTATTTTGTATATTGTACGTCCAGTCTCGGCAATAATATTATTGGTGAAGTAACCATGATTCTGCTACCTTCCTTACCAAGGTCAAGGGTGAGCTTTAGTTGGTCCCAGCTTCTCAGTCCACACATCATCTAATACAAGCAAAAATCGTTTTCCCTGGACAGATGGCACAAGGTGGCTTGGGGAGAAACATGCTCTGCTCCTGTAATGTGTTGTTAAATTTAAGTCCTGGACAACGACATCCAATTATTTAAATCTAAAAATACGGCTCATGCATGATGCATGCTGTTTTCTCTTTTGTTTTGGCCAAAAGAGTCGGTCGTGTTTAGATTTGTAAAAATAAAAGCCAATCGAGTTGTTCGATGGTCTTTATGTAGTACTGATCTGTCAGGGAAATTGATATACAACATGCCTAATATTTTTCTCATGATAAGATGGACATGCAACCAAAACATTTGTTTCTTTCTTTGGGTAGAAATCATACGTGTTTTTTTCAATTTGTTTTCGTACTTGAATCCCGTGCAAATGCAGAATATGAACACTGGATGTATTATGAGAAAACAAATTGAAAAAAAACACGTATTAGGCATGACAAAGTGTCTAATAGAGGGATACGACAAACCCATATTCTATATTTTTTGTTTCGCCATGGTCGTAAATGCATCATCATATATACTATGTCCATCCTTGTTCAGAAAGTTTATGATTTCAAAAGGTGTGAGCCCGCACTTAACCAACCAGGAGGAGCTTCTTTGACTTTCCACAGCACCTTAACATCGGATCTTGAATCTTACTTTTTCTTTATAAGACTCCAACCTGTCTGTCTCACATATTTCATCGTATGCATGACAAAGCTTTTGGACGTCTAACTCTGCCCAGAGCATCTGTTCATTTTCACTCAGAAGTTCTTGGATGCTTCTCCAGATGCGAGTAGTAGCACCAATAACTATAACAATTTGAGATCTTTTGACATAGTATGAAGCACTAATGCACTATGCCATCATAATCCTCTCAATAACTAAATCAAGTCCGCCCAACTCAAATACCTTAACTGTGAAGCACATCAGTATTAGTGATGGCTTGCAATAGTGTAATACATGGACCCCAGACATTGCTTGTAGTCTTGTACATTTTCTTAAGTATGTTTATGGTGAACCATTTGGTGATGAGGGGACAGGTTGCTGTCAAATATGCTCTACGCAAATAAACACCAACCTAGTAGATTCTCGATTTTGGTTATTTCCTTCTTATGTGCTCCTTGTTCTTCAATGATTTTTTATTTTTTTCTTTGGGGTTGGTCGTTTAGTTTGTTATTTTTATTTGTTTGCAGGTGATCCCGTTTTTAGATTGGTAACTGAAGATGCTACCAGCGAGGTAATCAATTCTGTCCCGGGAACAATTTGGAGGTACCTTACTAGCTAAGCTTGTTGGTATTTGCTCATTGTTGGTGTATGATATGAGCTTAAACATTTTTTTCACCCGCAGTCAAACCCATGTTAGTTGCATCAAATAGCAACAGCATGTGAGCACTTGTGGGACCATGGGCGTGGACACGAACGTGGTAGAAGCAGCTGCTAGTTCCTTGCAAATGTTTGTAGCATTTGCTTGTGTACAACTGCCCATAGTGCACGAGGAGGAGACTTCTGTGGTATTTCGTAAGTTATCCTAATGTATCTTACAGCCTTTCACCTACTTAATATTTCCCACTAAAATGATATCCTGATGTAGCTTACATTCCATCAACCTGTAATAACATGATCTGACGACCCCACTAAATTTAGAGTTCTGATTCTTCTGAATGTCACTCATAAATTACTCGAGTGAAGGAATTCCTGAAGTAATTTTCATAATTCGAGTGTTTTTATAGAAAGATCAAAACGCATACATCCTTTTTGGTTCTTACAATTATCCCAAAGGCATTACAATTTTTGGTGCCTCAGAGTAGCAAGAGAGCTTTGGGAAGTACTATTTTCTCCAATGGATCTTCTCATCAGACTGATCTTCTACGCAGGAAATACTGCAGGAAGTGAAATGGGGAGTTAATTAGCACTATCTTGCGTCATTAAGATAAACTTTTATCGCATGAAACATATAGCCCTTGTATTCTTGGCTGTGGGCGAGAAAACACTTCTCCAAAAACAACCATACAAAACCATTAGACTAAAACACTTTTGCATCAACCAAAGACACTTTTAGGCAAGAATGTGTTACTTGAGCCAAATCAAAAGCATACTATAATTAATTTATAATTTCATGCCATCTGTATTCTTTCCTGTCGTATTTGTATAAATGACTTTTAAAAGTATGATGTTAACTCAATAAGCCTAAAAATGGAATCTCCGAGGGGGAGTTTGCAGATATGTAAATGTGGCATTCTTAGTGAGTGTTTCTAAATTATTTGATGGCTGTTTCAGGAACGTTTTTTCCCCTACAACTAACAAGATTATAGATTGCCGTTCAATAACAAAGGTCTTTTTGCTGCGGGCGTTGATATGTTCAGTTGCAGTCTTTATTACAATACTTGCTCTCAAGTTCTGAATCGTGATACAGCAAAATGGACTTGCAGTCCAGTAAATAAATTATTGTAATGGAGTTGCTATAGCAAATTTATTATGTGTATATGTTATCTGAAGGTACATTGTAGATAACTGAAGATGAAATTATAGAGAAGTTTGTCATATTCATTTCTACATATAATAACTTGTATTTTCTTCAATTATAGAGCTGTTACTACCGTAATATTATTGATAGGGTTAAAGGGTCTTTCGTGATTATAATTGCATTTAGTCTATTTTCAGATTAAAGGGTTTTAATTGACGAATAACTAGACCAGAAAAAAAAAAAAATACAAACAAACATTTTTTTGGTGAAACGGCCTAGGGAATTTCTCCTCGGACACGGTTAAAATATAAAGATGTCAAACTAAATCGTTCCTCTGTTTTATGAGGGAAAACAAACTCATCTTAGCTCTCCATCGCAATTTATCTCTGCGGGTGCATAGCACTAATCTAGTTTTGGGAACTTTGAGCATCCTTGTTCAATCTCAATCTTTGATCATATCTTCAACCAGAACTAGCCACCATTAGGGAAGTGCAAGTACTATCCTTATCACTCAAATAACGAGGACTTCCAAAGGTCCGAGTTCAAAAGCCCTTAGTTTAGTTTTAAAATTTTAATTGCCTTTAAAATGTTCCCCTAAATTTTGCAAGTTCCCACCAACGAAAGTTTGAAAAACTGCGAATAGGAGCACATTAATCTTAACCATATGAATATTAGAAACCTCGGCGTCCTGTTTAGTTGGTGAATTATTTTGAAGGTCAGCCACATAATAAGAGTATTAACCTAGAAGAGGAGGAGGTTATTTATGAAGGGGAAAAATTAGTTTTAATTATGCTATATAGGGTGGTGTCTCGAGTAGCGTATTTTTCAGGGAAATGGAGTGCTTATATTGACTTTGTAATCAATGGACAAGATCTATTGATTCGTCATTTATTTTTGGTTAATATCGTTTTAGACCTTTAATCCACTTCTCAACAAAACACAACTGATGTGCCTTAACTCAAATGTTTGAGATTTTTCTTTATTAGCATACAAGTGACATGCATGTAACAGATTTTCAATCAAATACAGATAATATCTTAGGCCCACCCTTGCATTATTAATATGGAGGGTTATTAGCCTAAAAGTTTGGAGATGCTTACACACCCCAGTTTTACTTTAGATACACACCCAAACCCAATGGCAAGTAAGCCCTTCCAAGTATTGAATATTTATAACTTTTCAAATCATTTTTTTTACTTCTCCCACGCCCCAAATTATATTGATTTAGTTAGGTTTTTTAGTTAAGAGCTTCTTCCCTCCATAATTATAATCTTCCCACTATCACTCTAATCTTCCCTCCATTCCTAAAGCATTACTTTGGAAGATCCTAAATGGATCATGTTAGTACCGGAGATCATGTTGGCACCGGAGATGCTCCTAATTTTGACGGAGAACCTATAACTCCCATCAACTTAGAACCCGACGATCACGATCTTTACGAGGACGTAGACCGCAATGGTGTTCCATATGTTTATTTCAATTTTCTCAACCCCAAGGTATCTTATTTTTCTCTTCTCTATTTGTGGATTGGGACAATTTTATTGAAAAATGTATGTTCTCTAATACATGTTTGATATTATAAAATGAAGTAAATGCTTATTTCACCAATGAAGATGACCACAATTTCAATAAACTACCACTTGTAAATGTTACAAGTGCGCAATGCAGATCCCTTTTGATATTTGGATATATTTGGATAAAGAAGAGTGATTCGTTAGTTCGATAGCGCGCCTTCAGGTAGTTTAGAAGGACTAGTTTTTTTTTTACAAGAAAAGCATCAGCTGATTTCTACCCGGTCATCGTATAGATTATGACATCAGCGGATCATTGTAAAAAAAAAGGTGTACTCAAGACCGGGGGAAAGAAAGGATAAAAGGTTTGAATACGAGCGCAAGTGGGATCGCTAACGTTGGTAACCAATAGGGTTATTTTATGGTGATACTGGCAACCAAAAAAACAAAAGAAATACGTAGAGGAACTTTTGCGCTTTGGTTACCTTTTCTACCCCGCTGAGTTCACCTCAGTTTAATTAGTAGTCAAAAACACACTAGCAATTGGTCTTTTTATATTAACTAACGCATGGGTTAGTCCCATGCGTTTTGATTCGGGGGAAAGATAGCATGTCACAAAGATGAGAGACAAGGAGAAGAAAACTCGTTTGAATTGCCGGTGTTAATTTACAAGATGACTGAATCTTAAAGATTCGGTTGCTTAAAATTTATTTTTTTTAGTTTTTGTTGGTTTTGGGTGACCAAATTTTGAAGACTTTGCGCCCCAAATTACAGAATTTGGTTTTTTTTTTACTTTTTCAGTTTTGGGCGCCTAAATTGTGACCGAAATTATAGAGAAATTTATTTATTTTAATGTTTTTCAGTTTTGGGTGTCCCAATTTTGCGCCCGAAATTACAGAGAGTTTGGGGTGTGGGGATAGTAAAACAAATATAAGAAGAATTTAATTATAACTTAAAGTGTTTAGTTTGGTAGGGCCCATCACCTTGTTGTCCTCCAAATAGCGGAGTAGTCATCCGGGTTGTGCATCCATTAAATATGGGATGCCAAGTAAAGTCACCCAAAAGTTTGAGCTCAAGTAACTAAAAAGTTAGCAAATGTTATTAGAGCATTTCCAACAGAGTGGTATGTTGTTAAGGTTTTCTCATACTCTTGCAAAAAAAAAACCCATCGAACAGGGGTATGGTGTTCAGTATATTCACCCCCATACCCCTCCAAAGTATGCGAAACCTGAACTTGGTGAGGAGTATGCGCATACTGCCTAGACGCTGAACCGCTCAACGCCCAATAACTTTTTTAATACAGCTGTCTAGGCGCTGAACCGTTCAGCGCCCAAGAAAAAATACATATCATTTGGTTTTTTGGTGTTAGGTGCTGAACCGTTAAACACCTAAGAAAAAAGAAGCGTAATTTACTGTTGGACCAAAACAATATGTGATTATGGAATACCGGTATAGTAAACCGGAACATCATACTCTTCTGTTGGAGATGCTCTTACATATAGGTTAGCATGGGATAAATAAATCTTTGTAGTTTTTGAATATACATGGAACTCTTTAAAAAAAACAAATTGCCCAAGTAAGTGGCACACTGAATGTGTAATCATTAGGCATATATGCACACATATCCTAGTTTAAAACGACACTAGTGTTTTAGTAAAAGAGGGTAGTAGGTGGAGATAGAATGACCCTGTTAGGAGTTGGGTCCAAGCCCAAGCTAGGAACCCAACACGGTTGGGGTGTCCTATACCACTCCTAACAAGCCGATAGGTCTCATAAGGTTATTGGGAGAGTTTGAGTAGATTAGGTAACTTATGTTGTAGAATTACCTATGTATATCTCTGTATAAAGAACATAATGATAAATCAATAATAAATATCTCTTTCTCTCCCTCCTTCTCTAAACTGTTAATGTTATATTGCTCTAGATTGATGATCTTTCAACAGACCCAAAGATACCTTCTCTGAACTATTAATGTTATATTGCTCTAGATTGATGATCTCTCAATAGACCCAAAGATATTACACTTGTTGAGTTATAAAAACTCACGTGAGTCTGTGACAGGTATGTACTTCGCAGATTAGTTTTTTGTTTTTTTGTTTTCCTTTTGGAAAAATTGTGTGTTGAGTTTGTCAGACAATCAGCCAGCCGGAGCAGAGGTAAGAACGATCCTCTACAGCTGAATTCTCACAGTCAGGGATATCTAGTCGGTATTAGATCTCAAGTATACAGAGGTTCAAGCCTAAAGAATAGATCTTGTTCAAGTAAGAGCTGAGTCCTCTTTCCCTTTCTGTAATATGACAAACCCCTAATTCAGTTGTTGGTTGGATTAATCAAAACCCTAATTCAGTTTGTGATTACAGGCCTTCGAATTAAGGTTTTCTGGTCTGTCACGGATTAATGGAAACCGTACAGCTTACTAGTGGTATTGGTTCGTTTAAAGGGCCCTCTTCAAAAAAGGTTCGGGTGTCATGCATTGAAGCTTCTCGTGTTGGGTTTTCGAGCACCAAGAAAAAATGTTTCCTACGACTTGTTACTAAAGCTGCCACTGTTGCAGCTCCAAAGGTATAGCCCTTTGTTGCTCATGATGATTAAATTTCAGGAATATTAGTACACTAGTACTACCCGTGGCTTGCCACGGCAACAACGTCAACGCACCTTCGACACTACAAAATAGTCTATTAACGCGCATTTGGCACTAAATCTACCGCTCATGAAAATAATGGATATCCTAAGATGATTAGGGTAATGCATAATCTTAAAAACACCTACATAGTTCAATATAAGCTTGCAATAAATAACAATCTTCCCTTCTTGATATACCAATTAGACCTCAAAGCAACCCCAAACAAACCAAGTACCACCAAAAGAGTTCAAGCAAAAAAAGAAGCAATATAAGAGATAATCCCCTTTACAACTAATTCACTCATATCGCCAATTCAAAATCAAAAGTAACATAATAGGATCTAAAAGCCATTTTGGTTTGGATCCTCTATCAAAATTAAAGTAAACAAAGCATAACACCTACCAAGTTCAACATATCAAGCAAATAAGCGTCTAGAACAATTATGGCGCATTTCACAATCAAAAATACCAAATTACCATAAGAACCAAATTAAACATTATATATAGTAGAACTGCTATTATTCAGGATGTCAAATCGTGTCACACCTTGTATATGTACGCCTTAAATAATATGTACATCAGATTTCTCTAAGACCCACCAAGAACATCTCCGCCCATTTGTTGAATAATGCAACAACCCTTGATGGAGAAAATCATAGACTCTAAATAAAGTTCTCCCTGTTTAAGTACCCTTAATGACATCTTACCAATATCACCTAACTTTAGCATTACCTCTGGGAAGTGTTAGAAAAACATCAAATTAATTAAAAAATTTTTTTAAAGTCACCCCAGTATTAAAAATCGAAACTTTAATCCACCCATAGCTTTACGGTTGATTGCCCTATACGGGCAGATCGAGCACTTGCGTATATTGTATGCTTCTGATTTCTCCTCCTTCACCTCCTTCTTGATGACTTGAACGTCTCCGTCGTCTTTAAAAAAAACACGATATAATCCTCATCTATGAAGTGAGAGCTTTGAGAGTCTGACTCACCTAACTGAATTTAGCCAAAAAGTAATTTTACTTGGTGTATCCAAACGGCCTCTAATCGTCATTTCTAGCGCACTTTTTCAATTCATAAGAAATTATATTTTTACGAATCCCTATGAGAGAATGATATATTACCTGCCTCTCATCTGGATGACCATATTTTCCAAAATTCTCACGGGATATAGGATCCGTCAGAGCTTGATAAGCCTTAGATACGAACTCCACAAAATACTTGTTGGCCTCTGCAACAAAAGAGGAACTGTTAGTACGCAGAATATTTTCTACCAAGAAGTATATTTAAAACTTAAGTACATAAATAAGACAAAAATGTTTTCAACCTGGGTCTGGATTTTTATCAGGATGGCATTGGATAGAAAGTCTTCTATACACCTTCTTTATTTCTGAATCTGAAGCTCCAGATTCTAATCCAAGAACACTAAATGGCTCAAATGGTTGGACCTAAAGAAAAATATATTTTAACGAGGAACATCACGTAACATTGAAATATATAGACATATCCGTGGTTTTCTCATGGTCTTTAAGAGAACTAACATTGACGAATTGATAATGTATCTCCTATCCTTTCATATGGTAAAGGGTGAAACAAAATACTTAATGTTGTTAAAATATATTTCTTTCAAGTACTTGTTAGCATATACACATGCAATGAAAAAAGTAAAGTATATATAGTAACTGAACTTTTGCAGGCATCTCAGAACCTATACAACATACAAATAGCTATTAAAGTATTTGCACTCTATCTTCTGAAAATGAAAAATAATTAGAAAATACTTCTAGGCTTGATTTAGGTGTCGCATGTATTAGTCTTAATTCTAAGAAAGAGCAGTCAAATCACAGTTTTTTCAAAAATTTTGAGCTTTAAGTTTGACATAAACAGTTGCCAAGACTTGCTTCTGCAACAAACTCACACTCATACAACTAATTTAGTTCAGCAGCAACAAGCTATTATTACCATTATAGAAGAGCTCAAAGTAAACTCACACTAATATATCCATTAAAATTCTTTTCAAATTTGGGATTTCACTCACAGAAACTTGAACCGAAAACGCATCTCAGTCAAGAACATCATCGAACGAATACACGTGATCTTGAGAAATCAACACAGGAACACATTCAGCATAATGAACTGAATGATTTATTCTTCTCTCTAGGAGGCTTTATATAAAGATTATACAAGGGCAGTTACAACAACCATTAAGTAGTTGTTACTAAGCTAATAAAACAGGGGGTTATAAACCTAATTAAAGGGCTGTTACAAACGTAGTTAATAGGTTGTTACAAACCTTGTTAAGCGGCTGTTACAAACCCAATTAAAAGGTAGATTTAATAAGACTAAATAACCTATTACAATAGTTATCAAGTGTTTTAATCTTGGGGATCAGATGAGATTAACATAATACCATTGCACAATGTAACAATTCAATTTGTAGTTAACTGTTAACGGGTAGCAAATGACATCCATGGTCAACTAGGGTTCACAAGATAGGAAGAGGAGAAAAATAGGTCAGATGAAGAATAAAAGGGGTGATTCTAGTATGAGAAAATAAAGTTTCCCGACATTAGTTATTTGATTTGTAGTTTACCTGAGAAATTCCAATTGAATATTATGGGCTTTAAATATTTGGATGATCGTTATTGCAATTTACATTTTTATTGAGAAATAAATAGCCAAGAACAAGTTCTTCCTATTAATATATTTATATTGAGTTATACTTCTTCGGGAGCGGATCCCTGTCCCAAAAAAAGTGTCCATGGTTCCGCTCCCTAATTCTTTTGTGTTTTACCGTATTAATCAATTGGATTTTTTTTGGCTTTACATTAAGCCATTGGTTGACAGGGTGCTTCCCAAAATTAGAACCGCAGAAGAGAATACATGTGAAATTTTGCTTCCGTCAACAACCAAAACAAAGTCACAAGGTAGTGAGCTTGTCACTTCTGGAGAAGGTATGACTCTTGGCAAAAGTAAAATTGACATTAATGACAAGGTGATTGCTCTTTCTTCACATATTTTCTTTTAATATTTCTCTATTTGTTACCGATTGTGATGATTTTTTGTGGGGTAGGCTGGTTTTAAAGTTGTGTACTTTAAGCATGCTGGTACTGAGGTCAACTTTAACGGATCAAGGCATCTTATACTTGAGGAAGACGATATTGTTGCAATCATTGAGACTGAAGACATCAAGGACTTAAAGCCTTTGAACAATAATGTTCTTATCAAGGTTCACTTCCTATTGTTTTTTTTTGTTTTTTGTTTTATGTTTTATGCATATAGAGAATAGTGCCACAGACTCGACGCGGGGGTTATTATCGATATCAATTGTTTTAGTTTGGCTGCAACTTTTTTATAAAATTCGATTCGATTTTGGATCACTCTATTGCATTTCCGATTTTCAAATTTTTCTGAAAAAATTTGGATCAGAATCATAAATACCTTTGTGATTCCGATTTTCTGATCCGAATTTTCTGAAAATGTTACAATTCAATTTTTTTGAATATTTCTATTTGAATTTTAGTTTCTCTTTTGTTGTTTTATGATTTAATCTTTATGGATCTC
Organism: Kingdonia uniflora; assembly: GCA_014058105.1. Taxonomy (NCBI): domain Eukaryota; kingdom Viridiplantae; phylum Streptophyta; class Magnoliopsida; order Ranunculales; family Circaeasteraceae; genus Kingdonia; species Kingdonia uniflora. The sequence continues at coordinate 11,456 of JACGCM010002029.1, forward strand.
ACTCTAAAATTAAAGTAACGTGAATCTTCGAACGCGGAAGCATAATTCGTACAATCACGTGTTTTATCTAAAATCTAGAAACTATGATTTTTACTAAGAGATAACTCAAAATATTTTCATTAACAACTAACTAAGAAATTACCCTCTTCCTTATAACCCAGGTTTCCCTAGGATCACTCCTCAATAACTCTTATACCTATCCAATTAGGAAATTGACTAAAACTAAAACTTTAGAGCAACTCTTACAGAGTACATAGAAACATAAGCTAAAATAAAGACCAATGGTGGGTGATGGAAGACGACCCAAAGGCACGTGCCACGTCAAACCTTCCGTCTTTGAAAGATTTCGACCATAAAATCTGTACGGTTTAACTCTTCTGGAATTTTTGAAGTCTTCCAGAAAATTTTTCGTACCCAAATATTGTACCTAAGAACGGAGGTACGATGTTGTCGTCACATCGATCGACATCCAAAACTTAAAAAAGACGTTGGATTCAGTTTCTCGAATCCCGCAAAAAATCCCTTCTAAAACATCAACAAATGGCGGCTTTTCTTTTGTGCGGGACTGAAAACTTCTAAAAACGCGCCGGATGATACTAAATCAACAATTCGGTCGAACTTCTCTGTTAAGGCCGCAATTTGTTGTGCTATCGTAGGTTTTTTCGTCGTGGGTCTTCCACGACGCATATTTGCACTTGAAACTTGCTACTCCGGGGATACTAACGCAGCTTTGGTACCACTTAACGCGAATCTGCGAATGCGGAAGCTTAATTCGTAAGAACAATCACATATTTTACTTCTAAATCTAAAAAACTATGGTTTCTACTAAGAGATAACTCAAAATACTTGTATTAACAACTAACTAAGAAATTGCACGACTCTTTTGCTTATAACCTAGGCTTCCCTAGGACCACTCCTCAATAACTCTCCTACCTATCTAATTAGGAAACTGACTAAAACTAAAATTCTAGAGCAACTCCAGTAGAGTAACTAGAAACATAAGTTAAAATAGAGACCAAGAGTGGGTCATGGAAGACGACCCAAAGACTGTGCAAATTAAACCATACAAGCTTACCTAGAGTATGAGTAATGGTTGAATTTTTATTTGGAGACATGAAATTATTATTTTTATATTTAAACTCCATAAAATCAATAATTTCGAGTTTTTTATGAATTCGGAATTATTTTTGCATTTCCGAAAAAAAAATCAGATCGGTTTGGAAATTGATTTCCAAAAAAATTCGGAAAATATCCGATAGTAACTATTTCTGATCTGATCCGAAAACAACTCCTAGTTTTAATGAACGTAATACATTCAAAATTTATATGTGAAAAATCGATTTCGACACAAACGTCAAAATTGAGATTACAAATCTTAAAACATTTGATATCGAAATGTTTTTTAGTGCTAAAAGTTGAAGAATAAAACCTTCAAGTTAAGCACTAAAAAATCAATATATGTATGTATACACTAAAGAACCTTCTCATTGTGATTCGTTTTTCTCTTAATTCCAGGTTACTGAGGCGAAGTCCAAAGCTGCTAGTGAAGCTACCTATGAGATCCAGCAAGATGATACTGTAAGTGTGGTGCTTGTTATTTTCAACCTGTATTAGCATCTTTGTTCGGCAGGAACTTGCTAAACGGGATCTGGGGATTAGTTGCAAGGCTTCACGATCGGTTGTGAGACAGTTTGCTTAACCTTTAGACTAAGTAGGAATTTCTCATATAATTCAGGAGTACGTACATATTATAGTGACTTAGAGTTGATGGCTCATGAGCTTTCTGTAGTTCTGTAGTTCTGATGCGTTCCACTTCGACAAATCTAACCACAGCTTTATCGAAGAGAAATCTGGACCTTTCTACCATGACAGTTTTGACTATGGCACTGAGATGGACCAATCTGGACCTTTTCGATGATCCAAAAAATAACATACACTTTTGTGCAGTGAACCTACTAAATTCTCACCAGTAACTTTCAGTGGTTGCAAGATCGGTTGCGATCCACTTCTACTCTAAAATATCAATTTCTAACGCGTTGAACAATATGTTCTTGTGACATTGTCTTGGTCAAAAAAAGTTGATATCCTATATCCTAAGAAGAGTTGATGGCTCTTGAGCTTTCTGTAGTTCTGATGCGTTCCACTTCGACAAATCTAACCACAGCTTTATCGAAGAGAAATCTGAACCTTTCTACCATTACAGTTTTGACTATGGCACTGAGATGGACAAATCTGGACCTTTTCTATGATCCAAAAAATAACATTACACTTTTGTGCGGTGGACCTACTAAATTCTCACCAGCAACTTTCAGTGGTTGCAAGATAGGTTGCGATCCACTTCTACTCTAAAATATCAATTTCTAACACGTTGAACAATATGTTCTTGTGACATTGTCTTGGTCAAGAAAAGTTGATATCCTATATCTTAATACCCTTTTTTGCTTTCTTTAAATCATATCATCATATGGTATTGATTGTGCATTTCCCTATATTCAACGTTTATTTATTTATTTATTTTTTTGTTTTTTTTTTTGGGAAGGCAAGCCGGTTTTTTATAGGGATCCGTAACCTGAGTTTCCAACCCCATGAGGTTTTGAACCCACGACCTCTCTCGGTGGAGAGGTACAACCACCACTGGGCCGAGAGCCCAATGGTTATATTCAACGTTTATGGTTATACCGAAACCATTAGGTGTTGCAGATGAACATTTTATAGGCTCGGTAAAGCCTTAGTTAACTAGTAGAGATGCACATTTAGTGTAAAAGTTGAATCACCTCCACCGAATTTACGGTATCACCATGAGTGGTTCATCTTTTTCCTTTCTCTCTCTTTATATTGTATTGGTTTGATTTCCCTATCTATGTGGTCTCTGATTTGTCTTCTCCTCAGCTGGCTGACATCATAAAAACGTGTTCAACAACAGAACTGGCGGGTTTGGTAAATATTATTTTCCCTTTCATTCTACAAAAAAGCTAAGCTGCATCTTCTTCTAAGTGTTTCCTGATTGATTTCTTTCGTGGTTGTTAATACTTAGGCGGTAATCTTCAGTATTCCAGGATTTTTTATAGTTGGCACCGTATACAATCTGATCTGCGTTGTTAGGTAATATATGAAAGTTTTATTTGTTCAATCCTAGAAGATAAACTCAGTTGTATAGGTTCTTAATTTATTGTTTTAAAATAGAGCAAATTAGCTTTTAGACACTACATAATGACCACGAATTGGTCTAACCTCTATTGATTGTCATTTTTAGCTTTTAGACTTCAAAATTCACTAATTCTTTAAAAATACGAAATTTGCACTTTATGTTTCGTCTTCCCCAATTCTCTTAAAACTACTCATCCACATCCGAATATCATTAAAATGTGGGGTTTATTGTAGATAAGGAGGAGACGAAGAAATTATTGTATAATAGTGAAAGGGGTATGTAGTTATGAACTAAAAACTATTGTTAAGGGTAATTCTAGAGTGAGAAACAAAGTTTTTTTTAGGAGTGAGGTTAGTGATAGTTGATTTTGGTTTGGAGATGTGTTTACAATTAGGGATGAGTGATTTCGAGTTATGGATGAGTAATTTTGGGTTAGACCAATTCGTACATAGGGTCTAAAAACTAATTTTCCCTTTAAAAAATGATTCTTAATTTATTTTATTTTTTTCTTTATTTTTTTTGCAGGAGTATTTGGTCGATGAGAAACTTGGATATACAAATGCGGAAAGACTATGAGCTATATATGACTCTTATGAACAAGAAATAATCTGAAGTTTTTCATTTCTATTGGTTCGCAAGAATTGTATTAGTAAGTTAGGCCTTAATGAAGCCTCCTTGGAGACTCTGGATCAAAAATAAGGAGGCGCTGGATCAAATTTTTATTTTAAGAAAAAGCTTCCTTGGAAACTCTGGATCTAATTTTATATTTGGAAAAAGTTGTTTGAATGTTGACTATCATTCCCCGTTCTCAAGTATGTATAATGATGAAGTCGATAATTGCTCCTTTGCATTATGTGTGCCATATAAAATTGAAGTAGTGCGTGTCAGTCTATGTTGATAATTTTTGGTCGATTAGCAGGGACATCAGAGTGGTGCCAAGTTCATGATGGTTGAAGACATTATGTTATTGAGTGTTTGTTCGATTTCAATGCAAATGTGTTGGGTTTGTTCGATTTTGTCCGGCAAACCCTGATCAATACAGGGATTGTTACAGGTTCGTTTGATTTTGTCTGCGCCGTTTGCGACTGTGTTGGGTTTGTTCAGTTTCGTCCGGCAAACTCTGCAGTTCCAGATTGCTGGAATTGATTCGGTTTCATCCGACTGTTGGAAGTCTAAAGGATCACAAAAACTGTTTTGTTTTTAAGGAGGGAAAAAAAGTTTTTCAAAATTTTGAATTACCTAATTGCCCCCATCACGTATGCAACGTGTCTCTCATACTTGTGATACATGAGATCAAGTGACTCACACATGTGGAAAGCACATGGCAGGTCGGGTTTAAAAAAAATGGGGACATTTGTTTTACTCCCTTCAAGTACTAAGTACAAGTTACATATTCTCTTAGAATTAGTTATTAGTGTAGTTGCACGCGACTTTATTCATGCGACCCCAATGGATCGGATCGGATCGGATCTTGGTCGATCTGTAATTCTAAAGGATCACTAATTTTGTGATCTTGACCCGATTCTTTAAGGATTTATGTTATCCTTATTCGACCCGATCCGATCCGATCCGTTGTGCTTAAAGCCTTTAATTTTTTAATTTATTTTTCTATTCTTGCTATATTAAGTTACAGGAATTAACACTAAACATATTTTTGTAAAGCATGGATACTAACATATATATATATATAATGGGAGAGCATTTAGAGACATTCAAGTCTCACTCAACCACAGCCACTCATCTAGTATAGTTGAGTGGCTCTCAAATTTTTGTGATTTCCTATAAGGGAAATGAGGAAAAATGTCGGATCCTACCTTCCCTACTCTATCTCGCTGGCAGACATTTCTCTATTTCTTTTCAAACCATCCGTCATTCACATTTAAGCCTTATTTGCTCAATTTGATTGCCATTTCGTTGGCTATGTAAACTTTGAGTTTTTTCACGTGTAGCGTAAACTTATTGTTTTGGACATTCAATTTCTTCATATAGATCTTTGTTCAGAGTTGTTTACATAATTTTTCGGTTGACCTCGACCATTATATTTTTCCATTTGCCATGTGTGCGTAATTCAAACGTGCTGAGAAGTCTTATCCAGAAAATAAATAACAGGATACAGAGGCAATATGCAAATCTTGTTCCTTAATGTATTCGAATAAAACACCTCAGATAGATGTTTATTCGAATAGAAAAACATAACAGAAAATGTATTCGAATAGACCTTAGATGTATTCGAATAAAACACCTCAGGACTTAATCTATTCGAATATAAAACAAATATGTTTGAATAGACCAGAAGTCGTTCGAACGACTTTGGGAAATTTTCATCAAAACTTCCCTAGATCCTCTGGATCAAAGGATAAGTTATGAACGATTGCGAGATCATATACTATGTCTCGTATTTGAGAAACAACACGAGAGGAGAAAATGTGGCTCTGGAGTAATGAAATTTATCGAGAAGTATTGTGTTGTTGTTTTCATTTTGTTATTGATAACGCTGGCTTTTCACAAACCACTCAACTCGTACACCGTTAATATCAGAAATTAAATCATCTTCTAATTCCAACAATAGTGGCAGAGTTGCAAAGAGATGCCAAGCTTTTACCATTTTACGATAGCTGATGTATGAATTACTTGGTAATCCTGATTAACTTTATAGTATGAAGGGCGTAGGACTTTCTATATTAAGGAAATCAAGGTTTGTAATAAACACATCTCCATGAAGTCAACAGAAAAAAAATCTTGGATTATGGAGAGGTAATAAACACATCTCCATGAAGGTTTGTAATAAACACTTTCTATACCTGACATTAATACTGTGGAGAGGGAGAGGTAGATTCAAACAAACAAAAAAGTGGATTAGGAGAAGATGAGAAGTGCACATAGAGGAAAGTGTTGCGAGTGGTGTATCAACTGGAGATACCCTCACCTCGGAAACATCAAGGGGCATTGGCATCATTGAACCCGTAAGACAGTAGTAAGATAAAGTTTGTCTGTCAGTTACTCCCACTCCCTTTAGAGAGTATTACGATTTACAACCAACCAATTTAGTACTGTTTATAAATGTTAGTGAACTATTCTTAACTATTGACTTCATTGCTAATAAATTGAACTAATTGTCTCCTCCCTCCAAATTTATTAGCATTGGGTTTGTTGGATTTACTGACAGAGATTTTGAGTTTGAGAAACTGAGCCCAGGTGCCACATTGCTCGTTGAAGAAACACTTTGAAGATGACTTAGTAACTTTGTTAAGACCTCATGATTCACTTGTTGCATGAGATAAAGGTGTAAAGTGTCAGTCTGAAGTATATGTATCCCCCTATTGATGCAGGTAGCTTTTGGTGACATATTATGAGACATTCAAGTGCATTCTAAGGAAACAAATGTCAACTTTAATTGCATTTCTTGGTTGCCAACAGCTAGATCGTCCTTTCGTAACTCTTAAGCTGCATAAGTCTTCAAGTGTTTACTAAATCTCTTTTTAAAACAGAGAAGCTTTCATACAATCATCTTGTGGCTTGAGCTAAAGAGTTACTATAAGTCTCAAATGGCAGAAGGATTGCTAGATTTGGTTATTATTAAAATAGGAAATATGGCTGTTGCTGAAGTTATTTCTGAAATTAGGATTCAAACAAGGGGAATAAGAAATCAAAACACAGTCTCTCCCCATTCCAACCTCTCTCTGTGTGAGGTAAGTGAGATCTTTCAACAATGATCAATCTCGATTCGTCTTCGGTCAGAAGAGGGGATTCTCCGTCCATGGCCGGTCATAAAAATCGATCATCTTCAAGAATCAAAAGGGCGAATGCCCGACTTCTTGAACTGCCGTCTTTGACGAAAAATCCAGATCTGGAGAATGAAGCTACTAGATTGATGAAACTTGCAAACGAGTTGATACATCTGAAGCTAGTCCAAACATGATTCTTCGATGGTCTCATTGGAGGATGCCATTGACGATGAAGCACGATCTCTAGACCATGAACATGAAGATGATGATGCCAATACTCAAAGTGTCGATAAGATTGATTACAAAATGTTGGAATTGGCACTTTGGGAAAAGCTGAGGGAGATTCAGAATTCAAAATCAGTTGAAGGTTTGATGGGGATTGAAGCTCAAGAAACTCCAGTGAGTAATTTTAATGAAGATGATTCTCCAATTTAAGATAGTGCAAATGAAGAGTTAAGTGCAAGGGAGCCTGCAATGGTCAGGTTAGTTGCTCTACTGAATTTCCTGCTCTTCCTTCTACCAACAAAACTCTGAGAACAATTTAGAGATGAATACTCCAGGTGATAATTCTTCTAAGCCTAGTTGGGCTCAGATGTTGGGTGCCCCATCCACATCAAGAGGTAAAACTAAGTTAATTTATACTCCACCCACTTTAATTAGAGGAATTGATACCGCTATGATGAATTCTAGTAACTTAAGAATAACATTAAGAACAGTGAATCGATTGTTGTGGGAAATTTTATTGGTAAGAGACTTCCTTACTAGTACCTCAAAGACTCTCTATCTAAGGTTTGGGCCTTAAGAGTGACTTTGAGATGACTTTAAAGAGGAACAACATTACTTTTCAGATGTGGGAATGATGAGGACAGAGAAAGAGTTTTAGAGATGGGTTCTTTCCATCTTGCAAGTAGAATGTTATTCTTAGGCCATGAAGGCCTTTTATTGAGTTTGAATACCGAGGTCTCTTCTTACGATATGGGTGATACTGAAAGATGTGCCGGATCAGTTTATGAATGCTGAAGGAATTGGATTGATTGCAGTTAGTGGGAAACTTTTGTGTCTTGATATAGCAAGTGTGAAGAGAGGAAGCATAATCTTTTATTAGAGTTTGTGTTGAGGTTGAGGTGAGTAGCCTCTTACCTAGTTCTGTGCCCTTGCTTATTGACGAGAAGTTTACCATCAATGTAATTGCTGAGTACACTGGGTACCAGTTAAAGCATTGATTGTAATGTCTTTGTCATAGCCTATGACATGCCCCATTAAGGCAGCTGAGTTTCAAGCTAAAAAGGCAAAGGATGAGGAAAAAACAGAAAATGGATTTGAGGCCGAGAACAAAGAAGGCTTTCAAGTTGGTAACAAGAAGAGTGTGATCTCCAAGAACAACGAACATCAAAAA
>JACGCM010002348.1:0-39280 GCA_014058105.1 Kingdonia uniflora
TATAGATAGGGTAATAACAATAGGAGACTTAAGAGAATAGTTAATGATAATTGGTAATGTTGTGATTCTGTGAAAGGCTGAGTTAAAACATGTAATCACGATAAAGTGAACTTTGTATGATTGAATTTACACCTAAGTTGATTGGACAACTCCCAAACAATGATGAACTCATAAAATCGATACCCAAGTAAATTGATAACCGTGCATGATGTACCTTGTGTCTTAACTGTTTGACATTGAAGGCTTGATCGTGAGTGTACTTTACCAAAATCACAGCCTCAATGGTTTGAAGGTTCTGTGATTATGCCTCGCCTTAAGTAGTAAATTATGTCTAGTATGGCAGTCGGCAGACGTAGTTAGTGCTTGTAATGGACTCTTGGTGTAAGATGTATTTTTATTATTATTTAAAGGAGTCTGAGGTATTGCACTATTGAAGATATTTACGGGAAGTTGATAAGGATTATGGTTAGGCTATTTGTCTCTGTTGATTCTGAAATTTCTATCACTAATAATAAAGTAAGTGTGTTATTAGAGATGGGTTTTGGTCCAACTTTTGGATATTCAGTTGTTTTCTGAGATGCTAACTCGATCTTGTAATGTGATATAATTTACTTTCTTTCCAAAATTAAGTAATAGGTGCTAATAGAATAACAACATCAGGATATTCGACATTGCGGTGTCACTATATCCTACCTTGTGGGTCCGTATTATGGAGGTTAAGTTGAACTATACGGAAGGATTCAGGGGCGGATTTTTTTTTTTTTTTTTTTGGGGGGGGGGGGGGGGGGGTGGGGGTCGGGGGTGCCGGGCACCCCCACTTCTTTTGCTAATTTCCTTTTTATATTACAACAAAATAAAAAAAATAAAAAATAGTAGTAGTCCAGCCCCGTGAAGTTCAAGCTCAATTGGGTTTTAAGAGCTGAGTTTGGGACCATTACTATCTATCCCCGACTCTCTTATTCTTTTTAGAAATTAATATAAGTATAATCACCAAAATATCCTTAAAAGCCCGAAAAAATTTCGGGGGCTCTGCCCCCGAACCCCCGGTATCTTTGGTTCCGCCCTTGGAAAGATTTATAAACTACTGACATGTTAGCTAATAGCAGTTATCAGGGTTACCTGGACGGACTATGTCAACTGATAACTAATACCAGCGCACTCTGTGGTTACATGCAAGTTGGTGTTGGAATTTGTTTCGGGGAATCTGGAGGGGATTTGGTCGTGGTTTGGTGGAATTCGTTTATGAGGAATATCATTGGATTTTGTTTTGGGGTGCCTAGTCTAGCATCTTCTTTTGCATTTCCCTTCATTATTTATGTTTCTTGTCAATCCTATATGTTTAATCTCATTATATGTATAAGATGGTCAGTGTTCTCCATCCACCTCTAGGCCTTTCTAGTTTTTGAGCCACTTGTTCTTCTGGAACAAATGATCGCTTATATTTTTCTTTGGTCTCTCAATGTCAAATAGGATATTGTTTTGTCAAAAGGAGAAACTTCTGATCACTTCTTTCCATCTTTATTCTTTAGGTGGTGGAAACCGTTCTCAGTACTCATAATCAGAAGATAGAAGATGCGGTGGAGAGCCTCAATGCACTATGTCTTGGTGATGTTTCTGCATCTCAGAGGCTCGATTCTACGGTGGCAAACAATGCATCTATTACAGGTCAGATAGTTGGTCATGTTTTGGTGAATCTCATTTTCCTATTTGAATATATAGATTTATATGGCTTACTTTTTTGTTTGTTTGATGAATTGGATATGTAATATCCAGGCACAGAAAGCAGTGGGGCATCCATGCAGAATAGAGAAGATGTACACAACAATGGGCCCACTAATGAATCTAGAGATCCAACTGATTGGTCCTCGTGGGTTGATATTTTTGTGCAAGAAATGATGAATGCATCAGATCTTGATGATGCAAGGAGTCGTGCATCAAGAATCTTGGAGTCTTTTGAAAGAAGTGTTATTAATCACTCTAGGGCATCTGGCGAGGTGTATAATTTTTACTTTTTGGATACTATGAAGTTGCTCTCAACTCTATTATCTCCATTTTAACTTTGATTCCCAAGTTCGCAACTCCCTATTTACTTCCCATCGCAGCATTATTTTTGCCGGCTTGAAGTTAACGGTGATAAGAGAGATGCTCTTTGTTTCTTTGTTTTTTCTGTATGTTATTTGTATTTATTAACTGTTCTGTTGACTTGGTTGAATAATTTATTGTGGCAGCAAGAGATTGCTTCTCTGAGAGAGCATTTGCAAAGTTTGGTACGAGACAATCAAATCCTAAAAAGAGCTGTTGCCATTCAGCATGAGCGCAACTTGGAGCAAGAGGAAAAAGCAAAAGAAGTTGAACAATTAAAACATGTGATAATTCAGTACCAAGAGCAAGTCAGAACTTTGGAGGTATGTTTGCTATACACATAGGTTTTAAGGTTATTTAGACTTGCACTCTGGAATTGTTCCTATTTGGTCGTACCTTCTTATTGTCCACTTTAAACTTGCATTCCCATTTTAAAACAAACAACCACCACGGTTCTCAAAATATGAATGAAATTTTGAGGGGCATCTCTGCCAATTTGTGGAAGGGTAAATCGTAGTTGAAAGATTTAATTCAAACACTCTAATTCTCTTACAACATGGTGTTGCATATTCAGTATCAAAATCTCCTCTCAGATCTTGATCAACATTTCTAATATAACCAAGATATTGGAAAAGTACCAGTCAATCCAATTTATCTTCGAAAACAAATGTCATTCTGAGATTAGTAGCGGTATAGTGATATACCTTATGTTGGGTAGTATTTACTCTATTCTCAGTACTGTCAATCCAATTAAAACATTGTGATTTCCTCCCATTTGCGATATGTGCTATAAGTAATGAATTCGCATGATTATATATGTTATTAATGATCCACAACCATTGTTTTGACGCAGATGAACAATTACACACTAAAGCTCCATCTTCAGAGGGCGCAGGACAGTAGCTCCATTCCTGGGCGTTTTCATCCTGATTATTTTAATCTTTTCATCATTCTTATTAGTATATGTATTGATTTTATATGTATTTATTTATCATCACGTATAAAAGAGAATCGGTTCATGTTCAGTTATAATGAATCAGTGCTCGATGGTTCATGGTGGTGAGTTTTTGTTTGAGTTGACTGACTTGCTTGCTCGCTCTGCTCCAATTGTCTAAAGAGAAAAGTGTTTGTATCGTGATGCAGCTACCAGTCAGCTAGGAATACGCGTTTGAATAGCATACTATATAATGTAAAAATTTGCTTGTGTTACTGGTGTTCTCTTCTCCTATTTGGCTTTGTGGTTTGTATTTGTTTCATGGGAATTACTCCATGACTTTCATCAAGGCTTTTCTTGAGAAGCATTTGCTTTCAAAGTATTCACCAACAATACAATGTACAGAGAATGAGACTCTTAGGCTGTACTTTGTTCACAACACCAGACTCCAATCGCAATTAGATGCAATTGGCATGCCACTTTTGTGATTGGTTAGGAGTGATGCACCGTGGTGCAATGCAACACAATGCACTTTGCGCTGGCTTGCAAAATTGCGAAATGCAGCTGTTTGCACAGCCTTATCTTTCATCAAGGCATCTTCACCAACCTTAGCTTTCATCAAGGCCCCTTCACCCACATGCATTTAAATGGCAAGCATCTTGACACACTCGACCCACCTTAAGATTATTGAAGACATGATTTTCATAAATAATGGCACGCATGACCCACTTACCTACGTATGATTGAATGAAGACATGTTTTCTTTATGGATATGATCTCCCCCGCATCATAACAACTGAGATCATAATCGTAAATTACTAGCTCATTCCAACATTCCAGCATTTCAACATCATAAACTAAAATTGACAGCAGTAGTAGTAGCTCTTCTTCTTATTTTTCTCAGTATGTGCCTAGGACTTGTAATTTTGTGGCTCATGAGTTGACAATAACAGTTACAATTGACAGCTCTCGGCCATTATTGTAGACATACCAGACCCAGACTGGTAGGTCAGCAAACTATGATGTAATAAATGACCAAAGTCCACGTGTCACAAATCCAACGTCTAAACATGTTTAGCAGTTCAGAAGTGTGAGGCATGAGAACCAATAAAATGACGCCACGTCGCTGTTTTGAATTAATTAATTAGGGATTATATATGCCCCGCAGTTCTACCACTTAAATTTTGACAAATGTCATACTATAATTGGTTATTGATGCCTCGCAGTTCAGAAAGTGCAGACTGCGGGGCATTAATAAAATAAAAAATCACCCAGGTGGACCCGTTAGCTAATCGACCTAGCTGTTGTGGGTGGATTTTGGCCAAAACAATGTCATCCTTCACATAGCTGCTGCATACGCTCTAAATGTGGAGTCTGTATCATCCCCAGTGTTTGGTTTGAGGTAAAACTCCTCAAAAACACTCTCTAAAAATAAATAAAAAATAAAAAAAAACTGTTGTGGATGCTCTAAACTCCCTATATTATTCTCTTTTCTTCGATTTTGTTTTTAAAATCAAAGAAGAATCAGTGATTTCGACGCAAACAATAATAAGGTACAATTATATCTTCTCTTTTGTCGTTTTGTTTTCAGATCCAGATCTAAGTCCGTCGTTGTTGTTGCGTCGCTTTTGCTTTACTCACAATTCTCTCTTTTTTTCTCTCTCTCTCTCTCACTCATTTCGGCCAATTATAAGTATCTCTCAAGTTAAGGGTTTCATTCATCACAGAGAATAAGTTTCAATTAGGTCTGTTTTTGAACAATTGAGTTTGTTATTGTTCGTGAATTGCGAAATAAATTGTGTTATTGATCTAATTTGATGTTGTTTTGTGTGTTTCAGTTGTTGATTGGTACTATAAGAGAGCTTAGAGAGGATTGTAAGGAGATCCCAACAATGGCAAGCGGGTCTTCTAATGGAGATACTCAGAAAAAGGCGCCAACACCTTCTCCTTTGAGAAATTCAAAGTATTTTCAGGTAAAAATTGAGTCTTTTTGTGCAATGTGATGTAATTATGCATGTGTCTATGATTTAACATCATTGGAATTGCACCCATATTGGAAATCGTATATTATAACACGAGTTGTTTGTTTATGTACATGACCATATAGTTCTTGGGTATGTTTACTTCTTGTACCGCGCATGTCGAGTTAACGCACTTAGAGCATACACGTAGGCTTAAAATCAGAAAAAATATGACATGTAGCGAGGGGAATAAAATTGGTCTTTTGCAGGAGGGGATACACAATTTTTTTTTTTTTTTTTGCGCCAATTGGCAGTTACCGTTGGCAAGAAGTAATTTAATTGGCGCACAACTACTGAAATAAAAATAAAATAAAATTGTATTGTCGCACAACTCTTATTTTATTTTATTTATTATTAAATTCAGTTTTTAGATTATTTTTTGCGGAACACGAAAACAATAAAATAATTAAACAACTGACAACCCTGACCAAAACAGGCTCGCCACTGATTTTATGAATCAGAGCGCTATTTGAGCGATGACGATCCTGCAAAAGATGTTTTTTAATCAATTGGATCGCTATCTTAGCGATAGCGAGCCTGCTGCCCATGCTCTTAACGTATAAATCTTGGGGTACTACATTTTTTTAACTTCTAAGCCACAAATTTGTATATGTTTTTTTTAGTTTATTTGCATATGCATTTAATTCCTGTATGTCAAATAGCTAACCGGGATCACTAGAATTTGTCAGAATAAAGCTTATTCTGATAATATAGAACATGGTAATGAATGCATATGAGAATGTGATTTTTGTAAAGTGTAAGAATTGTACGACGATTTTTTTTTTACTAGACGTGGTTATGTGTGGAAATCTGGAATAATAATTTGAGGGATCCCTTATCCTTTTAGTATTTTTTTCCCAATTCGGAAAATTCATAGTCATTCACCATCTAAATATAGCACATTCGTATTTGGTGGATTTCTGAAAAATGGTAATGGATACTATAGGATTGGACGAAGTCAATAGTTTATATGGCGAAGAGGGATGATTCATATGCATATAGCAGAAGGCTGTCTTTGGTCTTTACATAATGGGATGGAAGGATATCACAGATATCCTTGATCTCCTCTCTATTCATTTTTATAACTTTGTTTCGCTTTGGGATTGCAATTTTATTAAATAAATAAAAAAAAACAAAAAAAAAAACTCCTGGATATCCTAGCATATCTCAGGATATTCCTGATATCTAAAAATAAATATTCTCTTCTAAGGGATACACACTTGAGATATTATCCAAAGATTAGATCCTTCCTAAACAAAAAGTGATGGGTTAGATATTTATATTGTAGATACATGGGATCATTAAATATCTGGTATTTTAAATTTCTGCCTTCCAAACATACCCTAAGAAGTTAGAATATGCTTTTGTAGATCTTAATGACAAATAATTCATCTTTCTATTATTTTGTATTTCCTTGCATGATGTAATAAGATACCGAGTTTTTGATGGCAGTCAAATATGCGAATTTTGATTACTGGAGGAGCTGGATTCATTGGTTCTCACCTTGTGGATAGATTGATGGAAAATGAAAAAAATGAGGTACTTTCTGTTCTCTCTTTGGAATCATATTTTTGTATTAAAGAACAATAACCGCGCAAAAAGCATACATGATAGGAAACAGAAGTGTGACGGTTCTACAAGACTTATATATTTGGATTGTCTTTCTCTTTAGGTTATTGTCGCTGATAACTACTTCACTGGATCAAAGGATAACCTGAAAAAATGGATTGGTCATCCAAGATTTGAGCTTATTCGTCATGGTATGCTTCTACATTACTTACTCTTGCTGTCACATATTTGTAGAGTCTTAAGGATATGCTTTTGTAGTGATCTCGATTTATCTGATAGCTTTGGCGTTTTATGACCAATTTTCTTGTAAAACTTGTAAATCTATGCACATAGAGAAGTTCAAATGTAAATCAGATGCTTCTAGAAGTTACACTTAAGAGTTCATTTCGCTACAGTTGTAAAATGCACGAAACTGTTTGACAAATATTTCAGTGACTGTTATGAGAGAATAAATTGTAAAAAAAATCTTAAATATTTGTGTCACTATTATATCTACTGAAGATATCACAGTCCTAACATACTAAGATACTTGTTTCTAAACGATTACCGTTCATTAGAGAAATGACTTTTCTGCATTTTCCTTTTTAATTTATGGGGCTCAAAAGTTTGAAAGAAATTTGATTTAAGCATGACATTTACAGGGTTGATCTACTAATAGTAGGGAGTTTTGTTTTACTTGATTTGTGATGTTTCTTCTAAGCTAGGTGTTTATAACCATTAACTTCCCTTCAAAGAGGTCTAGAAGCCTATTAGTTAAGTTTTTTCCTTCAATGTTTACTTCTCGAGGACTAATGCTATCTTTTTTACTCTTCTTGCAGATGTCACAGAGACATTGTTAGTAGAAGTTGATCAAATATACCATCTTGCTTGCCCTGCTTCTCCAATTTTCTACAAACACAATCCCGTAAAGGTATTTCTTTTTAGTATATATGGTTCGTGTCTCTCACACATTTATATACATTGGGCTCATATAGGTGACACATGACAGAATATGCAAATTCCTCTTCTTCTTTTTTATATTTATTTATTTTTTATAATATAATTCTTAATTCTTTCCTTTTCCTATATCTCTTAAAATATGTTACATACTAAGGTTTGGCTGAAGTTGTTGCTTTTTTAACAGACGATAAAGACTAATGTTATTGGCACGTTGAATATGTTGGGACTTGCAAAACGTGTTGGAGCAAGGTTGGAGGGATTGATACTTTGTAATCATTTTTCTCAATACTATCTAACGCACACCATCTTACATATACTTGTGTTTGTGCTTTACATCAGGATTTTGCTGACTTCAACTTCAGAGGTGTATGGAGATCCACTTGTTCATCCCCAAACTGAAGACTACTGGGGCAATGTTAACCCAATTGGTATGTCTCTTTTATGAAAGTATTAGTTTACAGACGGTACTGGACCAGAAAAAAATTCATTTGTCATAGTAATATGTGTATTGTTGTGTATTACCTATGGGATATTTTTTAAAGGTGGATATATCTGCCATTATTATTGATGTATCTCCAAATATATTGTAGCCTATGTTGATATGTCAGGAAATTTTCACAAAATATCATGTTTATATCATGAAATCAAACATTCTTAAATTATATATCTGAATATTTATGGATATTTTGAACCTTTGATTTTACTATCAGTGTTAATTTCTTTTATTGATATCATTTCCTTGGATATATTGTTGACTACCCGAACCACGACTTGAGTACTTAATAAGCTACCTTTCTTGGTAGATGTAGTTCCACAGAAAGTTGGGAATACAAGTTTTTCTTAACATCTAGTTTGGGAGTTTTCATTGGAAAACCCTTCACAACTAACCAATTCTGCTAGCCCCATAGGAAAACTCATAATATACTGACATGCTCACAGGAGTGCGAAGTTGCTATGATGAGGGGAAGCGTGTTGCTGAGACCTTGATGTTCGATTACCACAGGCAGCATGGCATTGGTACAGTAAAATCATTTTTTGCCCTTCGATTTCTTTAATTTCTATACTCCAATATATTGGTGCTTACTTTTGTCAACTTGGCTGTACAGAAATCCGCGTCGCAAGGATCTTTAATACGTATGGACCCCGCATGAATATTGATGATGGGCGGGTTGTCAGCAATTTTATAGCTCAAGCACTCCGGTACTTTTTCGTTATTGTTGAATTTTGATCACCTTATATCCTTAGTTTTTTGCCAATATTTTTTTTCTCTCATTTTTACTGCAATTTCTTAAATCCTCACTATTATCTATTGGCCATTCTTATGCTTTTACTTTTTTCTCATACAGTGGTGAACCCTTGACAGTTCAACTTCCTGGGACACAAACTAGGAGTTTCTGTTATGTTTCTGACATGGTACGTAGGATGTTTCTCTGTCTGTATCTTCTGAACATTGCGTAATGATCTTACCGTTTAGATGTTTAAGTACTCTTTGTTCCGTTTTCTTTTGGTTATCTGAAGGTTGATGGGCTTATTCGGCTCATGGAAGGTGACAATACTGGTCCGATCAACATTGGGAACCCAGGTAATTTTAAAGACTTATTCTTAATTTAGAAATATGAATATAGTGATTAGATTCTGCCCATTTTCTTGGCCAAACTGTTTTATCTAGTTGTAATACCATCTCTAAGTGTGGTTCGTCAAATAGCCCTTGGATCAAAACTTTTCTCGGCTCTAAAAAGAGGGATCAAAACCCTCAGATAGGTCTATGCCAGAACCACCCATCCCTCACAAAACTGTGGGCTGTTCCATCCACACAATCTTAGGACAGAGCTGAGGTTGGCAATATGTCAACCCTTAACACCCTCCTCCTGAGCCCTAATCTCTTTTTGTTTTGCTCTCTGGAAGAGTCTATATTCCATTACTGCCAGAGATCCTATCTATTTTCCATTTTATACTGCTTGCAATTTTGCCACTATAAACCAGTATCGGACTAATCCATTGCCACTGAGGCTTCTCTCAACAACGTATGCTCGACATGATCAACAATACCTAATGAAGTGTATGGCCTATTCATTATTAATTGTTACTTGATAAAAATTGTTTTTATCTACTTATCGAGGCTACCCTTTTATCCACTTCTTACCATGGAGTCTAGTTGACGGAAAAATTGTCAAAATCGGCATGATCTATTGATCTATTTTGTATATTGAAGAGGATATTGTAGGGAACCTCTAAACTTTTGTTCGCTGGCTCATCAGTTGGACCCTCAGTAATGTTTTGGTCTGAGTATTTTTTTCCTTTTCTTATGGCATATTCTGTTGTCTGGATACTAAAGTAGCAATAAACGAACATATCCTGTTACTAAAACGTACATATCTTAACAAGAATCCCTGGGTTAGATTCTTCATCTCAAGCAGCTTCCAAGTTCCAACAAGTACAAAGAGTTTTGGAATTTAATTACAATGGAAATGAAAAATCGAGATGGCATATGCTTTCGTGGTAGAGTGCCGCCTAATGCGGTGGCATATTTCAAAGGATAAAAGATTGACGGAGTTTGGTTTTCCACCTCCTATTGTTGGGCAGAAAACATTGCAACCAGTCTTTGTTTTAGCATATCATAGGCAACTCAATTTCTATGTCTAAGTTCAGACTTATCTTATTTATTGGATACCATACGTTTTTAGAACTTCAAAAGGTGAATGTTCCATCTCTGGCTGCTTCTAACTTATTTTGCGTCTAATATTGTAGGTGAATTTACAATGATGGAACTAGCTGAAACAGTGAAGGAAGTAAGTTTTACATTTGCTGTTTCTAGAATATTATACCTAGAACATATGAAGTGTTTTTTAATCTCGGTTACTGATTGAACATGCAAGAAAAATACGGAATATAAAATGACCAAATTTAGTTCCGATTTGGTAAAGCAAAGAATATGGTCTTAAGTTGATTGTGTACAAGACGTGTATGTATCTCTTTTTAATTAATTGAACACGTGAATTTGTAGCTTATCGATCAAGATGTGACCATCAAAGTTGTGGAGAACACCCCAGATGATCCTCGCCAAAGGAAGCCAGTTATCACAAAAGCAAAGGAGTTACTTGGATGGGAACCCAAAGTTAGCTTGCGTGAAGGTCTTCCATTGATGGAAGAAGACTTCCGTCAGAGGCTTGGTATTTCCAAGAAGTGACGATAAGTAAGAAGCAACAACATACTTTCCCTAAAGCAGCGTCTTATTTTTTTCGGGTTTTCTCCTTTATATTATTATTACAGAGAAGAATAAATGTCTTCACGACATTGGTTTGTCTAGTATTAAGTTTGTAATCGAATATTTTTTTTTATCGCATTCTTGAATCTTTGGCATTATAGTTATTTCAAATTTGCAGAGAAAAGAAACTTGTTTTTACAGTCTTAGCTTGGCTTCATGTGTGTTGTTTAGCGTGTCGGGCAAGTTCCTACTACGTATACAGAAGACGTCAACTCGAGCTAAAATCCAGAGTTGATTCGACAATTTATGGTATTAATAACTGATCGTGGTGAGGCACCTTCATTTGTCGCTAGCATTTCCGATATCTGGCCATCAAATTAGACCGTAAAAGAAGTCATTTTCTGTCCCCTATAGAGAGCTATGGCTCTCAATATGCACACATGTTTTGTTCTCTAAAAACAAAATCTGTCTATCTCTGTGTTTTCTTACGGTAGAGAACACGATTTTGCTCTGTTTGAGGAAACGATCAACGGTAGAGAACACGAACATCTCTGTATTTGATGTATTATTATCGATCCAGTCGTAACGATGTATTCTTATAATGTCCAAGTTGAGAATAAACAAACTTATAGAGTAATATATGCATGTGTTGGTATTATTTGTCGCCGCTGACTCGAATACACGTCGAATAATCTCAATAATTGATTGTATAATACAAAGGTGGTGTGTGATTAGAGTATGGGTACACAATGATTTTACGTATTTTAGTATTTATATGATAACCACCTTGAGGCCCTCTGCATATTTTATTGATAATCGACGTAGAGATTTGGTGTATAAATGTACATTGTCGATTAATCAAATGTCATGGATGATTTGGAAGGCCAGACGTGAAATTGTTTTTCAAAACAAACCTCAAGACCCGCATCGTATCTCCATTGTCATTAATAAAATAATTTTAATACAAAGGTGGTGTGTGATTAGAGTATGGGTACACAATGCATTTACGTATAAATATGATAACCACCTTGAGGCCCTCGGCATATTTTTATTGATAATCGATGTTGAGATTTGGTGTATAAATGTACATTGCCGATTAATAAAATGTTCTAGATGATTTGGAAGGCCAGATGTAAAATTGTTTTCCAAAACAAACCTCAAGACCCGTATCGTATCTCCACTGTCATTAATAAAATAATTTTAAACGAACAGGTTAGGCATCTAGAAAAGCCTTTTATCAAGGTCTCTTGGAGTATCTTGACTGCAGGTTGAACAAAATTAACGTTGATGCTTCTTTCAGTAAAGATAAATTTTTCAATGGTATTGGGTTGGTACTGCGAGAGGATGGTAATGTCTTTATTGCAGCCCGTCGTTCACCCAGCAGATTTGCAACCATCGAAGAAGGCGAGGCCTTAGCAGTGCTGGGAGGAGTTATTTGAGCCCGGGAGAGAGATGTACAGAAGGTTGTCATTGAAACGGATGTAGAGGCTATTAGTTCCTTTTGCCGGAATGGAAATGCAGCAGTTTCCTAGATAACCAAAGCAAACCTCTAGGATAGTTTGGTCCTCTTTTGTCATTTTATAGATATTTGAATTAAATATGTACTGCCAGTGCAAACTCTGTAGCTCATGAGATTGCCACCAGACCTATGGTGGATGATTGTTGTATGACCTGGTGTGGCTCACCCGCATGGGGGATTCAGGAAACACTCAATGAAGATAAAACCACTTTTGTAATACCCCTTATATAGCAATAAATCTACGGCTTACCAATAAAAATAAAATAAAAAAAGATAAAAATATATATGCATATTCGAGAGACAATAGCAATCTTTGACTTCTAAAATCTTCAATAATTTAAAACTAGACGTTTAACCATTAGGCGCATGGCTTAAATCACAAAATCATATGGTGTTTTAACATTAAGCGCCTAATACATATCATTTGTAGCACTTGAAAAATGTTGTTGGTCTCCACACCCCTGCTCCGAATCTGGATCTGGATGATGCTTTCACTCTCGACTCTCGACTCTCGTCTTCTATTTAAACCAACCGTTCACCACCCCGTTTCGGGTTCCCTAGTAAACATTTCCATGGGTCACCACCCCTTTCGGGACCCGAAAGTCACATTCTTTCAGTCTTTTTCACTCATAGGCCCTCGATATAAAAGTCGACATTTCTCTTTCTCTCTCCCTCTCTTTGAGTGTATAATACAAAGGTGGTGTGTGATTAGAGTATGGGTACACAATGATTTTACGTATTTTAGTATTTATATGATAACCACCTTGAGGCCCTCGGCATATTTTATTGATAATCGATGTTGAGATTTGGTGTATAAATGTACATTGCCGATTAATAAAATGTTCTAGATGATTTGGAAGGCCAGATGTAAAATTGCTTTCCAAAACAAACCTCAAGACCCGTATCGTATCTCCACTGTCATTAATAAAATAATTTTAAACGAACAGGTTAGGCATCTAGAAAGGCCTTTTATCAAGGTCTCTTGGAGTATCTTGACTGCAGGTTGGACAAAAATTAATGTTGATGCTTCTTTCAGTAAAGATAAATTTTTCAATGGTATTGGGTTGGTACTGCGAGAGGATGGTAATGTCTTTATTGCAGCCCGTCGTTCAACCAGCAGATTTGCAACCATCGAAGAAGGGGAGGCCTTAGCAGTGCTGGGAGGAGTTATCTAAGCCCGGGAGAGAGATGCACAGAAGGTTGTCATTGAAACGGATGCAGAGGCTATTAGTTCCTTTTGCCGAAATGGAAATGCAGCAGTTTCCTCAACAACCAAAACAATCCTCCAGGATAGTTTGACCATTTTTTGTCATTTTTGTAGATATTTGTATTAAATATGTACCGCATAGTGCAAACTATGTAGCTCATGAGATTGCCACCAGACCTATGGTGGATCACTGTTGTATGACCTGGTGTGGCTCCATCGCTTGGTGGTTTCAGGAAACACTCAAGGAAGATAAGACCACTTTTGTGTTGGATGACTGTTGTATGACCTAGTGTGGCTCCCCCGCTTGGTGGCTTCAGGAAACACTCATAGAAGATAAGACCAATTTTGTAATACCTCTTATAAAGCAATAGATCTACGATTTACCAATCAGAAAAAAAATAAAAATAAATATATATATGCATATTCGAGAGACAATAGCGATCTTAGACTTCTGGTCCATAATTTATCAACATTCCTGACTATAGACATTATCACTAGGAAACAATAATTATTAATATGTTTGTTTTTGTACAAATAACTCATAGCAGGAAACCTCATTTTGACTAGTGACCATTTTGATTCCACTTAGCCTTTTTCTCCCCTACCTATTTTTTTTAACAAACTTGAGCGATCGTGCGTTCATGATCTATCAGAGCAGCATCTCCAACAGACCCCCGATCAGACTCCAAATTTGGAATAATTACTAAAAATGGAATCTAACATTGGGCTCGAAATCCATATTCGGAGCTGGAGCCAAGGGTGGATTTATAGGCTTACAAGCCCCTCCCCTTCTTAATTTTTGTATAAATTAGGTTTTTTATAAGTGCAAAAATGTATCTATATATCAAATGTTAGGTCACTAATTATCATCAAAAATCCTCCCAAAATAGCCCTCAAAGTTATTCATTTATTCATCGGATCTGAATGATACTCTCAGTCTCGACTCTCGTCCTCTATTTAAACCAACCGTTCGCCACCCCTTTCGGGTTCCCTTTTAAACATTTCCATGGGTCACCACCCCTTTCGGGCCCCCGAAAGTCACACTCTTTCAGTCTTTTTCACTCATGGGCCCCCGATATCAAAGCCGACATCTCTCTCTTTCTCTCTCTCTCTCTCTTAGCAGAGCCAGAGAATCATCACCACCAACTCTAACTCTTCCTTCAAACCTCACAACCATATGCATGTTCTTAGTCACCTTTTGGGGAGGAGACAAGTTTGATATTTGTTTTGTGGGTTTTTTTTTCTTCAAGTTTCATTACACACAGAGAGAGAGAGAGAGAGAGAGAGATGGGAGTACCAAATGACCAAGTGGTTGTGATTCAAAAAGGGAAGAAAGATGGTGAACCATGTGTGATAACAGTGAATTGTCCTGATAAAACTGGACTTGGGTGTGATCTTTGCAGAATTATACTTGAGTTTGGGCTTTGTATCACCAAAGGAGGTATGGGTTATGTTCTTTGGTTTGTTTAGCTGTAATCTGTAATGGTGATTTAAGAGTTTGGGTAGTTTTTATTTTTGATTTTAGTGGTAAAGATTGGAGCTTTTTGATTTGGGGTTGTTTGATTTCTCCATTAAAATTGACCCTTAGACTTAGTCTCCTACAATGCTTAACAATGTGTAAGTTGTATAATTTTGGTGCAGATGTTTCGACGGATGGGAAATGGTGCTATGTTGTGTTTTGGGTGGTTTCTGATCCAGGATTAAGTAATGTGAGTTGGAAAAGTTTGGAAGAGAGGCTTCTATCTGTGTGTCCATCATGGTCTGTTTCATTTTACTTAAATCAGCAACCAACTCGGTCTATAGCTCCGCAAGTTTACTTGTTGAAGTTTTGTTGCCTTGACCGCAAGGGACTCTTACATGGTAAACATGGAAGTGGTGTTAATAGGCGCTTATATGACTAACATGGACCGAGGTTTTAATCTTGTCTTGGTTTTCTTTTGTAGATGTTACTCAAGTGTTGTGCGAGCTTGAGCTTATAATTCAGAGGGTAAAAGTGATGACAACACCCGATGATAGAGTTGTAGACTTGTTCTTCATCACAGATTGCATGTAAGATTTATTTTTCTTAGATATGAATGAAGTTGTCAGATAATATGAAGTTATAGGGAGTATGAATCTCCTTCATAGTTGATTTGTCTACAATCTATTCCATGCTATATAGTTATAGTTATAGATGATAAGTTATATGGCCAATTAATCTTAAATTTTCCTTTTGGGTTTAGGGAACTTTTACACACAAAGCAGAGACAGAATGATACGTGTCAAAGGCTGTATTCAGTTTTAGGAGAATCGTGTATCAGTTGCGAATTACTGTCAGTAGGCCCTGAGTTTGGATCCCTTCAGCAGGGAACCTGTGCCCTTTCACCATCCATCGCCGAAGAACTATTTTCATGTGAGCAGTCAGGCAAGGAAATCCATTCACAGGCCCTTACTCCAGATTTTACAAAACTAAAAAAGGCCAGTGTTACGATAGACAATACCCTGAGCCAAGCTCATACTTTGCTTCAGATACACTGTGTTGAACAGAAGGGGCTTCTCTATGACATTATGAGAATGTCAAAGGACAGCGATATTCAGGTATTCAATCTTACCTTTTCAACTTTGTCTGATTTCATAATGTTTTTGCTACCGAGAAGATACATTACACCCCATCTTCTATTATTCTGATCCAATTATGTGCTAGTGTTTTAGTGTTACAATATGTGTCCTTGAGACCTTGATTGAAGGCGGGCAGGACCGGTTTTATCAATGTTTCAACCTACTCCTGATACACCCTACTCCAGTTAACACAGGACCATTTTTTATTTTATGTGATAATCATAGCCAATATTTGTTGGGACCTAGCTCGAGATCAAAATTCATTAACTAACTTGATTGTAATGACAATAACTAAGCATCAATACTTACAGAGAGAATAATGGGGTCACCAAGATTCCAGTGATTGACCAAATCATCTATTGATATAACTGCACATCTTAATTTCGAGGACGAGGATACTTAAGTTGTTCCTGTCTGGGTTTGAGTCAGGCCACGCTACTCTTATCATATCAGACCCTAAATCCATATCACATCCACTTTAAGTATCTAAACCTATTATGATTAGGCCGGCCTTGGTGAAACACGACGCATTTACGATCTACGATCAAACAGACCGTATTCAGTAGTCCAATAACTCTCTCATTAATAGGACATTTTTCTGGTGCAGATGCATGACATCTCTAAACTGAAAATAGACTTGTTGTGATGATGTAATCTCAAACTCAGTTTTTTTTTTTTTATCTGGGAAGTTTTTTAGCTTTCCAGCCTATTGCGACTTGTGGAAATGCATTAGATGTTTAAACTCTATTATATTTTGTCCCACAAGGCTTTCTTGGTAGAGAGTGGTTTTGTTGCTTGATCTGTTTGACTGCTGCTTATATGGCGTAATTATTCTTCAATTTACAACCATACATAATGCAAAGGTTATTACACTTTGATTTATGGATTTGTGGTTTCTTCTCATTTAGATATCGTATGGTCGGTTCCCAGCAAGTGTAAAAGGTTACCGAGACATGGACTTATTTATCCAGCAAAAAGATGGCAAAAAGATTACAGGTACCGAGAAGGAGAGTGCTCTCTGCTCTCGACTGAAGTTGGAGATGCTCCATCCATTGAGAGTAGTTATTACCAACCGTGGGCCAGATACCGAACTCTTGGTTGCTAATCCGGTAGAAACATGTGGAAAGGGAAGACCCCGGGTTTTCTATGATGTTACCCTCGCTCTTAAAGTACTCGGCATTTGCATATTTTCGGTAAGTACTACCTGTTATGAAAACCAATACATCTTAAATGTACTTAAGAAGTATTGTATTCAGTATTCATTACAAAGGTAGTTAGTATGTGCAAAGATATCTTGCCACCCGTTATTACAACATCCATGTTGACACCTCTTTGCTGAGACCCAGATGAAGTTAATTTAGGAGTTTTATTTCGAAGAAGCTCATCATCTAAATCATCCTCACAAGAGAGACAGCTCATTATGAAATCCTAGCAATCTTGTTTATAATCTATGATAAAATGGGTGGGCAATAAAGATACAATCTTTTGATTTAAAAATCATTTTCCTGCTTTGGAAGTGTTAAGAGTGATTTCTTTTAATGATGATAATCTGTATTATCAGGAGACAACCTTGACCAGAAAGGCTTGTAAGTCACCCTAATGTAGAGCTGTCAAATACTGCGCGTTTAGTTTACTAAAACAGTGAGCGTTATTGTGATACATCGGAGGATATATGATATATCTTAAATATATTGTTTGTCTTCTTAGAATAAAAACTGTAAATATCTCATTTCTTATGCAATTGGTAGGGAGATGATATCAAAACAATCAAAATAATGAAATTTAATAGAGGAACAAATAAATGCAAAAGATCAGGTTACCTCTGAAGTACTTGTGTACTGTTGTATAACAATATATAATTGAAATTATATATTGTAGAAAGTGACTTCGATTTCCATTTTATACCCAGTATTTTAGATTTACGTCATATAACTTAGCTGTTGCATGTGGCTGTGTAGGCTGAAATCTGGAGGCATTCATCATGTGATCGACAATGGGAGGTCTACAGATTTCGTTTAGACGAAAGTCGTGAGTTTCCATTAGCGAATATGAAAGCTAGAAATCAGATCGTAGACAGGGTGAGAAGAACGTTAATGGGTTGGTAAACATATTAAATGTAGATCTCAGAATGCGGGTAATGTTATATATATATATATATGTGGAGTTTGTTTATAGTTGTATTGATCCTGCTTTTGTGTACAGTGCATTCCCTCTCTGTGATACTATATAAAATGCACTTGGTATGTTTCTTGCATATTAATGTAGTTGTAATATTGCCAACATTGCTGCCAACCACCGAGAAACTGTATGTCTTTGACAGGAACATGGACATGGACATGGACGACTGGGCGAGTAGCGCCTGTCTATTAGATTATTTGCTGGGGATTGTCTGATTAAGATGAGTTATATCACCTACAGATCAATGCCAAATTTAAATCTCAAGGGTTTCAAGAAGTCAGGAAATAAAATGGAGGTACACCAGCCACCACAGCCAGGAAATAAAATGTTCACTCTGCAGAGATCAAATATTTTAACGCGAAGTTCTTTAGAAACCTGTCATCTTTGAAATATTATGAACAATTTCTGTAGTACAAGAACCCTGCAACTTTTGAAAGATGCAAAATACAGTAACTTCCCGAACAAAGCAGAATCCTTAAGACAAACTTTCCAAAAACAACTACTACTGCAAACTATACCTGATGCTATACCAACCATCACAAACCTCCATTCACAAAATGAGCATATTCATTTACGGTTTCTCTTCCATATACAAAAGTTATGGACTTGGAGTATGAAGTCAAGGAAGAAGTTGTCACGGCCCATCCCGGGACCGCCTCTACAGTGCCCGGAGTGCAGCGGAATAAGGGACCGTGCGGCGTACACGGACGCGCAGTCGGCGTGTACCAGCCATCTTCACGGGCGCGCCAGTGGCATACAACCCACGGATGCTAGAGCGACATCCGGATAATCCTGGATACTCGTGAGGGGTCATCGAATATGTATTCGGTATAGGCAACAACGCTGAAGGTTCCCTCAATAATCCCTACAACGTAATCTCTCGCGACGCGCGCGAGGTACGGAAAACACATCTGTCCTGTAGCGGATCAGGGTAGCTCAATATGCCGGTTTCCACATAAGGGACTCATATCTCAAGGGGCGACGAGCCTGGACGATTTATATTGTCCATCTGTAAGGGGCGGTGCGTCTCGGATAGCCCGCGGGGCATAGCGGCGTCATATGAAGCCCTTTATTGAAAACTGGCCCGCATTGCAAGACAATGTCCTCTGGCCTTCCCTAGGCCTAGGAGAACTCATAACTATCCCTTGTAGATAGTCCATGAGCCGGGGTCCTTGATGGCCATGCATTAAAGCTCTTTTAGTCATGGGGAGGATCGGACCAAGGTTCATCCTTAATATAGCTACTAAGTGAATAGTCAATTTCCAAAAGGAAACGTTAAAACATGAGACGAAGCGTACTGGACATTTTCGCCCCTTTAACTGAATCCGTTTGCGACGAAACTTGGCGTTGAGCTATATTAGGATATAGAGAACAAATACATTCAGACAGAACTCAAAACGCTCGGGTGGATTTGGCCGGCGTTCGGTAGGTCGTCACAGAAGTTGCAATGCTTCCAACTAATAAAACTAAAGAAAGTAGATGGCATGAAGAACTCATACCCGGAGGAATTATAGATTTTCTAATGTCAAGATTGTTAAAATGATTAGTAATCCAATAGCGATATGTTGGAGATGCCTCTTATAAATAAGCTAGAACACACTATTAAGAGAAATAATATGGAGATTATATTGACGATAACGATTACAAATTATAACTGAGAGCTATTGAGAGAGAAATAAAGTAGAGAATATGTAAGTAGGGCGGAACTAGGATTTCTTCTAGGGTGTTCAAAAATGGGGATTGGGAGGGTATTTTGTGTCGAAAAAAATAAAATAAAAATGCGCGAATGAAAATTGTGATAGTGCTTATTCGTGAACAACACATAGCATTGTTGGAGAGTGTTTTTAGTGAAGCATGCGTCACGTATGTTTTCAGTTATGCCTTAAGAGAGGCTATTTTCATGTAAATTTACAAAATTAACCTTATTTAGAACTGATATAGTAATTTAACCTTTCAAACGAAGAGAATCACAGAGAGAGAGAATCAAAGGTATGAATCATCTCTCAAATAGTTTTGATTCACCGATTGTAGTCACACACAATTTCGTTTTGTTTTGTTTGATTGAGCTTTGAAGCACAATCGAAACAGATCTAATTTGATCTTATGTTCAAATTTCTCTTAATTTCTGTGTAATTGTGTAATTTCTGTATATAATCGGGTTCTTCAGGGAATATATTCATCTGTGGAGGGTAGTTGCTTACAAATTAGATCAAAAAGACATCGCTACTCTCAGACTTTTTAATTCATGGTATTTATCGTAACGTACTCTATCAAGAAAGTATATGGATATTTGTTTTTATTGCTATGATTGAAATTAGAACTACCACCAACACTCTTATTGGAGAATGATTTACTTGAATAACCCTATGAAGGCGTATTACTATATGTTTAGGGATGCAAATGTGTTCCATACATGTATGAAGTTGGTTATTGCGATTTAGTGATTTTTTTTTTGTATTTAAAATTGTATTTAATTTGGATTATTTGGCAGAAACTTCTGAGGTAGCAACTATTTTCTTGCAATCAAATCGGATACGGTTGACAAACAGCTTCGTACCCAACATTCTAACAGGAGAAAATGTTGAAGAAATGTTGAAGACCACGGTCTTGTGTGTAGGGAAACATTCGAAGCGGGATATGAATGATTAGTAATAACCTTGAACTCTGTTCACTTCCTGATCTTGGCTCATCATATATAAGTTCTAATTGATAATTGATGTTTTGTTATGTTGCACACCTACATGATGTTTGCACTTGCCATTTTAATTGCTTAAATGGATGTGTTCATATATTTTAAGCAAGGAATTTGGACCTGTTTCAGAGTGATGAGTTTCTTGACTCTGAACACATCCATTTAAGCAAAGAAAATGGCAGGTGCAAACATTATTTAGATTTGCAAAATGAACAAAACATTAATTAGAACTTATATATGACGAGCCAAGATCGGGAAGCGAACAGAGTTTAAGGTTATTACTAATCATCCATATCCCGCTTCAAATGTTTCCCAACACACAAGACCGTGGTTTTCAGCATTTATTCAACATTTTCTTTTGCTGGAATGTTGGGTGGGTGCGAGACTGTTTGTCAACAGTATCCGGTTTGATTGCAAGAAAATAGTTGTTACCTCAGTAGTTTCTGCCAAATAATCCAAATTAAATATAATTTTGAATGCAAAAAATAAATAAATCACAATCCCAAAACATATAGTAGTAGTACGCCTCCATACGGTTATTCAAGTAAATCATTCTCCAATTGGAGTGTTGGTGGTAGATCTTCATCCTCTCATTCGGAATCGTACCGATCCAAATACTTATGTTGTGGTAATACCAACGATTAAGAAGTCCGAGAGTCGTGATATCTTTGTGATCAAGTTTATAGGCGACTATCCTCCATAAATGAATATTTTCCCTGAAGAATAGGATAAGACTGTCAGCAGTAAGTAGAACTGGGTTTGTGTGCCACGCGGCTGTTATGGGGAACTATATGCCACGACGTAATCATGGTAAATTTCTTTTACTGTTTTTTTATTATTATTATCAAAATGTAAGATGTTAAAACTGCAGCCTGAGTTATATGTGTTTGTTCTTGCATAGGATATGTGTACTATGACATGATGTGAGGACATGATGACCAGGTCGTAGCCGTGAGAATTCGTTACCAGAGAATTCCCTGAACTTTCTAATAGTCTTCACATAATATACATTTGAAAATAGTATTCTACTTGAGAATGTGTTTGCTTTTTGTATGTGTTGTTTTAAATGCTTGAGTTGTAGTCTTATGAATGTTTTAATTCCCAACCCCCACCCCCCTCCAAAACAATTTTTGACAAAACCGCAGCTATAAACCCTATCGCTAGACCAGGCGACAAAGCTTGGACTACACTGAAAAATCCAAATCAATTATATGATGATATTGTATACTTTAAAAATGTACTTAACGCTAATGAGTCTGAAGGGATGCTTATAACCTGTGATATTAGTTCTTCTTCTCCAAAGACTGTCAGATTTGCATCAGTGATGGATACTCTAATTATCATGAAAAAATCTTGAGACAGTTGTATCTCCTAGAGATCTCGGGAAACCTTACTTGGTTAAACAAATAGCATAAAAAATGTAACGGTGAAGTTTGAAATCTACAAAATTGTTTGAAATGCCACTAATATTTGGAGTTATTCACAGAAAATAATATTTACCAGCGGAAACTGTTCGGGATTAATTGTGCTTTTTGGCATTCAGACCGCTATAAGGATGATCTACGTTACCGGAGAGTGTGGTTGGATTACGTGAGTCCTCCTCTCGTCCCACTTTACTTGTTTGCTTTAGCTTCATTAATTGCACTTGGTTTTCGTTCTCGGTTTTATTTGGCCCAACAGGCAGAGAACTGTGCTGATGCGGAAGTGATATACGGCTTCCTGGAAGCAAATGGGATTGGGCAGAAACATTTGCTGTATTACATTTCATATGCTTTATACATGGAATTCAAAAATAAGCTTAGAAATGCTAACGAGATCTATAACTTTGGGATAGCTAGGTGAGAATTGATATTAGTTGTCTAAAATCCTCCAAATGTGATTGTTAATCTTTCTTTTTTCTGAATATATTTGGCTATAATCATCCATAATATGTTGCTGGGAAGTGAAACTGCTCAAAAGACTACAAGCTTCTTACAAGAATTTTTTTACGGGCTCAATGAGTAGACCACAAGCAAGTACTGAAGTACGGTCATCGAAATCCCTAATTTTTTCTATAATCTTTTGTCATCTACCTAATAGTCATTATTAACTGTTTAATATCCTTTGAAATCTTAGGAACCAGCAGATAGTCGCTTACCTGTTCGAAGTTTTGAAACTGTCTTGGCAAGGGGAGAATCTCGTAAGTTATATTGATATATGTTTTTCTTTGAGTTTTAAGATTTTTCAGTGCTAAAGTTATTTTTAATATGGCAGGAAGACAGAATACGGAGAGTTCTGATCCTTGTAGGAAAAAGGTGAAGCCAGATCGCTAAGCATAGACCTTTTTTCGCTAGGCCAGAGTTAGGCAGTTGATGTAAGACATATATGTCATATAATATGCATATACCTCTTTCTGTTTGCGCTTAAATTCTTGACTACTCAGACTGGATGCTAGAGTATTCTTCATAGGTTAGGGGCTGTTACTTTTCTTGAATGTTTGCAGGGCCAGTCTACTGCATTTTCCATTATCTCCAGTCATCAACCTGAATTTGGGAAGGCAGAAGTGAAATCATGGAACAGTCTAGGTACCCGAGCTGACAGGAACAAAGAGAATACTGCTATCCCCTCGAAATGGACATCGACAAAGGTCCACATTTTTAATTCTAGATAACAATGAATTAATGATTATTTCTTTCTTGGCCGAATGCCCCCAAAATTTACTACTTCATCCGTAGTAATAAGCCAGTTGCTTATTCTCTGAATTTTCTTCTTCAGATTCCCCAGAGACCTGGATCAAGATCTGCAGCAGCAGTAGCTAGCCCTTGCATTGAGGTGTTTGTGGTTGAGGACTGTGTAGAGTAAGCAACTTTTCATTTGATTTAATTTCTTCTAAGATTTTATGGACTTCAATTGAATTATCTTTCTCGCTGGAGAGTTAAACTTGCAGTATACTGTCCCTATAGAAATTTAGCCTCATTGAGAAGTTAGCATCTCAATGAGTATACCTGAAGGCGATGCAACAACTGAGGCCTGCGCTCAAACTTGTAAGACTCATCTCCCAGACGATGAAATACAATTTGTGACAGCGTTTGCATGCATCAGCAATAATGTTTTACTCGTCAAAGCAATCTTTCATTTCTAGCGTCTATTATCTACTTCTCCCCTTCCTCAAACTCTTTCATGTCTACTTCGCTTGCCCTATTCTGAGCAATAAGCTTTTGAAACCCCTTGAGCCTCTTCTACATCTTGGCCATTCTCTCTACAGACAACAATCAAATTAACAAAAATACATAAAAATTAAAAACAGAGAGAGTATAATCGCTTACTCCTGTTCTCACGAAATTTATCATACTCTGCATTCTTAGCGTCATGGTTTTTATGTTCAGCTTCCATCATCAACTTCTCCAATTCCTCACACTCTTCCTTGTCTACTTCGCTGCCCCTATTATGATAAATAAGCCTTTTTAACTCCCTGTATTTATTCAACATCTCGTCCATGCTCACTACAAACAACAATCAAATTAACAAAAATACATAAAAATTAAAAGAAAGAGTATAATCGCTAACTCTTGTTATCCATCTTTGCCTTTTTGGGTGAATTTCTCTTCATCTCACTCTCTGTATACAGTCGAATGAGAAACTAATACATAAACAAACAATCAAAGATATTATGAAATTGGAGATAGTAATATTTTACTTACTCTTGCTTTTTAAAACAAAGTTAGGGTTTTTGCTTCATTTTCGTAATATCAGACTAATAATAAGAAAGCTTAAACAGCTTAATCGATTTATGTCATATTATTGACCTTGAACATAAGAGCAATAGATTAGCATAACTTCATACAGTGGGAAATTTAAGCTGGTGTTGCCCATCTAATGCATGCATATTTAAGATAGGAACTGAAGATTGTTTTATATGATTCTGGTACTTTACAAACATAGAACGATCAATGGAATCAAAAAGAAGCAAATACAAGATCAGTCAGTACCACTTTCTTCTCCCTTCTGCCCCCCATCACTTGCTACTTTGGCTTCACACTCCTGTGGTTTGATCCCTTTCCTTGTCTACCACTTTACTACCATGGCTTCACACTCCTGAGTCCTGAGGGTGAGAACAGAGTCCCAATAAATGGAAATGCCTCAAGCTTTACATTGCCGCTTAATAAGAAATATGAAAATAGTAAACTACTTGCGCAGGTATGCCATCAGTAAGAAATTCTCAGTGGGTAGCCTAAGGTCCCAAGCTAACTAAAGCATAACTACGAACAAAGTTTAGCTTAATAATCTTATTGAGGTCAAATTTATGTAGCTGGCCAAACTATTTTTACATTCAAGGAAGAGTTTCATGTTGTACTCCCATAAATATAATCCAAACACTAACTTGAAAGAATCTATACTAAAGTACAAGACACAATAAAATAAAAGGCACAATGAAAGGTTTTAGAGCATAACACACCTGCTGTGGGGTAACAAGCACAGAAAACCCGTTAATCAAGTAGTGATAACGATAAATCTTGAGATAGTTCTGCCCCTTCAACACCCTCCTCCTCAATAAAGAGTCGTGAACTCGAGTCAGATAGGGTTTTGCATGTTTCAAAACAAAGGTAAGATGCAACTTAGCGAAATAAGAGTCATGTATAATGGTATTGACATACGTTGCTTTCATATGTATTTGAGTTAACGATTCTGAATTATTTATTTTGATGAACGCAACTAGGCATATTGGCCGAAAGACGATGCTATGTTACGTGATGAGGATTTGCAGGGACTACGAGGTTATTTTGATTGTGCCTTCCCTCTACTTGAAACCATATGGCTGTTCTATCTTGAACTATCTGGATCAACTTCAGGGAGTTTCCGTGGATGCAGAAGTTGTTCTTCTTGACTGGAATTTTGACTAAGTCATGGCAGATATAGTTTAAATCGAAGAATAACTGGATCCTCCATTCCTACTCTTTTGATACTTGTTGTATTTGAAGTTTTATCACAGTTTCTGTCAACTGTTATGTATGAACTCCTAAATATGTGTATGAACTCTTTGAGAATAAATATAATATCTTTGCTTTTATATGTCAATCTTTGATTATGCTTATTTTATAGTCTTACAGACATTATATTCTCGAAAAAGAGCAAAGCACTATTGAATCTGATGTGAACATCTCATAGTGTACGTCGTCCGACTAAAATTTTTATGAAGCTTGGTGCTGTTTTCACATTTTTCAGGATTTATTTTTGAATATTAAGTGTACTATATACAACATTCAATTAAACGGTTTTCCCCCGAAACGTCGAATCATTTGGCAAGTTGCAGTGTAATGCCAAATCATTCGGCTATTTTTTATTAAATGGGTTTTCCCACGAAACGACGAATCATTTGGCAAGTTGCAGTATAAATGCCAAATCATTCGGCTAATTTAAATTAAACGGCTTTACAGCCGAAATCCATATCATTTAGCAAAGCTCAGACAAAAAATCCAAATCATTTGGCATGTTGAAGCGTAAATGTCTAATCATTCGGCTAGTTTTAATAAAATGAGTTTCCATGAAACGCTGAATAATTTGGCAATTTGCAGTGTAAATGGCAAATCATTCGGCAAATTTTAATAAAATGGCTTTTACCCCAAATGCCATATCATTTGGCAAATTTGAGAAAAAAAGTCAAATCATTCGGCTAATTTTAGTTAAATGGTTTTTCCATCAAATGCCATATCATTTGGCAAATTTTAGCCAAAAAAGATAAATCATTCGGCTAGTTTTAATTAAATGGCTTTTTGATTAAATGGATTTTTCTGGAATGCCAAATCATTGGGTAAATTTTAGACTAAAGGCCAAATCATTTGGCGAGTTTTCTAGGGACTTCAATGGCTACCACTACGCCCGTTGGGAGCTCAAGGAAAGTCTCTTTGCATCTTTGGGAGTCGGGGATGACTATCACCAAACTAAAATTTTAGGGTCGGTATGCTATAAGACATGTTGCGCTTTTTCTAAGAATTTGAATTTTCAGGTATAACAGGTTATCACCAGGTCCATTTTGAGGTCATGAAGGTAAAAATAACGAACTTTTCCTTTGCTTGACATGTATCCAAAAGGCGTAAAACTAAAAACACCCATGCATGATGATGGTCAAATAGAGATGACGGGCAGTCGCCCATGGCTCGACCATCATTGAGAAGACTATAAAGATAGGTTGATTGTTCTGATATGGCGTTACGATGTAGCATTATTGTTTACAGACTATAAAATGCGTGTTAGACCTTTTTTTGAACTTGGGAGTTTGTTTGGTTTACCGGGAGCGTCGATGGGGACATTGGCAAGTAAGTTTCTGGGGTTTCATGGGATCGAAAAGCGGGATTCGATTGGGACAAGAAATGATTCGGATCAGAGGGAGCTTTCGATGGATCAGGTCAAGTATGCTTATGCTGACGCTTATATTTCTTATGAACTTGGAAGGACCGGAGTTTTTCCATCAGAAAGTTTTACGGGTGAAAAGGTTTGCAGAAACAAGTCCTAATCACAAAGCTATATATCGCTCAATAATTTATAAAGATCCAATGGAATGCTCCTCTTTTCAAGAGTACTTAGCGTTATCACTTCAAACTTTGATTCACATTTTTTTGAATTCCATGTTTCGCGATTTGGTGCATTCTCAATAATTTATAAACTAGGTGAATTATCTCTACCGCAATTAAGACCTGTTGAACTTGTAGTAAGAAGGGTCACTTCAGGCGAGATTGTAATTCTCCGGAGAGAAAGTCAATGATGGGGAGACCTTACTCAAGGTTAGTTCTCATGAGGCTATATATATATATATATTTTTTTAATAAAAAATATCATAAATATTAGAAATAAATATATATATATACACTCAATTGGCACAATTAAAGTTAAAATAAAAAACCAACCAATTTTTTTAATAATAATAATTTTTTTTTAATAATTTCTCTGACTAAACGAGCTCACCACAGATAGCCACTGACTTTCTTGAACTTTGCGTAATTTGAGCGATAGCTAGCCTGAAAAAGTGAGTTTTTAAAGATTTGGATTGCTAATATAGCGATACTTATCCTGGTGCTCATGCTCTAAGAGGTCATCGTGACAACCGTGGGCGGTACCAATGCCCAACACTACCCCTCTCTCACTCTTTCTTCGGTTATTAAATTCAAATATAACCACCCCCAATGTTTCCCGCCTTCGTTTTGGCTCTCTTCGATCTCTCCGTCCTCCTATATTGTCTCCCTACATCTACCAATCTCGCCTCCACCACGCCCCATGTGCACACTGTCTAGTCACATTCTCAACTAATCGACCTATACTCTTTTAGGGAATCCACAACAGTAGGGTGGGTGGATTTGCCCAAAATCCACAATCTCATTGTGGAACGGGTTACACCAGAAGAGCCGGTCAAACTCCACCAGCTGGTTGGCAATAGACATCCCAGTCAGATCCCACTGCTACGTAGTATTCCGACACCGGTATACTCCTTTAAGATTAAAATATGTGATTATCTCGCAATGCCATGATTTTTCTTAATCAGTAGATTCATAAAAGCCATGTGTTATTGTTCATGACAGACCTTTTGGCCGCGTTGCTTGGAAAAAAATGAAGTCAGATTGGCATTCTTTTCTTGATAACACAGTCGAGCTTAAGGTGGGACACCGATCAGAGTCTTAGAAGTTACACTATGACATGTCAATATGTTCGACCTGAGTTTGGTTCATTGTTAGTACTTCATTTATGTGTCACCAAATGCACATCCTAAATTCTATTATATTTCCTACTCTTGTAGGTGGTTGCTGTATCACAAGAGAAAGTTGCAAAGTGTATGTTTCATGGAAAGCCTGCAGGCTTTCCATGGTAATTGCTGGTATAACAACATGGTAATGTTGTTATAGCAGCAATTACCAGCTGCACAAATACTTTCAACCTCAGTGTCATGCTTGGTGCTGCTATTGTGACGCCCAGGCTTTGTATATAGGTTCCTTAGGTTGTAAAAGGGCATTGTACAAATTTTCATTTATTTTTGTAAAAGTTAGCTTAGGAAAATGGGGGAGTACGCTTCGTCTCCACTTTTGATGTTTCCTTTTAGAACTTAGCTGTTTTCCAATTTCATATATATGTAGAGGACTAGTCTCCGATACACCCAAGAAGGAATTTAAGCTTGTAATAGTGCTTTGTAATAGTTGTTGATATTTGAATGAAATGATGCCTTCAAAGACCCTTTGTTCAGTGTTTGTGATGCGTTGAGATTATGTGATGCTAAATAATTGATAGAGAAAAGTAATTAGGCTTATTTGGGACAGGTGTCTCGAGTGCCGCACGTGCCAAGCTTGATTTTAAGTTGGTCCGTGTCAGCTATGGTTGACAAAGAGGTTTGCGAACTTGGCCTGGAGGTTAGATTCAAATTCAAAATCATGAATATTCCATCTTGAGAACTGGTGCTTAATGTCTTATATTCTCTTAGGTTGACTTCGACTTTAAGAAGGAACCTATTGGGACGGGGAAAGATAGTAAGAGTGTATTTTTCAGGGATATCAGGCCAACTTCTGAAAAAATTCCTATCTCTGTTTTATATATACCCATTTAGTGCTCTTGTGACATGAAACATTTTTTGCATTTGGATCCCAAAAAACCTGTACTTGTGGTACAAGAATGCAAAATTTTCACTCACTTAATTTTGTGTTGGTCGAATATATCAAAAATATGATTACAGAAACAGCTAAAACTGAAATTTGTCCTACCAGTTTCTGATATAATGATGTATAAATCAGAACCATGGCAGAAACTAACATGTATGTTCATTATTTAGGTTGTCCAATCCAGCGAGTTGCCAGATATGTTCAAGGGCACTTTTCAGGCTATCACAAATGGTAATCATATGTGGAATCCAGTTCCAGCTACAACCCTCGACTCATGGGATTCCACGTCTACTTACATCCACGAGATTCCATATCTCAAGAACATGACAGTGGACCCCTCTGGTCCTCATAGTGCGAAAGACGCATTTTGCTTGCTAAAATTTGGTGATAGTATTACAACTAATCACATTTCTCCGGCAGGGAGCATCCACAAAGATAACCCTGCTGCAAAATACCTCTTTAAGCAGGCGGTGGATCGTAAGGACCTCAACTCCTATGATAGTCATCAAGGAAATGATGAAATAATGCCGAGGGGTACTTTCATGGATATTGTCAAGAAGTTCTTGAATGGAGAAGTAGACCCCATCACTGTTCATATCTCAACTGGGGAGAAACTTTCGGTGTTTGATGCAGCTATGGTAAGTTTCAACTTTCAATCAAGTTTCACCTTTCTATTTGGCCTCCCCATGTCGATCAAATATTGTTTCTCTTTTGAATAGTTGCCATTTGTGGGATCAAATATGTTGACATAAATTTACAAATGAAATATAAATTGATACATTGTGACCGAGTTCAACTGTCTTACAAATATCAAGGTCGCTATCATGGTGAGACCAACCTATTAGAACATGATCTCCAAGTCGCCATTTTAACTCGGATTTATTTCATCAATTATTTTTTATTGTATCTTGATATGCATAAATAACCCGTTTTCACACACACTTATTAGCCC
Source organism: Kingdonia uniflora (assembly GCA_014058105.1). Taxonomy (NCBI): domain Eukaryota; kingdom Viridiplantae; phylum Streptophyta; class Magnoliopsida; order Ranunculales; family Circaeasteraceae; genus Kingdonia; species Kingdonia uniflora. The sequence continues at coordinate 30,512 of JACGCM010002348.1, forward strand.
GTATGAAGTATAAATCAATAATACATAAGTAAAGGTTAACACAACATATACAAGAGATTATTTATTGAAATATAAAAGATTTACTTCGGTAGATGCATGCATTTTGTAAAGATACTCTATAGTGATCAGCTCCTGTCATATTATTTTGAGAAGCAGTAGGCAGTAGACTCTATAGTGATCGTGGGATTAACTCCAATTTCACTTGTCAAGATATTCCCATCACATATAAACAGGCCTTAGCCTCCCCACTCCCCCCGTTTTCATAAGCTGCGTCCTCTTTTCTTTAAAGCCAATTCTACAACTTCCCATTTGATGCGCATGCAGAAACGGTTATCTTAGCATGAATCTGTAATTTCATGGGATGTTCTCATTCAAAACCTTTGCAATCATTCATAACCATTACCTTCCCTTGGTCCTTCCAGAGTTATTCTTTTCGAACATGAATTTTTCAGCTTTGCGGCCTGTTATAATCACAACATCGTTGATGACAGCATCAACGAGCCAATTGGAATCAGTCCCTTTTATCTTCACTTTCACAACCATAACAACATGAACCACAGTCGAAGATTTTCGCAACACTTTTCTATGCTACTTTTAATTTGTAAATTTGGAATATGAATAGTCTCTGATATGTTTCCAAGTATCCAGCCTCATCTATGCAGAGCTTACTCTTCGTATTCAGCCTCTATCCGTTATATTCCCCTAAGGTAAAAATATGCTATTATCTTGTTGATGCTATGATTTTTTCTAAATCTCTATATTCTTAAAAGACATGTATTACTTACTGTTTATGACAGACCTCGTGGCTGTAGCAGTTCGATGGGAATGGGCATTGACCTTCCAAACAAAGTTAGTGAGATCAAGCTATGCCAAGATTTTACTGTTGCTAGCAAATCTTTCTCCTGCACTGGTTTAGACACTAAGGTATAAGCTCTAAGCTCTTCCCATTATTTTAATAGATACCCACCTGCTTACTAATCAAATTGCAGTTTTAGCTTCCCTAACCAAGATATTAATACCTCATCTTAACACCTCCCAATTAAGGAAGACCTTAAACATGTTCATCCCAAATTGCCACAACTTCTGCAATGAAAATAAGAGAAGGGAGACACTCATCATAACTCCTCACTACTAAATGTTCACTCTGGAGAGATCAAATATTTTAACGCGATGTTCTTTAGAAACCTCTGCCATCTTTGAAATATTATGAACAATTTCTGTAGAACAAGAACCCTGCAACTTTTAAAAGATGCAAAATGCAGCAACTTCCCGAACAAAGCAGAATCCTTAAGACAAACTTTCCAATAACTTCAGAAGACGTGAAGTTAGTTACATAGATTTGTGAGGAGAGCTCCAGCCTCCCACACAGAGTTCTCAATATCGGCAGCACATCTCATATTAGGAAGAGGGATGTTAAATTCCTTGAGTGATCTATGGTTCCGATTCATGGTGTTTTTAGTACATTAATATTTAAATTTAATTAGTAAATAATATACATAGTGAAGATCCCAGAATTACGCTATTGCATATCAATTGTGTTGCAGGACACACAAAAGAGTATCCAACATGCAGCCAAACATATAGAATTGTTCCAACAGCAGCAGTCATATTGAAGATAAACCAATTGTACCAAAATGAGGTTAGTTGACAAGATAGGCATAGAGATCCAAGTGAATATCCTAATTATACAAAGCCATTTTTGCAAAAAAATAAAAATAATAAGAACTTCAATTGATTAAACAAAGATATAGCCCAAGTGAATATCCTAATTATACACAAAATATATAGATTCATCTGTTTAATTTGGAATAACTTCAATTTCCATGGCAATGGTAAAATATATATTTTTGCTTGACATAAAGTGGTAACAACAGCTTAAGTCATGAAAGTAACCTGAACCAAGTCATCTAGGAACAAATAATTAATTCATAGTAAAAATTAAATTACATATGTAGCTAAACAAAGCAACACTAACTCAATACCCTAGTTATAAGCCAAATATTTAACAATCCATCATATTTAGCATGGAGAAACATTAATTAAATGCCAAGTATAATACTGTAAGAGGCTAATATCCTATGAGTAGTCATCCAACCACAAATACTTATTTGCAAACTACAAAATACATGTGAAATCAAGCATGGAACCCCTAACCTAGTACACTAATTATAAACCAAAGATATACCAATTCATTGTGTTTTGCTTGGGAAAACTTAATACCCAGTACTTATAAATCGACACATACAGATTCATTGTTTTAGGGAACTTATTATCGTAACATAAACCAAATACTATTCAGTGACTTAAGTTTAGATAACTTATTATCGTGGTTATCAATGAAGTACTAATTTGTCGTAATTAAGTTTAGGGAACTTGTTATCCTAATTATAAGCCAATTGAATGCCAAATCATTTCTTTTTTAACTTGGGGAAATTATGGTTTAACTGCTAAAGATAACAAAACAACTATAGGTCCTCTAATCACAAAAAATTCAAACCCTAACAAATCCATACATATGCACATGCGGTAGAGGAGAGGAATGTGGGAGGTGTGGAAGGTTGGATTTTGTCATTTTTCGCACCAAGGTAGTTCAGTAAACCCTTTGTAATAATCTATTTTGCCTTAATAGACTTTGTAATAATCAACTTTAAATGTAAGTGAAATGTAACTCAAATTCGATTGAAATTCCAAATAAATTAAACACATTTCACTTACATTTAAATGATCTCCTCGACCGTGTCTCTGTGTTTCGATTGACTTGTAGTAGGAGTAGGAGTGGGAGGAGGAGACGACGACGTAAGCGTGCGTTGGTGGTGGTGGCGGAGGATGGCGAAGCATCGTTGGTGTAATTTCAATTTTTTTCAACATATTATATGGAATGTTGGTGGCGGAGAAGAAAATGTTGAAGAACACATGGTACATATTATATACTACCTTAATAGTATATAATATTTTCTTCAACATTTTCTCGTGCTGGAATGTTGGGTGCGAGACTGTTTGTCAACAGTATTCGGTTTGATTGCAAAAAATAATAATCCAAATTAAATACAATTTTGAATACAAAAATAAAAAATCATTAAATCGCAATCCCTAAACATATAGTAGTATGCCTTTATACGGTCATTCACGTAAATCATTCTCCAATTGGAGTGCTGGTGGTAGATCTCTATCCTTATATTCGGAATTGTACTAATTCTAATTTCAATCATAGCAATAAAAACAAACATCCATATCCTTTCTTCATAGACTACGTTGCGATAATTCCATGAATTAAAAAGTCCGAGAGTAGCGATGTCTTTATGATCTAATTTGTAGGCAACTACTCTTCACAAATGAATATCATCCCTGAAGAACCCGATTATATACATAAATTACACAAAAATGAAGAGAAATTGATATTAAATAAAATAGATCTGTTGTTACCATCTGCCATCAGCTTCTTCTTGCTCCACTACCAATGGTTATCTTTATGATACGCCAGAAGAAGCTCGAGCAGATGGCAGATGGTAACAACAAATCTGTTTGATTTAATCTCAATTTCTCTGTTTAATTTTTGTATATAATCGGGCGAAATTGTTTAATTTTTTTCAGGAAAAATATTCATATATGAAGGATAGTCGCCTACAAATTGGATCACAAAGATATCGCGACTCTCAGGCTTTTTAATTGCTGGTATTACCACAACATACTCTATGAACAAAGTATTTGGATGTTTGCCTTCATGGCTATGATTGAAATTAGAATCGGTACTACTATATGTTTAGGAATACGGATATGGTCCATATAGGTATGAAGTTGGTTATTGCGATTTATTGATTTTTATTTTTTTTTGCATTCAAAATTGTATTTAATTTGAATTATTTGGCAGTTGCAACCATTTTCTTGCAATCCGACCGGATACTATTGACGAACAGCCTCGCACCTAACATTCCAGCAGGAAAAAATGTTGAAGAAATATTGAAGACCACAGGGTCTCGTGTGTTGGGAAACATTCAAAGTGGGATATGGATGATTGGTAATAACCTTGAACTCTGTTCGCTTCTCGATCTTGGCTCATCATATATAAGTTCTAATTGATGTTTTGTTCATGTTGCAGATCTACAGGATGTTTGCACCTGCCATTTTCTTTGCTTAAATGGATGTGTTCAGATATTTGAAGCAAGGAATTTGGACATGTTTCAGAGCGATGAGTTTCTTGACGGAAACTGGTTATTTCAAGAAATTGATGTTTATGAAACCTTCAGCCATACATGCAATGGAGGCATATTTGGCATTGACCATTGTAATGATGACGAAACTATTGGTATACTGTTTACTCTTAGATTCTTAAGTTTTTTTTTTTAAAACCTTTTAACGTTAAAAAATGTGCAGCGCTTTTGAATAGGATAAGACTGTCAGCAGTAAGTAGAACTGGGTTCGTGTGCCACACGGCTGTTATGGGAAACTATATGCCTCGACGTAATCATGGTAAATTTCTTTTACTGTTTTTTTTTTGGATCAAAATGTAAGATGTTAAAACTGCAGCCTCAGTTATATGTGTTTGTTCTTGCATAGGATATGTGTACTATGACATGATGAGAGGACAAGACGACCAGGTCGTAGCCGTGAGAATTTGTTACCAGAGAATTCCCTGAACTTTATAATAGTCTTCACGTAATATACATTTGAGAATGTGTTTGCCTTTTCTTTACTTTCCTTGTATGTGTTGTTTTAAATGCTTGAGTTGTAGTCTTCTGGATGTTTTACGCTAATGAGTCCGAAGGGATGCTTATAACCTGTGATATTAGTTCTTCTTCTCCAAAGACTGTTGTATCTCCTAGAGATCTCGGGAAACCTTACTTGGTTAAACAAATAGCATAAAAAATGTAACGGTGAAGTTTGAAATCTACAAAATAGATTTTGGTAGTAGAAGGCTGTTCAATAGTTTGGGTGATTATATCTGGTTTTGGTGTTAACTTTTCATTCGCTCTTTCAACTACATGGTACGCAGAACAAAGGGGATTGCATCCGCTTGACACATTTGAAACTATTCACGTATAAATGATATGTAAGTCCTTTTGTTTTCTCATTTGAAACTCTCACGCAGAGTAGATTGTACTGTAAGTTCAATTCTAGTAAGATCTAGACAAACTCTCAGCAGAAAATTAGTAAAACCAGTAACAATGCAGATACATCCAGTTCCTTCAAAGAACTGGATGTATCTGCAAGCTCCCAATCTCCCAGGATTCTCCACCTTTAAAAGAAGACTTGTGGGTGTTTCTGCAAGGGTACTTGTCGATGATATACTCAATTTGTTCTCCACTAATCTCTTTCTGATCCACAAGTACCTGCAACACAGGGTTTGGGGTGATTGAATATCGTAGTAATGCTTTTGAAGACGTGAAGGAACCTTAGTAATGCCTTTTAAAGTTATTGGACACACTCTTCACCTATTATCTGTAAATGGTATGAACTTGACTAATAAACAATACAAGGAGTTACTCACAGAAAATAATATTTCCAATAGGAGAAATACTGCATACATTCAAGGCAAATCATTTATTATGTATAGAGGGCAAATCATTTATTATGTATACTGGATATAGTGTTTTATGCTCCGGAAATAATATTCGACAATTTAAGTACCATTCACAGTATTGTTAGCCATGTTTTGACCAAAAGATCTGCAACCACACAAGAGATCCAAATTTAAAGTAACTGATCATGGTCAACAGACTCAAAACTATAGTACCTTGAACCTCAATTGATAAGAGCAACTGATCATAGTTAAACTTGAGTACTAGTTATGGAACTGATGACAATATGGCTTCTCAGAAGAAAATAAATATGAATAAGTATGTGTGAAGACTGAAGAGCAATATACCTTCACTGTTTTGAGTAGAGCAAACATGATGCCTCCACAGCAAGGAAACCGCCCTTTTATACATGTCTCGAAGAATCTCTTCAGTTCTTTGAACAACCCCGTCATCCAAATTGAAGTTTATTGGGGTCATAATCATCATATAATGATCCCTCAAAGTCCAGTCCAGGTCCCACGAAGCGCATCTTTTTATTCCAAAGAGGTGGCTCTCCATGTATGGTTATTGTGTTTTCCAAGTTCAAACGAAAGGAAAACCAAAACTCTCTTTATATTTTCCAACCAGACAAACTCAGACAAAACAGAGAAAATCAGGTAATGGGCTTGCATCGAGAGAGGTGTCTTATGGACTTGAACCTTCCCTAGTGAATAACAATCGAATTTACGCTGATTAGTGAACATATGTCTTGAACTGTCAACTTTAGTGTAAACCAAGACAATAGTCTTCACACAGTACTTTTCCAAAAACAATCGACTCTCACAGTTGTGTTCAATTCGGCCCTGAACAAACCCAGATTCATTAGTGCTTTTAAAAAAATTTGCCCTATAAAATTCTCATGGAAGCGGCCCCGTTTCACACTCACATAGGTGATTGCCTATTAATAGTACCTTGTCGTACCCCACAATGCAGGATACATAAGACAGGTACTGGCTTTGGCCACATAGGAATATCCACTAAAAACTATCGAAGCCACTTAGCTTCATCTCCCTCTAAATCTAAAGCAACAAACTCTGATTCTATAGTCGATCGAGCTATGTATGCTTGTTTTGAGGATTTTCATGAGACAGCTCCACTACCAAGTGTAAGCACCTATTCAATTGTGGAGTATGAATCGTTAGAATTTGATATCAAGTTTGCATCACTGTATCCCTCAATGACAGCTGGATATCTTGTGTAGTGCAACTTATAGTTTATTGTATACTTTAAATACTGTAAAATCCTTATTAAGGCTTCCCAGTAGCTCGGGACAAGTGTAAGCACCTATCCACTTGTGGAGTATGAATCATTAGAATTTGATATCCAGTTTGCATCACTGCATCCCTCAATGACAGCTGGATATCTTGTGTAGTGCAACTTATAGTTTATTGTACACTTTAAATACTATAAAATCCTTATTAAGGCTTCCCAGTGACTCAGGCCAAGACTTATAGTATATCGACTCAGTTTGCTAACCGCATAAACAATATCTGGTTTTGTGCAGTTCATTATATACATTAGACTGCCTAATATCCGTGCATACTCTATTTGAAAAATAGGCTCACCTGTGTGTTTAATTAATTGACGCATATTATCGTATGGTGTATGGTGTCTGAACACCACGTCAGTCAAATTTAGTAAACTTCTTTAGTACATTATCTATATAATGTGATTGGAGTTCTGTTAATAGAATAATATCTGCAACACCTAAGTCCTTCATATTGAAGTTTTTGGACAATATTTTCTTTGTTGATATAATGACATTGATGTTAGTCCCCATGATGAAATATCGTCTACAAACCCCTCAGGTTGGTTCATATATATTTTTTCATTTAATTTTTAACAACCATTTAATGTATTTCAAGCTTTTACACTATTGCAATAGCTTGTTATGAAAATTATTCTTGTCAGTGTTGAGCTTCCCTCATATCCAATGTGGGACTAAAAACACTTAGTTCTACTATAAAGGAAAACCAAAAACCGCTTTGTATTTTCCAACAATAATTGTCACAATTCCCCCTCTCTTGTCACTCAACAACACCTCTCTTCCATCTTATGATCATGAAAATGCCGAAGACACCTTATAAGAGCAGCCTTCAATGGTTTTCTGTATTTGCAAATAAGCTCCATCGGACTTCTTTTTTTACTCTTTACTGTTTTGTATTTCCAAGTGTGTTCAATAATGCTCGAGAATGAACTATATGGTTAATTAGATTTAGACTAATAGATGATCCCAAATAGTTGGACATCCTCCTCCAAACAGATGCTTTAGAAGTGTCTCGAGAATGAACTATATGGCTAAATACATAACTACCCCCTATACATACAGAAGATCCAATATACGAAGAATGAACCAAGTCGGCGCAGAATTTCACCTCTGATGACTAAGTTGTCTCGCCACCTTCGAATTGCGAATTATCAAAGATAAAAGGTACTTGTTTATATGGATTACCGAGTGTTGCCACGTTTCCTGGACGTGAAAATACAATCTACACAACAACATAATCAAAATGACGATTCGAAATCCAAATTGCAAGCACAAATTAAGGTATATCTGCTTCTCTATTCTTCTCTATACAGTCTTTACCTATAACAGAGGCACTTGAATTGTTTTTAGGTAAAACGTTGATTGCACTACATATAACATATTATAGATTTTATGTACAAGAGTATATGGAAATACCTGATAATTGCCCAATGTGTTTGTTTTGAAACCAGTTCCCGCGTACATAAAGTAGTACTCATATGTCCTAATGAAGTTTTCGTCGAATCCTAATTTCATAATTTTGCTGGGGACAAAGAACTTCATGGCATTAGAGCTGAGTATCTAACCAAATATGTAAGTTTAAAATTAGACTAGATTGCAAATAATTAAAAAAGATGTTCTTGATACCTCTGATTTTTGAGTAAATTGTCTCTCCAGTATCTCAGTGTTTGATAGTAATGCCCTCCTATATTTTCGCAATGCTCCACACTACATTACAACACCTCAGCATATTAGGATAAAATGTTATAGTAGGATAAAATGTTACAATAACGTAATAATAACATTTACCATAATCTGGATGCAGCTACCATGGCTGACGTAACTCGACTTAAGGATGGAGCACAACCGCCAGGAAAATGTACTCCTTAATAAAATCTGAACTTCGCCTATACTCTGGCATTGATTGAACTGCAAAATGAATTCACCTAAAACCATTGGAACAACGAA